>CM042012.1:80291533-80724481 GCA_023525715.1 Cichorium intybus | reverse complement strand
CTCTTGATTTTACAGTTACAAAAGTGTGCATGATTCTGTGATCCTGATTGAATACGATTTTGTTTTAAGTTTCCGCTGCGTTTGTTTTTGTTTTCGTATTCCAACAATGATATGTTATGGTCAATTATGAAGGGTTGTGATGGGTTATGGACAATTATGAAGATTTGTATGGGTTATGGACCATTATGAAGGGTTGTTATGGTTATGGACCATTATGCAGGGTTGCGATGGGTTATGGACCATAGAAAGGATTGTGATGGGTTAAGGCTCATTAGAAAGGGTTGTGACGGGTTATGGACCTTAATGAAGGGTTGTATGGGTTATGTACTATTATGATGGTTGTGATGGGTTATGAACCATTATGTAGGATTATGATGGGTTATTGACCATTATGAAGGGTTGTTATAGGCTATGGTCAATTATAAAGAATTGTGAAGGGTTATGGACCATAGAAAAGGTTGTGTTTAGTTATGGACCATTATGAAGGGTTATGATGGGGTATGATCAATTATCAAGGGTCGTGAAGGATTATGGACAATTAGAAAGGGTTGTGATGTGGTATGGACCAGTATGATGGGTTACTGACCATTATGTAGGGTTGTGATAGGTTATTGCCAATTATGAAGCGTTGTGATGGGTTAGGGACCATAGAAAGGGTTGTACTGGGTTATGGACTATTATGAAAGGTTGTGATGGGTTATGCTTAATTCTAAAGGATTGTGATGGGTTATGGACCATTATAAAGGGTTGTGTTTGGTTATGGACCATTATGAAGGTTGTAGTAGGTTATGGACCACTATGAAGGGTTATGATGGGTTATGGATCATTATGTAGGGTTATGGAGTACAGAAAGGGTTGTGTTGGGTTATGGACTATTATGAAGGGTTGTTATGGGTTATGGAACATTATGAAGGTTTGTATGGGTTATGGACCATTATAAAGGGTTGTTATGGTTATGGACCATAATGCAGTGTTGCGATGGGTTATGGACCATTATGAAGGTTTGTGATGGGTTATGGTTAATTATGAAGGGTTGTGATAGGATATATACCATTGAAATGGTTGTGCTGGGTTATGGTCCATAGGAAGGGTTGTGATGGGTTATGATAAATTATGAAGGATTGTGATGGGTTATGGACCATTGAAATGGTTGTGCTCGGTTATGGACATTATGAAGGGTTGTATAGGTTATGGTCTATTATGAAGGTTGTGATGGGTTATGGACCATTACGAAGGTTATGATCGGTTATTGACCATTATGAAGGGTTGTTATGGTTATGGACCATTATGTAGGGTTGCGATGGGTTATGGACCATTATGAAGTGTTGTGATGGGTTATAGTTAATTATGATGGGTTGTGATGGGTTATGAACCATAGAAAGGGTTGTGTTAGGTTATGGACCATAGGAACGGTTGTGATGGGTTATGGTCAATTAAGAAGGGTTGTGATGGGTTATGGACCATTGAAATGGTTGTGCTGGGTTATGGACATTTTGAAGGGTCGTGATGGGTTATGGTCAATTATCAAGGGTTGTAATGGGTTATGGACCATTAGAAAGGGTTGTGATGGGTTATTGACCATTATGATGGGTTTTATTGCTATGGAATATTATGAAGGTTGTGATGTGTTATGGACCATTATGAAGGGTTGTTATGGTTATGGACCACTATACAGGGTTGCGATGGGTTATGGACCATTATGAAGGGTTGTGATGGGTTTTGGTTATTTATGAAGGGTTGTGATGGGTTATGGACCATAGAAAGGTTGTGCTGGGTTATGGACCATATGAAGGGTTGTGATGGGTTATGGCCAATCATGAAGGGTTATGATGGGTTATGGACCATTGAAAGGGTTGTGCTGGGTTATGGACCATTATGAAGGGTTGTGAGTGGTTATGGTCAATTATGAAGGGTTGGATGGATTAAGGACCATTATAAAGGGTTTTCATGGGTTATGGACCATTATGAAGGGTTGTATAGGTTATGGATTATTATGAAGGTTGTGATGGGTTATAGACTAGTATAAAGGATTATGATGGGTTATCGACCACTATAAAGGGTTGAGATAGGTTTTAGTAAATTATGAAGGGTTGTGATGATTTATGGACCATAGAAAGGGTTGTGATAGGTTATGGACCATTATGAAGGGTTGTGATGGGTTATGCTCAATTATGAAGGGTTTTGATGGGTTATAGACCATTATAAAGGGTTGTGATGGGTTATGGACCATTATGAAGGTTGTGATGGGTTATGGACCATTATGAAGGGTTATGATGGGTTATGGACCACTATGAAGGGTTTTGATAGGTTATGGTCAATTATGAAAGGTTGTGATGGGTTATGGACCAATACAAAGGGTTTTGATGGGTAATGGTCAATTATGAAGGATTGTGATGGGTAATGGACCATTGAAAGGGTTGTGCTGGGTTATTGACATTATGAAGGGTTGTATAGGTTATGGACTATTATGAAGGTTGTGATGGGTTATGGACCATTATGAAGGGTTGTGATGGGTTATAGTTAATTAAGATGGGTTGTGATGGGTTGTGGACCATAGAAAGGGTTGTGCTAAGTTATGGACCATATGAAGGGTTGTGATGGGTTATGGTCAATTATGAAGGGTTATGGACCATTGAACGGGTTGTGCTGGGTTATGGGGAAAGGGAGGGAGTGGGATTTGAACTTGGAACCTCCTTATGGGAGAAGAGAAGGAGTCCTAAGCCTTATACACTAGGCCATCAGGGTGATGGTTGGGTTATAGACCATTATGAAGGGTTGTGATGGGTTATGGACCATTATGAAGGGTTGTGATTGGTGATGGTTGGGTTATGGACTATTGTGAAGGTTGTGCTAGGTTATAGACCATTATGAAGGGTTGTGCTAGATTTTGGTCAATTATAAAGGTTTATTATGGGTTATGGACCATAGAAAGGGTTGTGTTGGGTTATGGACCACTATACAGGGTTGTGATGGGTTATACTCAATTATGAAGGGTTGTGATAGGTTATGGACCATTATGAAGATTGTGATGGGTTATAGACCATTATGAAGGATTATGATGGGTTATTGACCATTATGAAGGGTTATGATAGGTTATGCACCATAGAAAGGGTTGTGATGGGTTATGATGGGTTATGGACCATTATGAAGGGTTGTGATGGGTTATGCTCAATTATGAACGGTTGTGATGGGTTATGGACCATTATGAAGGGTTGTGATGGGTTATGGACCATTATGAGGGTTGTGATGGGTTATTGAAGGGTTGTGATGGGTGATGGTTGGTTTATGGACTATTATGAAGGTTGTGTTGGATTATAGACCATTATGAAGGATTATGATGGGTTATTGACCATTATGAACGGTTGTGACAGATTTTGGTCAATTATAAAGGGTTATGATGGGTTATGGACCATTATGAAGGGTTGTGATGGGTTATGGACCATTATGAAGGGTTGTGATGCGTTATGGACAATTATGAAGGGTTGTGATGGGTTATGAACCATTATAAAGGTTGTGATCGGTTATGGACCATTATGAAGGATTATGACGGGTTATTGACCATTATGAAGGGTTATGATAGGTTATGGTCAAGTAGAAGGGTTGTGATGGGTTATGGACCATAGAAAGGGTTGTGCTGGGTTATGGACCATAGGAAGCGTTGTGTTGGGTTATGGTCAATTAAGAAGGGTTGTGATCGGTTATAGACCATTGAAATCGTTGTGCTGGGTTATGGACATTATCAAGGATCGTGATGGGTTATGGTAAATTGTCAAGGGTTGTGATGGGTTATAGACCATTAGAAAGGGTTGTGATAGGTTATTGACCATTATGATGGGTTGTATAGCTATGGAATATTATGAAGGTTGTGATGGGTTATGGACCATTATGAAGGGTTGTTATGGTTATGGAGCATTATGCAGGGTTGCGATGGGTTATGGACCATTATGAAGGGTTGTGATGGGTTTTGGTTATTTATGAAGGGTTGTGATGGGTTATGGAACATTGAAAGGGTTGTGCAGGGTTATGGACCATATGAAGGGTTGTGATGGGTTATGGAAAATCATGAAGGGTTATGATGGGTTATGGACCATTGAAAGGGTTGTGTTGGGTTATGGACCATTATGAAGGGTTGTATGGGTTATGGACTATTATGAAGGTTGTGATGGGTTATAGACCATTATTAACGATTATGATAGGTTATTGACCACTATGAAGGGTTGTGATAGATTTTGGTTAATTATTAAGGGTTGTGATGGTTTATTGACCATAGCAAGGGTTGTACTGGGTTTTTTGGGTAAAGAGGGCGGCACCTCTGGCAAATTTATTAATAAAAAGAATAAATACAATATAAGGCTGGGGACTCCCCACCAAAAAACAGAAAATCCATCGGGACAGGCCCCAACGGACAACAAGCTAAACTAGGAACCAAAACAAGATAAGGAACCAGAAGCAAACAAGAACATAAAGGAAAACAACCTGCAAAACAAACAAACCATACAAGCCAAAACAAGGATAAAAAGAAAGAAAGCACAAAGGAAGGAAATTAAAGGAGGGTCCAAATAGTTTTAGCCAAATCAACATTAGTGCAAGTTTTCATAGATAGACTCAGCAGTCTACAACGGATATCATCCTTAACACTATTCACGACAGCATGATGGGATCTTTTTATGTTTTTAAAAATGCGTAAATTTCTTTCCCGCCATATGTGATATACAGCTCCAGCAAAAACAAGTCTTCTAATGATGGACCATATGGTCTTGTTCTTATTACTGGGGTTGAGTTGACTAATGATATCAGACCAGCTATCAGGGGAGAAGGAGAGATTCATGACGTGATGGAGGTCATGCCAAACCAAAGAAGTGAAAGAACATTCAAAGAAGAGATGGGAAAGGGAATCCGGACAGTCCCCGCAGAACGCACAAATGAGATTGGAATTAGTGTCCCAAATTTTGATTTTATCATGAGTCTTAAGGCGATTTTTAAGAGCAACCCAAAGAATGAAAGCATGTCTGGGGATGTTCTGGGAGAACCAAACAAGATGAAACCAAAAGACCGGTTGATGATAGGGGCGAATAGTCTTCCAAACCGAACGAACAGAGAAAGGAGAGAGTTGACCGTCTCTAGATCTCCAAAGGAGATTATCAGGGACGAATGTGGAAAGAGTAGGGGGGTTATGAGATAGAAGAGCAGTATGGGAATCTCTCCAACAATGAGGCCGAACCCAAGATCCGTTAAGAACCAGGTCAGCAACCTTTGTATCAGGAGTGAAACCCGCATCATGGATGTCACGGGCAGACAAGAATTTAGAAAGAGGGCCTGCTGGGTGCCAGTTATCGAACCAAGCAGAAGTAGAGCATCCATCACCAATCTGGGAAACTATATACTCCCTTATCTTATCCCTCATATCCAGGATGTTACGCCAGGCAAATCCAGAACCGTATTTTTTGGGGGCATCCCAAAAGTTACGGCCACATAAACGGTAAGAGTGGATCCACTTAACCCATAGGGACTCTTTCTTGGAAAGGAGTCTCCAAACATGGGAAGCCATAAGGGCAACATTCCAGATAGCAAGGTTACGTATGCCAAGCCCACCATGTTCCTTAGGAAGGCAAACAGTTTTCTAGGAGACTTTAGCTTTACCACGCTTCAACTCACCATGGCACCAGAGGAAACCTCTCATGAGCTTCTCAATATCGTTAGAGATAGATTTAGGAAGAATAAAAACAGAAGCCCAATAGATTTGAGTAGAAGAAAGGACAGAGAGGATCAGCTGAAGACGACCTGCAAAGGAAAGAGACTTGTTTTTCCAGTCATTAATCCTGCATTTGACTTTATCAACAAGTCCTTTACAGTCTTTGTGGGCAAGACGCGTGGTGATGAGAGGAACGCCAAGGTATCGAACAGGAAAAGAGCCCTCCGGAAACTTCACAATAAGATCAATGGCAGCCCTGGTCCTCTCACCAACATTACAATAGAAAGCTTCACTCTTCGCAATGTTGGGATGGAGGCCAGAAACCCCAGAGAATTCCTCAAGAGATTCACATATGAGTTTAACCGAAGAGCTATCACCATGGCAGAAGAGAAGGAGATCGTCGGCAAAGCAGAGATGGGTGATATTTTGATCGTCACATTGTCTGTGGAATTTAAAAGAATCAGAATCATGGATGTTTCTCTTGATCATAAGGTTAAGCACTTCCATGACAAGAGTGAAGAGATAAGGCGAGAGGGGGTCACCCTGACGAAGGCCCCTATTACCGTCGAAATAACCATGAGTATTCCCATTGATACTCACAGAGTAAGCAACCGTGGAAACACATGTCATGATCCAGTCAATCATACGATCGGGGAAACCAAAACCACACAAGGTGGTTCGCAGAAAAGTCCAGTCAACCGTGTCGTAGGCTTTTTGAATATCAACCTTAAAAGCACACCTAGGAGGACCACGATGACGATGATAATCACGCATGAGCTCGTGAACAAGAAGGACGTTGTCGGTGATCAAACGACCAGGGATGAAAGCAGACTGGTTTTCATCAACCAGAGAGGAAAGATGGTTTTTGATACGGTCCGCAATAAGCTTGCTGATACATTTGTAAACAACGTTACAACAGGCTATAGGGCGGAAATCAGTGACTTTGGAGGGGGAATCAACTTTAGGGATGAGCGCAAGGATGGTGCTGTTGAAGGACTTAAGAAGTTTGCCAGAATAGAAGAATTCCTTAACAGCCATACAGAAATCAGGACCCACAATATCCCAAGCCGACTTGAAGAACTTAGCAGAGAAACCATCAGAACCAGGAGCTTTATCATCACCCATTTGGAACAGGACACACTTAACCTCCGTGTCAGTAACAGGAGTAAGCATGGCGGCAGACTGGAGGGGGGAGAGCTTATTAGAGAAGAGGGAAGAAGGATCACGAATAGCAGTGGAAGGCTGGGCAGAACCCAAGAAGGCTTGAAAGTGAGAAACAAAAAGATTAGGGAGATCGTTCCCCGAGATCCAGTTACCTTGAGCATCCTGGATAGAATTGATACGGTTGCGAGATTTACGACTTTTAACCGCTTTGTGGAAAAAAGCCGAATTTTTATCACCCTCACGCAGCCAGTTAACCTTAGCCTTTTGTTTCAGGAACCTCTCTTCATCCAGGCTAGCCTCGTTATAAGCGAGGAGATACCTGCATTGTTCTTCACGAAGATCCTTATTGAAAGGATCCCGATCCAAAGCAATCTGAACTCTATCAAGCTCATTACGAAGAGAAATAACCTTAGAAAAGAGGTTTCCCTGGTTGCGAAGCATCTTACGTATAGGCACTTACAGATTTTTAAGGTTTTTGAAAACCTTATACATCTGATATCCAGTGATATTGGGGTTCCAAGAGGAGGCAACAATCTGCTTGAAATCGTTCTTGTAAGTCAGGAAATTAGGGAACTTGAAAGGCTTAGGCTGGAAAGGGGTAGATTGGGGGAGAGAAAGCACAGCAGGAGTATGATCGGACGAACGGTAAGGGAGAAAAGTGGCAGTAGAGGAGGGGAAAGAAGCAACGAAGTGAGTATTTCCCATGACACGATCGATCTTCTTGAGGATGCCACCCGAACCATTAGGAGACTTGGTCCATGTGTAGAAGAGACCTTTATAGTTTAGATCCTCCATTTCCATCAGATTGACACAGTCCCTGAAGTCCTCCATGGCACGAGAAATCCCAGACGATCCGGAGGTGCTATCTTTGATATCAAGAGCAACATTGAAATCACCTAAAAGAATCCAAGGGGTATCTCTAACCACATTCTTATGAACCGCAAGAGAATGCCAGAGAGATCGACGCATCATGTGATCATTATGAGCATAGACGAAGGAGCAGAAAAAGGATTTATTAGAATCACGAATATTAACTTTGAAATGCATCACCTGATCATTTAAGTCGATAAGCATCATATCAATGGCCATTGGATCCCAGGCAACCACGATTCTAGTCCCTCTAGGGGAGAAGAGACTGTTGGACGACCACGACCAAGAGCCAAAAGTACGACTACAGATAAGAGGGAGGTTAGGGAAGGAAGCACGAGTCTCAAGAGAAGCACAAATATGAAGATTTTGATCGTGGATAAGATCTCTCAAGGCTTTCTGATGAGAAGGCTTATGGACCATTATGAAGGGTTGTGATGGGTTATGCTTAATTATGAAGGGTTGTGATGGGTTATGGACCATTATAAAGGGTTGTGATGGGTTATGGACCATTACGAAGGGTTGTGTTGGGTTACGGACCAATACAAAGGGTTATTATGTGTTATGGTCAATTATGAAGGATTGTGATGGGTTATGGACTATTATGAAGGTTTGTATAGGTTATGGACCATTATGAAGGGATGTTACGGTTATGGACCATTATGCAGGGTTGCGATGGGTTATGGACCATAGAAAGGGATATGATGGGTTATGGACCATTAGAAAGGGTTGTGATTGGTTATGGACCATTATGAAGGGTATGTGTTATGTTATGAACCATTATGAAGGATTATGATGGGTTATTTACTATTATGAAAGGTTGTGATAGGTTATGGTCAATTATGAAGGCTTGTGATGGGTTATGGACCATAGAAAGGGTGGCGCTGGTTTATGGACCATTATGAAGGGTTGTGACAGTTATGCTCAATTATGAAGGGTTGTGACGGGTTACGGACCATTATAAATGGTTGTGATGGGTTATGGACCATTTTGAAGGTTGTGATGGTTTATGGACCATTACGGAGGGTTGTGCTGGGTTATGGACCATTATAAAGGGTTGTGACTGGTTATGGTCAGTTATCAAGGGTTGGATGGATTAGGAACCATTATAAAGGTTGTCATGGGTTATAGACCATTATGAAGGGTTGTATGGGTTATGTATAATTATGATGGTTGTGATGGGTTATAGACCATTATAAAGAATTATGATGGGTTATTGACCACTATAAAGGGTTGTGATAGGTTTTAGTCAATTATGAAGGGTTGTGATGATTTATGGACCATATGGACCATTATAAAGGGTTGTGATGGGTTATGGACCATTATGAAGTTTGTGATAGGTTATGGATCATTCTAAAGGGTTATGATGGGTTATGGACCACTATGAAGGGTTGTGATAGGTTATGGTCAATTATGAAGGGTTGTGATGGGTTATGGACCAATACAAAGGGTTTTGATGGGTTATGGTCAATTATGAATGATTTTGATGGGTTATGTAACATTGAAAGGGTTGTGCTGGGTAATGGACATTATGAAGGGTTGTATAGGTTATGGATTAGTATGAAGTTTGTGACGGGTTATCGACCATTATGACGTTTATAATGGATTATTGACCATTATGAAGGCTTGAAATGGTTATGGACCATTATGCAGGGTTGCGATGGGTTATGGACCATTATGAAGGGTTGTGATGGGTTATAGTTAATTATGATGGGTTGTAATGCGTTATGGACCATAGAAAGGGTTGTGCTGGGTTATGCTCAATTATGAAGGGTTATGATGGGTTATGGACCATTATGAAGGTTGTCATGGTTTATGGACAATTATGAAGGATTATGATGGGTTATTGACCATTATGAAGGGTTGTGATGGGTTATGGTCATTTATGAAGGGTTATGATGGGTTATGGACCATTGAACGGGTTGTGCTGGGTTATAGACCATTATGAAGGGTTGTGATTGGTTATGGTCAATTATCAAGGCTTGGATAGATTATGAACTATTAGAAAGGGTTGTCATAGGTTATGGACCATTTTTTTGTTAACCGAGGACCCCACCCGACCCATTCTATGGATGACCCTCATGAAGGAACCTCGGGGTCCACGCACACTTGGCAGCATGGTGGTCCGGGTCAATCACCTATAGGGGTAGACTGGTGGCCAGTAGCCATCCCCTGATTGAAACCTAACACTCCCCATGGGGAAAGGGAGGGAGTGGGATTTGAACTTGGAACCTTCGTATGGGGGAAGAGAAGGAGTCCTATGCCTTATCCACTAGGCCATCAGGGTGATGGTTGGGTTATGGACCATTTTGAAGGGTTGTGATGGGTTATGGACCATTATGAAGGGTTGTGATGGGTGATGGTTGGGTTATGGACTATTATGAAGGTTGTGCTGGGTTATAGACCATTAATAAGGATTATGATGGGTTACTGACCATTATGAAGAGTTGTGATAGATTTTGGTCAATTATAAAGGTTTGTTATGGGTTATGGACCATAGAAAGGGCTGTGTTGGGTTATGGACCATTATGAAGGGTTGTGATGGGTTATGCTCAATTATGAAGGGTTATGATGGGTTATGGACCATTATGAAGGTTGTGATGGTTTATGGACCATTATGAAGGATTATGATGGGTTATTGACCATTATGAAGGGTTAAGATGGGTTATGGACCATAGAAAGGGTTGTGATGGGTTATGGACCATTATGAAGGGTTGTGATGGGTTATGCTCAATTATTAAGGGTTGTGATGGGTTATAGACCATTATGAAGGGTTGTGATGGGTTGTGGACCATTATGAAGGATTATGACGAGTTATTGACGATTATTAATGGGTTATGATAGGTTATGGTCAATTATGAAGCGATGTGATTGGTTATGGACCATAGAAAGGGTTGTTCTAGGTTATGGACTATAGGAAGGGTTGTGATGGGTTATGGTCAATTAAGAAGGGTTGTGATGGGTTATGGATCATTGAAATGGTTATGCTGGGTTATGGACATTATAAAGGGTCGTGATGGGGTGTGCTGGGTTATGGACAATTGTCAAAGTTTGTGATGGGTTATGGACCATTAGAAAGGGTTGTAATAGGTTATTGACCATTATAATGGGTTGTATAGCTATGGAATATTATGAAGGTTATGATGGGTTATGGACCATTATGAAGGGTGTTATGGTTATGGACCATTATGTAGGGTTGCGATGGGTTATGGACCATTGTGAAGGGTTGTGATGGGTATTGGTTATTTATGAAGGGTTGTGATATGTTATGGAACGTAGAAAGGGTTGTGCTGGGTTATGGACCGTATGAAGGGTTGTGACTGGTTATGGTTAATTATCAAGGGTTGGATGGATTACGGACCATTAGAAAGGGTTGTCATGGGTTATAGACCATTATGAAGGGTTGTATGGGTTATGAACTATTATGAAGATTGTGATGGGTTATAGACCATTATTAAGGAATATGATGGGTTATTGACCACTATTAAGGGCGGTGATAGGTTTTGGTTAATTATGAAGGGTTGTGATGGGGTATGCTCAATTATGAAGGGTTGTGATGTGTTATGCTCAATTATGAAGGGTTGTGATGGGTTATGGACCATTATGAAGGGTTATGATGGGTTATGGACCATTATGAAGGGTTGTGATAGGTTATGGTCAATTATGAAGGTTGTGATGGGTTATGGACCAATACAAAGGGTTTTGATGGGTTATGGTCCATTATGAAGGATTATGATGGGTTATGGACTATTTTGAAGGTTTGTATGGGTTATGGACCATTATGAAGGGATGTTATGGTTATGGACCTTTATGCAGGGTTACGATGGGTTATGGACCATAGAAAGGGTTGTGATGGTTTATTGACCATTAGAAAGGGTTGTGATGGGTTATGGACCATTATGAAGGGTATGGGTTATTTACTATTATGAATGTTGTGATGAGTTATGCACCATTATGAAGGTTGTGACGGGTTATGGACCATTATGAAGGATTATGATGGGTTATTGACCATTATGAAAGGTTATGATAGGTTATGGTTAATTATGAAGGGTTATAGACCATAAAAGGGTTGTGTTGGGTTATGGACCGTTATGAAGGGTTGTGATAGGTTATGGACCATTATGAAGGTTGTGATGGGTTATGGACCATTATGAAGGATTATGACGGGTTATTGACCATTATGAAGGGTTACGATAGGTTATGGGCAATTATGAAGGGTTGTGATGGGTTATGGACCATAGAAGGGGTTGTGTTGGGTTACGGACTATAGGAAGGGTTGTGATGGGTTATGGTCAATTAAGAAAGGTTGTGATGGGTTATGGACCATTGAAATGGTTCTGTTGGGTTATGAACATTATAAAGGGTCGTGATGGGTTATGGTCAATTGTCAAGGGTTGTGATGGGTTATGGACCATTAGAATGGGTTGTGATAGGTTATTGACCATTATGATGGGTTGTGTAGCTATGGAATATTATGAAGGTTGTGATGGGTTATGGACCATTATGAAGGGTTGTATGAGTTATGTACTATTTTGAAGGTTTCGAATGGTTATGTACCATTATGAAGGATTATGATAGGTTATTGACCATTATGAAGGGTTGTGATGGGTTATAGACCATAGAAATGGTTGTGCTGGGTTATGGACATTATGAAGGATTATGATGGGTTATTGACCGTTATGAAGGGTTGTGATAGGATATTGTCAATTATGAAGGGTTGTGATGGGTTATGAACCATAGAAAGGGTTGTGCTGGGTTATGGACCATTACGAAGGGTTATGATGGGTTATGCTCAATTATGAAGGGTTGTGCTAGGGTTTTGACCATTATAAAGGGTTGTGATGGGTTATGGACCATTATGAAGTTTGTGATGGGCTATGGACCACTATGAAGAGTTATGATGGGTTATGGAACATTATGAGGGCTTGAGATAGGTTATGGTCAATTATGAAGAGTTGTGATGGGTTATAGAGTATTTTATGGGTAAAGAGGACGGTACCTCTAGGTCATAATGTTCCATAACCCATCAAATTTGTATAGGTTATAACCCAACACAACCCTTTCTATACTCTGTAACCCATCAAATTTGTATGGCTTATGGACCATTATGAAGGGTTTTGTTATGGTTATGGACCATAATTCAGGGTTGTGATGGGTTATGGACCATTACGAAGGGTTGTGATGTGTTATCGTTAATTATGAAGGGGTGTGATGAGATATGGACCATAGAAAGGGTTGTGTTGGGTTATTGACCATAGGAAGGGTTGTAATCGGTTATGGTCAATTGTGAAGGGTTGTGATGGGTTATGGACCATTGAAATGGTTGTGCTAGGTTATTGACATTATGAAGGGTCGTGACGGGTTATTGTCAATTATCAAGGGTTATGATGGGTTATGGCGATTATGAAGGGTTGTATAGGTTATGGAATATTATGAAGGTTGTGATGGGTTATGGACCATTATGAAGGGTTGTTATGGTTAAGGATACTTATGCAGGGTTGCGATGGGTTATAGACCATAGAAAGGGTTGTGATCAGTTACGGATCATTAGAAAGAGTTGTGATGGGTTTGGACCATTATGTAGTGTTGTATGGGTTATGTACTATTATGATGGTTGTGATGGTTTATGAACCATTATGAAGAATTATGATGGGTTATTGACCATTATGAAAGGTTTGTTGGATTAGGTGTCTAAGCCATGACTAATAATTAGCATTTATCTAATTAATAGTAGCATAGTCCATTTGGGTTGCCCTCATAGTTGGAGGATTAGCAGAAAGTCCGGTAGAGAGAAAGATTGATTTATTATATGATTAATAAATCAATAGAAATCAAATAAATAGTTTATTAATATATTTAAGTGATAATATATTAATTAGAAACTATAATAATTAATTAGAAATTTTTCTGGAATTAATTGGAATTAATTTGGCAGTTAAATTAATTAATTAAATGTGCATGGACTAAAACTGTAATTATTCAATAGTTGAGTAAGTGGCAATGTGAGTGACCATGTCGTGGCCGAAAATATATATATAAATATATATATTTTGGATATATATATATATATATATATATATATATATATATATATATATATATATATATATATATATATATATATATATATATATATATATATATATATATATATATATACTACTACAGATAAATGGTGTTTGAATGATTAAAATAATAGTTTATCTTAATTCGAATTCAAAAAGGTTTATCTGTAACGATTATATGATCACCACATGGAGGCTATAAATAGGGAGACTCTCCCTAACCCTAGGACCACGATTTTTGAAGCTCTCTTTGAAGGATTTTCGGCCAAAGTTCCAGCTTGGGTGTGACTGCATTTGAGGCAAGAGATTTCTGTTGCTTTGCTTCCAAGATTCACCTTAAGGTTGGTTTTTCTTGATCTTTCTTTTAGTTTATCTTTTTCTGGCCTTTTAGGAATTGTTATATGTTTAACTAGAAGAAAAACTTAGATCTAAATAGGTTGCATGTGAACTTAGGATTTTTAGTTCATAGTTGCAGAAAACCTTTCAAGGTTGTCATAGGCTATGGTCAATTATGAAGAGTTGTGATATGTTATGGACCATAGAAAGGGTTGTGCTGGGTTATGGACCATTATGAAGGGTTGTGATTGCGTATGGTCTCAAGGGTTGTGAAGGATTATGGACCATTAGAAAGGGTTGTCATGGGTTATGGACCATTATAAAGGGTTGTGATAGGTTATGGTCAATTATGAAGGGTTGTGATGGGTTATTGATCATAGAAAGGGTTGTGCTGGGTTATGGACCATTATGAAGGGTTGTGATGGGTTACGCTCAATTATGAAGGGTTGTGATGGGGTTATGCTCAATTATGAAGTATCTATTCGATCAAAAAGAGCTTAACATGAGACAGCAAAGGTGGATGGATCTACTTAAGGACATTGACTGTGAAATTCTGTACCACCCTGGCAAGGCGAATGTGGTGGCAGATGCTTTAAGCCAAAAAGAAGCTCCTTTGAAAGTTACATCCGCATGTATGGGTATAGCAAGCCGGTTACCAGAATTGATCCGTTTGGCACAGGAAGAAGCGTGCAAGCCTGAACATGCAAAAAGCGAGCGAATGGTTGGGTACTTGAAGCATTTAGATGAAAATGCACAGAAATTGAAAACTTTTAGAGGCCGCATGTGGCTTCCAAAACAAGGAGAAGCTCGGAACTTGCTTCTAGAAGATGCACACCGTAGTCGATATGCTGTTCATCCGGGTAGTACCAAGATGTACCGGACGTTAAAACCGTTGTATTGGTGGCCCGGAATGAAGAGAGATGTTGGAAGATATGTAGAAAAGTGTTTGACATGCCTGCAGGTGAAGTCAAACCATCAGAAACCATACGGAGAAATCCAACCATTGCCGGTTCCAGAGAAGAAGTGGGACCATATCACTATGGATTTTGTAACAAAGTTGCCACGGACACCGCGAGGTCATGATTCGGTGTGGGTGATTGTTGATCGATTGACAAAATCAGCACAATTCATACCGATTAGCGAAAAGTACAGGGTGGATCAACTGGCGAAAATCTACATAGATGAAGTGATATGTCGACATGGATTACCGGCATCGATCGTGTCGGATCGAGACAGCAGATTTACTTCCCGGTTTTGGCAAAGTCTTCAAGAGCGATTGGGTTCAAAAGTACTCATGAGTACTGCATACCACCCGCAGACCGATGGCCAAAGTGAAAGAACTATTCAGACTTTGGAAGACATGCTAAGAACCTGTGTGATTGACTTTGGTGGAAGCTGGGAAGATCATTTACCTCTGGTAGAATTCGCGTATAATAACAGCTATCATTCCAGCATTCAGATGGCCGAACACCGTGTCGTACTCCAACTTGATGGACTGAAGTTGGGGAAAAGTCGTTGGCTGGACCTGAAATTGTAGCACAAACTGAAGAAAAGATTAAGCAGATTCGAGAAAATTTGAAGGTAGCTCAGAACAGACAGAAGCAATATGCAGATAAACGGGTGAAACCGCTGGAATTTCAAGTGGGAGACATGGTAATGCTTAAAGTATCCCCTTGGAAAGGCTTAATCCGTTTTGGGAAGAAAGGGAAGTTGAGTCCTCGTTTCATTGGACCTTTCTGTATATCCCAAAGAGTTGGAGCTGTAGCGTATAGATTGGAGTTACCTGATGAACTTCAAGGTATACATGATGTATTTCATGTGTCCCATTTGAGGAAAACTTTGTTTGACAAGTCTCAACAAGTACCTCTTGCTGAAATTGAAGTAGATGACAAGTTGAGATACCCAGAACAACCCGAGAGGGTGTTAGACCAAAAGGTAAGACAGCTGCGAAACAAGAAAATCAGCATGGTCAAAGTGCTTTGGCGACATCACAGAGGTTCTGACATGACGTGGGAGACCGAAAGTGAAATGAGGGAGCAATACCCTCAACTCTTTGCATGATTTCGGGGACGAAATCTCTTAAAGGAGGGGAGAATTTGTAACACCGAGATACTCTTTATATGTAAATATAATAAAAAGGGTAAATTGGTCATTTTACCTTAGAAGGGTAATTTGGTCTTTTGGACAGAAAAGGATTTGGTTTGTAATAATATTTTGAGTTTTGGACTTAAAATGTTATAAAAACTAGTTTTTTTGTCATAAATTGTGTTAGTTGTGGCAAAAGCTCAAGAATTACAACTCCAGGGACTAAACTGCAACTTCTAGAAGTATAAATAGTGGGACAAGCTCTCCCACATGTGCAGATTTCTAGAGTTCACGATAGAGGGTTTCTTGAGCGATCATTTCAGAATTTTTGGCGATTCCTTGAAGGTTGAGGCTTGGATTTCGATTACTAGCTTTGGATTGAAGAATTGGAAGCTTTGAAGGTAAGTATTCCAAGTTCTAACCTAGTTTGTTCTTGATGAACTTTTATGGAAACTGAAATTTGTAATTTCAGTCATAAATTATGTGATAAGTAGCTTAATACTTCCAGTAAGTCATGCTAAAAGGACTTAATTCAAGAAAATGGAAGTAGGTTGCTATTTTGAAAGAATTGAGATTTTGATCAAGAACCCTAGATGATGAATTCTTGTGATTAACTTGATTCCAATGGTTTATAATGGGTTCTAGATGTTCCGTTGACTGAAAGAAATCAGTAGAAACAATTAAACTTTGATAATTTTGGTTTTGGATCAAAATTGTGAAAATGGGAAAATTTGGAAATGGTATTGAATTTGATCATTTTATGGTTTAAAACTTGTTATTAGTCAAAGGTTTTGGTCTTGGAACATTTCCTTGTGATTAAGTCGAGCAATAAGCGCTTAACAAGAGAAAAATGGGAAGTTATAGCATAAAAAACGGGTGTACTGTCTGGAATCGCACGGATCGCGACCCGACCAAGGGGTGGATCGCGACCCGATCCCGCGACAGAAACCAACTTCCCCTCTGTTAAAATTTGATGCAATTTCAAAGCTTGATTTCGATGCTAGGCATGTCCGATTGACCTGAAATTTTGAACATAGGTCTAATATGTTATGAAACTTCATGTAAAATTATCGGAATACGAATACGACCTCCCGAAAGTACTGTAGTAGAATACGCGTATTTCGGGAAGCGTATTAAATTTGTATAACGATGGTTATTGATTGGAAATGCTTGGAATTGGTCTTATAAGACTATTGTGCACTAGAACCAACTGAAATGGTAAATTAACCTATAATCATTGTGAAATGAATGAAATTATAGGTACGGGACAAAATCTTGCGGAATACATTTCAAGGCAAGAAACAAGTAAAGCTAGTGGTAGCAAGCATTCAGGTGAGTAATCTCACTTATATCCGATGTGATAAATATTGGATGAGCAGCTGCAGATGGAAATAGTTTTGGGGACGAATTTGATAGATTTCACGATAAAATAAAAGACAATATCAGATAAGCCGTGAGTCTGCTATAGACAAGATCGGAGCTGTGAGTCAATGAATAAATAAACAATGTGACAATACCAGATAAGCCGTGAGTCTTTGATAGAAAAGAACGGAGTTGTGAGTCAATCCTAAAAGGCAATACCGGATAATCTGTGAGTCATTGAGATGACAAGAACGGAGCCGTGAGTCTAGGCAAAAGCGGGACAAACCCGTGAGCCATTTATGATCTTGTGTTATGCGATAATGCATATTTGATTTGTATAGAGAATTTTATTCTTATACTTGTTATAGTAGATTTGATTACTCATTGGGCTTTATAGCTCATAGTTTATTTGATACGTCCCTGCAGGTGAGCGTGATCCCGCCAAGGGGAAAGATAAAGTCCGTGACTAAGGGCTTAGGATTGTGAAGTAACTACCCGACTTAAAGGATGTTTAATATCTTTATGTATTGTATTCCTTGATACAGTTGTACCTATTGTGTTAACAAATACCCTTTGAATATGATTTTATTGTAAAATATTTGGTTTGAAAAATAAAAAGTTTTATGGGGTGTTTTGTTAACGAGTCGGGTGTTACAAGTTGGTATCAGAGCCGTGGTTTAAGTGAACTAGGTGTCTTCAGATTAGATTCCTGGACTTAAACCTTGAGAGAAAGTGGACAAATGGACTGTTAGATATATATAAGGTTGTTATTATATATGTAATCTAACGGTTTGCTGAATTTTGAAGTATGAGAAATACAAGAAGTAATCCCACTGGTGCAAATTCGGGGCGTGGAACCTTAAGGAGTGGACCAGCCCGTTCGCAAAGCTCAGCTGGACGGAGAGCAAGAGCACCAGCTAGGGAACCAGTGGGTGAAAATCCACCTGATATACGGCCTATAGTGGCTGATGTGGTTAGGGAGTTGATGCCTACACTAATGAACAACCCAAACCCGAGTGAAGTGGCTGCAAAAAGCATTCATGATAAACAGCCGGAAGATGAAAGTCAAGGAGAAAGTCGTGCCCGTTCAGAAAAAGACAAACAGGGCGGGGAAGCTTCTAAAAGAAAGTCGGATGTACTTACAAAGCTTTCCTTGGTTGTAAGCCAAAAGAATTTTCGGGGACAGATAATCCAGTCCAGGCAATGGAGTGGATAATGCATATTGAGAAGGTGTTTCGAGTCAGCAAATGTGCTGATGAAGACAAAGTAGAATTTGCCACAAACTAACTCACAAGTAGTGCATTACACTGGTGGCAGATTTACTACAAGTCATTGGGCACTGATGCAACTCTATCGGTACCTTGGGAACAATTCAAGACCAAGTTCAACGAGGAATATTGTTCAGAGGTAGCCATAAAGAAGCTGGAGGACGAATTTCTGCACATGGAACAAGGTTCTCAAACTGTCCAAGAGTACACTCTGAGCTTTCTGGAGAAAGCAAGATTTGCGGAACACCATGTCAATACCGAAAAGAGGAAGATTGATAAGTATGTCTGGGGGCTGACGACCCGAATCAGAGAAATTGTGCAACCATTGAAACTGTCTACTTTTCGACAAGTGGTGGATAGGGCCACTGAAAGGGAGACAGAGTTGAAGCGACAAAAAGATGAAAAGAAAGCCATCGAAACTAAAAGAAAGGCGGAAGACCAAGGTTGGACGCCTCAGAAAAAGTCGCAACAAACCGGGTCTAAGGGTAAAAGCCAGAAAGAGGAAGGAATTTGGTGTAATCGTGGGTATGGATTGGTTGGCAACGAATTATGCTAACATGGATTGTAGAAATAAAAGCATCACAATATTATCACCAAATGGGGAATGGATAAAGATTCAGGGTGAACGACCTCGGTTGAGAATGCCGGTTATCTCCTTTGCTCAAGCCCGAAGCTGTATTGGTAAAGGAGGGATGTCTTATTTGGCCTATGTATCGGAGGCTAAACCAGCTAAAGTGGGGGTAGCAAATGTAAACGTGGTAAACGAATTCCCAGATGTATTTCCAGATGAACTTCCGGGGTTGCCACCAGATCGACAGGTAGAGTTCACGATAGAACTGGTTCCGGGAGCTGCTCCTGTTGCCCGAGCTCCATATCGTTTAGCGCCTTCAGAGATGGTGGAACTGCGAAAGCAACTGGAAGAACTACTAGATAGGGGTTTTATCCGACCGAGTACATCGCCTTGGGGAGCCCCTATTCTGTTTGTTAAAAAGAAAGAAGGGTCAATGCGCATGTGTATTGACTATCGGGAATTAAACAAGATCACGGTGAAGAACAAGTATCCGCTACCAAGGATAGATGACCTGTTTGATCAGCTACAGGGAGCATCTTATTTTTCCAAAATCGACTTGAGGTCGGGTTACCATCAATTGAAGATAAGAGAATCTGACATTCCGAAGACAGCTTTTCGCACACGATACGGTCATTATGAGTTTTTGGTGATGCCTTTCGGGTTAACCAATGCTCCAGCCGTATTCATGGATCTTATGAACCGGGTGTGTCGTCCGTTCCTTGATACCTCGGTGATAGTATTCATAGATGATATCCTGGTGTATTCGCGAAGCCAAGCCGAGCATGAAGTGCACGTGCGACAAATGTTGGAGTTGCTTCGCCAAGAAAAGCTGTATGCAAAATTCTCCAAGTGTGAATTTTGGCTAAGAGAAGTTCAATTTCTTGGCCATGTAATTAATGCTGAAGGGGTGAAGGTTGATCCAGCAAAATTTGAAGCTGTAATGAAGTGGGAACCTCCTCGAAGTCCAACTGAAGTACGAAGTTTCCTTGGTTTGGCAGGCTATTATAGAAGATTTGTCGAGAATTTCTCCTCGATAGCTGCCCCGTTGACCAAGTTGACCAAGAAAGGCAAAAAGTTCACGTGGGCGGAAAAACAACAAGAAGCTTTTCAAAGATTGAAACAAGCCTTATGTGAAGCACCGGTGTTAGCACTACCGCAAAGCGGAGAAGAGTATGTGATCTACAGCGATGCTTCAAGAGTCGGCCTTGGATGTGTGCTAATACAGAAAGGTCGGGTAATAGCTTATGCGTCCCGCCAATTAAAAGAAGCCGAGAAGAAATATCCAGTTCATGATCTGGAATTAGCTGCGGTGATTCTAGCATTGAAATTGTGGAGACACTATTTGTACGGAGTGAAATTTGTTGTCTATACGGACCACAAAAGTTTGAAGTATCTATTCGATCAAAAAGAGCTTAACATGAGACAGCAAAGGTGGATGGATCTACTTAAGGACTTTGACTGTGAAATTCTGTACCACCCTGGCAAGGCGAATGTGGTGGCAGATGCTTTAAGCCAAAAAGAAGCTCCTTTGAAAGTTACATCCGCATGTATGGGTATAGCAAGCCGGTTACCAGAATTGATCCGTTTGGCACAGGAAGAAGCGTGCAAGCCTGAACATGCAAAAAGCAAGCGAATGGTTGGGTACTTGAAGCATTTAGATGAAAATGCACAGAAATTGAAAACTTTTAGAGGCCGCGTGTGGGTTCCAAAACAAGGAGAAGCTCGGAACTTGCTTCTAGAAGATGCACACAGTAGTCGATATGCTGTTCATCCGGGTAGTACCAAGATGTACCGGATGTTAAAACCGTTGTATTGGTGGCCCGGAATGAAGAGAGATGTTGGAAGATATGTAGAAAAGTGTTTGACATGCCTGCAGGTGAAGTCAAACCATCAGAAACCATACGGAGAAATCCAACCATTGCCGGTTCCAGAGAAGAAGTGGGACCATATCACTATGGATTTTGTAACAAAGTTGCCACGGACACCGCGAGGTCATGATTCGGTGTGGGTGATTGTTGATCGATTGACAAAATCAGCACAATTCATACCGATTAGCGAAAAGTACAGGGTGGATCAACTGGCGAAAATCTACATAGATGAAGTGATATGTCGACATGGATTACCGGCATCGATCGTGTCGGATCGAGACAGCAGATTTACTTCCCGGTTTTGGCAAAGTCTTCAAGAGCGATTGGGTTCAAAAGTACTCATGAGTACTGCATACCACCCGCAGACCGATGGCCAAAGTGAAAGAACTATTCAGACTTTGGAAGACATGCTAAGAACCTGTGTGATTGACTTTGGTGGAAGCTGGGAAGATCATTTACCTCTGGTAGAATTCGCGTATAATAACAGCTATCATTCCAGCATTCAGATGGCCGAGCACCGTGTCGTACTCCAACTTGATGGACTGAAGTTGGGGAAAAGTCGTTGGCTGGACCTGAAATTGTAGCACAAACTGAAGAAAAGATTAAGCAGATTCGAGAAAATTTGAAGGTAGCTCAGAACAGACAGAAGCAATATGCAGATAAACGGGTGAAACCGCTGGAATTTCAAGTGGGAGACATGGTAATGCTTAAAGTATCCCCTTGGAAAGGCTTAATCCGTTTTGGGAAGAAAGGGAAGTTGAGTCCTCGTTTCATTGGACCTTTCTGTATATCCCAAAGAGTTGGAGCTGTAGCGTATAGATTGGAGTTACCTGATGAACTTCATGGTATACATGATGTATTTCATGTGTCCCATTTGAGGAAAACTTTGTTTGACAAGTCTCAACAAGTACCTCTTGCTGAAATTGAAGTAGATGACAAGTTGAGATACCCAGAACAACCCGAGAGGGTGTTAGACCAAAAGGTAAGACAGCTGTGAAACAAGAAAATCAGCATGGTCAAAGTGCTTTGGCGACATCACAGAGGTTCCGACATGACGTGGGAGACCGAAAGTGAAATGAGGGAGAAATACCCTCAACTCTTTGCATGATTTCGGGGACGAAATCTCTTAAAGGAGGGGAGAATTTGTAACACCGAGATACTCTTTATATGTAAATATAATAAAAAGGGTAAATTGGTCATTTTACCTTAGAAGGGTAATTTGGTCTTTTGGACAGAAAAGGATTTGGTTTGTAATAATATTTTGAGTTTTGGACTTAAAATGTTATAAAAACTAGTTTTTTTGTCATAAATTGTGTTAGTTGTGGCAAAAGCTCAAGAATTACAACTCCAGGGACTAAACTGCAACTTCTGGAAGTATAAATAGTGGGACAAGCTCTCCCACATGTGCAGATTTCTAGAGTTCACGATAGAGGGTTTCTTGAGCGATCATTTCAGAATTTTTGGCGATTCCTTGAAGGCTGAGGCTTGGATTTCGATTACTAGCTTTGGATTGAAGAATTGGAAGCTTTGAAGGTAAGTATTCCAAGTTCTAACCTAGTTTGTTCTTGATGAACTTTTATGGAAACTGAAATTTGTAATTTCAGTCATAAATTATGTGATAAGTAGCTTAATACTTCCAGTAAGTCATGCTAAAAGGACTTAATTCAAGAAAATGGAAGTAGGTTGCTATTTTGAAAGAATTGAGATTTTGATCAAGAACCCTAGATGATGAATTCTTGTGATTAACTTGATTCCAATGGTTTATAATGGGTTCTAGATGTTCTATTGACTGAAAGAAATCAGTAGAAACAATTAAACCTTGATAATTTTGGTTTTGGATCAAAATTGTGAAAACGGGAAAATTTGGAAATGGAATTGAATTTGATCATTTTATGGTTTAAAACTTGTTATTAGTCAAAGGTTTTGGTCTTGGAACATTTCCTTGTGATTAAGTCGAGCAATAAGCGCTTAACAAGAGAAAAATGGGAAGTTATAGCATAAAAAACGGGTGTACTGTCTGGAATCGCACGGATCGCGACCCGACCAAGGGGTGGATCGCGACCCGATCCCGCGACAGAAACCAACTTCCCCTCTATTAAAATTTGGTGTAATTTCAAAGTTTGATTTCGATGCTAGGCATGTCCGATTGACCTGAAATTTTGAACATAGGTCTAATATGTTATGAAACTTCATGGAAAATTATCGGAATACGAATACGACCTCCCGAAAGTACTGTAGTAGAATACGCGTATTTCGGGAAGCGTATTAAATTTGTATAACGATGGTTATTGATTGGAAATGCTTGGAATTGGTCTTATAAGACTATTGTGCACTAGAACCAACTGAAATGGTAAATTAACCTATAATCATTGTGAAATGAATGAAATTATAGGTACGGGACAAAATCTTGCGGAATACATTTCAAGGCAAGAAACAAGTAAAGCTAGTGGTAGCAAGCATTCAGGTGAGTAATCTCACTTATATCCGATGTGATAAATATTGGATGAGCAGCTGCAGATGGAAATAGTTTTGGGGACGAATTTGATAGATTTCACGATGAAATAAAAGACAATATCAGATAAGCCGTGAGTCTGCTATAGACAAGATCGGAGCTGTGAGTCAATGAATAAATAAACAATGTGACAATACCAGATAAGCCGTGAGTCTTTGATAGACAAGAACGGAGTTGTGAGTCAATCCTAAAAGGCAATACCGGATAATCTGTGAGTCATTGAGATGACAAGAACGGAGCCGTGAGTCTAGGCAAAAGCGGGACAAACCCGTGAGCCATTTATGATCTTGTGTTATGCGATAATGCATATTTGATTTGTATAGAGAATTTTATTCTTATACTTGTTATAGTAGATTTGATTACTCATTGGCCTTTATAGCTCATAGTTTATTTGATACGTCCCTGCAGGTGAGCGTGATCCCGCCAAGGGGAAAGATAAAGTCCGTGACTAAGGGCTTAGGATTGTGAAGTAACTACCCGACTTAAAGGATGTTTAATATCTTTATGTATTGTATTCCTTGATACAGTTGTACCTATTGTGTTAACAAATACCCTTTGAATATGATTTTATTGTAAAATATTTGGTTTGAAAAATAAAAAGTTTTATGGGGTGTTTTGTTAACGAGTCGGGTGTTACAAGTTGGTATCAGAGCCGTGGTTTAAGTGAACTAGGTGTCTTCAGATTAGATTCCTGGACTTAAACCTTGAGAGAAAGTGGACAAATGGACTGTTAGATATATATAAGGTTGTTATTATATATGTAATCTAACGGTTTGCTGAATTTTGAAGTATGAGAAATACAAGAAGTAATCCCACTGGTGCAAATTCGGGGCGTGGAACCTTAAGGAGTGGACCAGCCCGTTCGCAAAGCTCAGCTGGACGGAGAGCAAGAGCACCAGCTAGGGAACCAGTGGGTGAAAATCCACCTGATATACGGGCTATAGTGGCTGATGTGGTTAGGGAGTTGATTCCTACACTAATGAACAACCCAAACCCGAGTGAAGTGGCTGCAAAAAGCATTCATGATAAACAGCCGGAAGATGAAAGTCAAGGAGAAAGTCGTGCCCGTTCAGAAAAAGACAAACAGGGCGGGGAAGCTTCTAAAAGAAAGTCGGATGTACTTACAAAGCTTTCCTTGGTTGTAAGCCAAAAGAATTTTCGGGGACAGATAATCCAGTCCAGGCAATGGAGTGGATAATGCATATTGAGAAGGTGTTTCGAGTCAGCAAATGTGCTGATGAAGACAAAGTAGAATTTGCCACAAACCAACTCACAAGTAGTGCATTACACTGGTGGCAGATTTACTACAAGTCATTGGGCACTGATTCAACTCTATCGGTACCTTGGGAACAATTCAAGACCAAGTTCAACGAGGAATATTGTTCAGAGGTAGCCATAAAGAAGCTGGAGGACGAATTTCTGCACATGGAACAAGGTTCTCAAACTGTCCAAGAGTACACTCTGAGCTTTCTGGAGAAAGCAAGATTTGCGGAACACAATGTCAATACCGAAAAGAGGAAGATTGATAAGTATGTCTGGGGGCTGACGACCCGAATCAGAGAAATTGTGCAACCATTGAAACTGTCTACTTTCCGACAAGTGGTGGATAGGGCCACTGAAAGGGAGACAGAGTTGAAGCGACAAAAAGATGAAAAGAAACCCATCGAAACTAAAAGAAAGGCGGAAGACCAAGGTTGGACGCCTCAGAAAAAGTCGCAACAAACCGGGTCTAAGGGTAAAAGCCAGAAAGAGGAAGGAATTTGGTGTAATCGTGGGTATGGATTGGTTGGCAACGAATTATGCTAACATGGATTGTAGAAATAAAAGCATCACAGTATTATCACCAAATGGGGAATGGATAAAGATTCAGGGTGAACGACCTCGGTTGAGAATGCCGGTTATCTCCTTTGCTCAAGCCCGAAGCTGTATTGGTAAAGGAGGGATGTCTTATTTGGCCTATGTATCGGAGGCTAAACCAGCTAAAGTGGGGGTAGCAAATGTAAACGTGGTAAACGAGTTCCCAGATATATTTCCAGATGAACTTCCGGGGTTGCCACCAGATCGACAGGTAGAGTTCACGATTGAACTGGTTCAGGGAGCTACTCATGTTGCCCGAGCTCCATATCGTTTAGCGCCTTCAGAGATGGTGGAACTGCGAAAGCAACTGGAAGAACTACTAGATAGGGGTTTTATCCGACCGAGTACATCGCCTTGGGGAGCCCCTATTCTGTTTGTTAAAAAGAAAGAAGGGTCAATGCGCATGTGTATTGACTATCGGGAATTAAACAAGATCACGGTGAAGAACAAGTATCCGCTACCAAGGATAGATGACATGTTTGATCAGCTACAAGGAGCATCTTATTTTTCCAAAATCGACTTGAGGTCGGGTTACCATCAATTGAAGATAAGAGAATCTGACATTCCGAAGACAGCTTTTCGCACACGATACGGTCATTATGAGTTTTTGGTGATGCCTTTCGGGTTAACCAATGCTCCAGCCGTATTCATGGATCTTATGAACCGGGTGTGTCGTCCGTTCCTTGATACCTCGGTGATAGTATTCATAGATGATATCCTGGTGTATTCGCGAAGCCAAGCCGAGCATGAAGTGCACGTGCGACAAATGTTGGAGTTGCTTCGCCAAGAAAAGCTGTATGCAAAATTCTCCAAGTGTGAATTTTGGCTAAGAGAAGTTCAATTTCTTGGCCATGTAATTAATGCTGAAGGGGTGAAGGTTGATCCAGCAAAATTTGAAGCTGTAATGAAGTGGGAACCTCCTCGAAGTCCAACTGAAGTACGAAGTTTCCTTGGTTTGGCAGGCTATTATAGAAGATTTGTCGAGAATTTCTCCTCGATAGCTGCCCCGTTGACCAAGTTGACCAAGAAAGGCAAAAAGTTCACGTGGGCGGAAAAACAACAAGAAGCTTTTCAAAGATTGAAACAAGCCTTATGTGAAGCACCGGTGTTAGCACTACCGCAAAGCGGAGAAGAGTATGTGATCTACAGCGATGCTTCAAGAGTCGGCCTTGGATGTGTGCTAATACAGAAAGGTCGGGTAATAGCTTATGCGTCCCGCCAATTAAAAGAAGCCGAGAAGAAATATCCAGTTCATGATCTGGAATTAGCTGCGGTGATTCTAGCATTGAAATTGTGGAGACACTATTTGTACGGAGTGAAATTTGTTGTCTATACGGACCACAAAAGTTTGAAGTATCTATTCGATCAAAAAGAGCTTAACATGAGACAGCAAAGGTGGATGGATCTACTTAAGGACTTTGACTGTGAAATTCTGTACCACCCTGGCAAGGCGAATGTGGTGGCAGATGCTTTAAGCCAAAAAGAAGCTCCTTTGAAAGTTACATCCGCATGTATGGGTATAGCAAGCCGGTTACCAGAATTGATCCGTTTGGCACAGGAAGAAGCGTGCAAGCCTGAACATGCAAAAAGCAAGCGAATGGTTGGGTACTTGAAGCATTTAGATGAAAATGCATAGAAATTGAAAACTTTTAGAGGCCGCGTGTGGGTTCCAAAACAAGGAGAAGCTCGGAACTTGCTTCTATAAGATGCACACCGTAGTCGATTTGCTGTTCATCCGGGTAGTACCAAGATGTACCGGGCGTTAAAACCGTTGTATTGGTGGCCCGGAATGAAGAGAGATGTTGGAAGATATGTAGAAAAGTGTTTGACATGCCTGCAGGTGAAGTCAAACCATCAGAAACCATACGGAGAAATCCAACCATTGCCGGTTCCAGAGAAGAAGTGGGACCATATCACTATGGATTTTGTAACAAAGTTGCCGCGGACACCGCGAGGTCATGATTCGGTGTGGGTGATTGTTAATCCATTGACAAAATCAGCACAATTCATACTGATTAGCGAAAAGTACAGGGTGGATCAACTGGCGAAAATCTACATAGATGAAGTGATATGTCGACATGGATTACCGGCATCGATCGTGTCGGATCGAGACAGCAGATTTACTTCCCGGTTTTGGCAAAGTCTTCAAGAGCGATTGGGTTCAAAAGTACTCATGAGTACTGCATACCACCCGCAGACCGATGGCCAAAGTGAAAGAACTATTCAGACTTTGGAAGACATGCTAAGAACCTGTGTGATTGACTTTGGTGGAAGCTGGGAAGATCATTTACCTCTGGTAGAATTTGCGTATAATAACAGCTATCATTCCAGCATTCAGATGGCCCCGTATGAAGCATTGTATGGAGCACCGTGTCGTACTCCAACTTGCTGGACTGAAGTTGGGGAAAAGCCGTTGGCTGGACCTGAAATTGTTGCACAAACTGAAGAAAAGATTAAGCAGATTCGAGAAAATTTGAAGGTAGCTCATAACAGACAGAAGCAATATGCAGATAAACGGGTGAAACCGCTGGAATTTCAAGTGGGAGACATGGTAATGCTTAAAGTATCCCCTTGGAAAGGCTTAATCCGTTTTGGGAAGAAAGGGAAGTTGAGTCCTCGTTTCATTGGACCTTTCCGTATATCCCAAAGAGTTGGAGCTGTAGCGTATAGATTGGAGTTACCTGATGAACTTCATGGTATACATGATGTATTTCATGTGTCCCATTTGAGGAAAACTTTGTTTGACAAGTCTCAACAAGTACCTCTTGCTGAAATTGAAGTAGATGACAAGTTGAGATACCCAGAACAACCCGAGAGGGTATTAGACCAAAAGGTAAGACAGCTGCGAAACAAGAAAATCAGCATGGTCAAAGTGCTTTGGCGACATCACAGAGGTTCCGACATGACGTGGGAGACCGAAAGTGAAATGAGGGAGAAATACCCTCAACTCTTTGCATGATTTCGGGGACGAAATCTCTTAAAGGAGCGGAGAATTTGTAACACCAAGATACTCTTTATATGTAAATATAATAAAAAGGGTAAATTGGTCATTTTACCTTAGAAGGGTAATTTGGTCTTTTGGACAGAAAAGGATTTGGTTTGTAATAATATTTTGAGTTTTGGACTTAAAATGTTTTAAAAACTAGTTTTTTTGTCATAAATTGTGTTAGTTGTGGCAAAAGCTCAAGAATTACAACTCTAGGGACTAAACTGCAACTTCTGGAAGTATAAATAGTGGGACAAGCTCTCCCACATGTGCAGATTTCTAGAGTTCACGAGAGAGGGTTTCTTGAGCGATCATTTCAGAATTTTTGGCGATTCCTTGAAGGTTGAGGCTTGGATTTCGATTACTAGCTTTGGATTGAAGAATTGGAAGCTTTGAAGGTAAGTATTCCAAGTTCTAACCTAGTTTGTTCTTGATGAACTTTTATGGAAACTGAAATTTGTAATTTCAGCCATAAATTATGTGATAAGTAGCTTAATACTTCCAGTAAGTCATGCTAAAAGGACTTAATTCAAGAAAATGGAAGTAGGTTGCTATTTTGAAAGAATTGAGATTTTGATCAAGAACCCTAGATGATGAATTCTTGTGATTAACTTGATTCCAATGGTTTATAATGGGTTCTAGATGTTCTATTGACTGAAAGAAATCAGTAGAAACAATTAAACCTTGATAATTTTGGTTTTGGATCAAAATTGTGAAAACGGGAAAATTTGGAAATGGAATTGAATTTGATCATTTTATGGTTTAAAACTTGTTATTAGTCAAAGGTTTTGGTCTTGGAACATTTCCTTGTGATTAAGTCGAGCAATAAGCGCTTAACAAGAGAAAAATGGGAAGTTATAGCATAAAAAACGGGTGTACTGTCTGGAATCGCAGGGATCGCGACCCGACCAAGGGGTGGATCGCGACTCGATCCCGTGGCAAAAACCAACTTCCCCTCTGTTAAAATTTGGTGCAATTTCCAAGTTTGATTTCGATGCTAGGCTTGTCCGATTGACCTGAAATTTTGAACATAGGTCTAATATGTTATGAAACTTCATGGAAAATTATCGGAATACGAATACGACCTCCCGAAAGTACTGTACTAGAATACGCGTATTTCGGGAAGCGTATTAAATTTGTATAACGATGGTTATTGATTGGAAATGCTTGGAATTGGTATTATATTAGACTATTGTGCACTAGAACCAACTGAAATGGTAAATTAACCTATAATCATTGTGAAATGAATGAAATTATAGGTACGGGACAAAATCTTGCGGAATACATTTCAAGGCAAGAAACAAGTAAAGCTAGTGGTAGCAAGCATTCAGGTGAGTAATCTCACTTATATCCGATGTGATAAATATTGGATGAGCAGCTGCAGATGGAAATAGTTTTGGGGACGAATTTGATAGATTTCACGATGAAATAAAAGACAATATCAGATAAGCCGTGAGTCTGCTATAGACAAGACCGGAGCTGTCAGTCAATGAATAAATAAACAATGTGACAATACCAGATAAGCCGTGAGTCTTTGATAGACAAGAACGGAGTTGTGAGTCAATCCTAAAAGGCAATACCGGATAATCTGTGAGTCATTGAGATGACAAGAACGGAGCCGTGAGTCTAGGCAAAAGCGGGACAAACCTGTGAGCCATTTATGATCTTGTGTTATGCGATAATGCATATTTGATTTGTATAGAGAATTTTATTCTTATACTTGTTATAGTAGATTTGATTACTCATTGGGCTTTATAGCTCATAGTTTATTTGATACGTCCCTGCAGGTGAGCGTGATCCCGCCACGGGGAAAGATAAAGTCCGTGACTAAGGGCTTAGGATTGTGAAGTAACTACCCGACTTAAAGGATGTATAATATCTTTATGTATTGTATTCCTTGATACACTTGTACCTATTGTGTTAACAAATACCCTTTGAATATGATTTTATTGTAAAATATTTGGTTTGAAAAATAAAAAATTTTATGGGGTGTTTTGTTAACGAGTCGGGTGTTACACGTTGGTATCAGAGCCGTGGTTTAAGTGAACTAGGTGTCTTCAGATTAGATTCCTGGACTTAAACCTTGAGAGAAAGTGGACAAATGGACTGTTTGATATATATATAAGGTTGTTATTATATATGTAATCTAACGGTTTGCTGAATTTTGAAGTATGAGAAATACAAGAAGTAATCCCACTGGTGGAAATTCGGGGCATGGAACCTCAAGGAGTGGACCAGCCCCTTCGCAAAGCTCAGCGGGACGGAGAGCAAGAGCACCAGCTAGGGAACCAGTGGGTGAAAATCCACCTGATATACGGGCTATAGTGGCTGATGTGGTTAGGGAGTTGATTCCTACACTAATGAACAACCCAAACCCGAGTGAAGTGGCTGCAAAAAGCATTCATGATAAACAGCCGGAAGATGAAAGTCAAGGAGAAAGTCGTGCCCGTTCAGAAAAAGACAAGCAGGGCGGGGAAGCTTCTAAAAGAAAGTCGGATGTACTTACAAAGCTTTCCTTGGTTGTAAGCCAAAAGAATTTTCGGGGACAGATAATCCAGTCCAGGCAATGGAGTGGATAATGCATATTGAGAAGGTGTTTCGAGTCAGCAAATGTGCTGATGAAGACAAAGTAGAATTTGCCACAAACTAACTCACAAGTAGTGCATTACACTGGTGGCAGATTTACTACAAGTCATTGGGCACTGATTCAACTCTATCGGTACCTTGGGAACAATTCAAGACCAAGTTCAACGAGGAATATTGTTCAGAGGTAGCCATAAAGAAGCTGGAGGACGAATTTCTGCACATGGAACAAGGTTCTCAAACTGTACAAGAGTACACTCTGAGCTTTCTGGAGAAAGCAAGATTTGCGGAACACAATGTCAATACCGAAAAGAGGAAGATTGATAAGTATGTCTAGGGGCTGACGACCCGAATCAGAGAAATTGTGCAACCATTGAAACTCTCTACTTTCCGACAAGTGGTGGATAGGGCCACTGAAAGGGAGACAGAGTTGAAGCGACAAGAAGATGATAAGAAAGCCATCGAAACTAAAAGAAAGGCGGAAGACCAAGGTTGGACGCCTCAGAAAAAGTTGCAACAAACCGGGTCTAAGGGTAAAGGCCCGAAAGAGGAAGGAATTTTGTGTAATCGTGGGTATGGATTGGTTGGCAACGAATTATGCTAACATGGATTGTAGAAATAAAAGCATCACAGTATTATCACCGGATGGGGAATGGATAAAGATTCAGGGTGAACGACCTCGATTGAGAATGCCGGTTATCTCCTTTGCTCAAGCCCGAAGCTGTATTGGTAAAGGAAGGATGTCTTATGCTCAGTTATGAGTGGTTGTGATTGGTTATGCTCCACTCTGAAGGGTTAAGATGGGTAATGGACCATTATGAAGGGTTGTGATAGGTTATGTAAATTATGAAGGGTTATGATAGGTTATGATCAATTATGAAAAGTTGTGTTGGGTTATTGACCTTTATGGAGGGTTGTGATGGGTTATGGAACATTATGAAGGTTTGTATGGGTTATGGACGATTATGAAGGGTTGTTATGATTATGGACCATTATTCAGGGGTGTGATGGGTTATGAACCACTATGAAGGGTTGTGATGGTTTATCGTTAATTAAGAAGGGTTGTGATGAGATATGGACCATAGAATGGGTTGTGCTGGGTTATGGACCATTGGAAGGGTTGTGATTGGTTATGGTCAATTATTAAGGGTTAAGATGGGTTATGGATCATTCAAAGGGTTGTACTGGGTTATAGACATTATGAAGGGTCGTGATGGGTTATGGTCAATTATCGAGGGTTGTGATGGGTTATGAATCATTAGAAAGGGTTGTGATGGGTTATTGACCATTTTGAAGGGTTGTATAGGTTATGGAATTTTATTTAGGTTGTGATGGGTTATGGACCATTATGAAGGGTTGTGATGGGTTTTGATTTTTTATGAAGGGTTGTGATGGGTTATAGACCATAGAAAGGGTTGTGCTAGGATATGGACCATATGAAGGGTTGTGATGGGTTATGGTCAATTATGAAGGGTTATGATGGGTTTTGGACCATTGAAAGGGTTGTGTTGGGTTATAGACCATTATGAAGGGTTGTGACTGGTTTAGGTCAATAATCAAGGGTTGGATGGATTACGGACCATTAGAAAGGGTTGTCATGGGTTATGGACCATTATGAAAGGTTGTATGGGTTATGGAAGATTATGAAGGTTGTGATGGGTTATGAACTATTATGAAGGGGTATGATACGTTATGGACCATTATGAAGGGTTGTTATAGGTTATGGTTAATTATGATGGGTTGTGATAGATTATGGAACATAGAAAGGGTTGTGCTGGTTATGGACCATTATGAAGGGTTGTGATGAGTTATGGACCATTATAAAGGGTTGTGATGGGTTATGCACCATTATAAAGGGTTATGATGGGTTATGGTCAATTATGAAAGGTTGTGATGGGTTATGGACCATTACAAAGGGTTGTGATGGGTTATGGTCAATTATGAAGGGTTGTCATGGTTTATGGACTATTATGAATGTTTGTATCGGTTATGGACCCTTATGAAGGGTTGTTATGGTTATAGACCATTATGCAGGGTTACGGTAGGTTATGGATCATAGAAAGGATTGTGATGGTTCATGGACCATCAGAAAGGGTTGTGATGGGTTATGGTGCATTATGAAGGATTGTATGAGTTAAGTACAATTATGAAGGTTGTGAAGGGTTATGTACCATTATGAAGGATATGATAGGTTATTGACTATTATGAAGGGTTCTGCTAGGTTATGGTCAATTATGAAGGGTTGTGATGGGTTATGGACCATAGAAATGGTTGTGCTAGGTTATGGACCATTATGGTTACCTATCAAGTGTTGTGAAGGATTATGGACAATTTGAAAGGGTTGTGACGGGTTATGGACCATTATGATGGGTTGTATTGGTTATGGACTATTATGAAGGTTGTATGGATTATGTACCACTATGAAGGGTTATGATGGGTTGTGGAACATTATGAGGGGTTGTGATAGGTTATGGTCAATTATGAAGAGTTGTGATGGGTTATAGAGTATTATGAAGGGTTGTGATTGGTTATGGTCATTTATCAAGGGTTGGATAGACTATGGACCATTAGAAAGGGTTGTCATGGGTTATGGACCATTATGAAGGGTTGTATGGGTTTTGGACTACTATGAAGGTTGTGATGGGTTATAGACGATTATAAAGGATTATGATGGGTTATGTACCGCTATGAAGGGTTGTTATGGTTGATGGACCATAGAAAGGGTTGTGCTGAGTTATGGACCATTATGAAGGGTTGTGATGGGTTATGCTCAATTATGAAGGGGTGTGATGGGTTATGGACTATTATAAAGAGTTGTGGTGGGTTATGGACGATTATGAAGGTTGTGATGTGTTATGGAGCATTAAGAAACGTTATGATGGGTTATGGACTATTATGAAGGATTGTGATAGGTTATGGTTAACTATGAAGGGTTGTGTTAGGTTTCGGACCATAACAAAGGGTTGTGATGGGTTATGGTCAATTATGAAGGGTTGTGATGGGTTATGGACTATTATGAAGGTTTGTATGGGTTATGGACTATATGAAGGGTTGTTATGGTTATGGACCATTATCTAGGGTTACGATGGGTTATGGACCATAGAAAGGGTTGTGATGGTTTATGAACCATTCGAAAGAGTTGTGATGGGTTATGGACCATTATGAAGGGTTGTATAGGTTATGGACTATTATGAAGGTTGTGATGGGTTTTGGACCACTATAAAGGATTATGATGGGTTATTGACCATTATGCAGGGTTGTGATAGGTTATGGTCAATTATCAAGGGTTGTGATGGGTTATGGACCATAGAAAGGGTTGTGATGGGTTATGGACCGTTACAAAGGGTTGTGATGGTTTATGCTCGGTGTATGATGGGTTATGGACCATTATAAAAGGCTGTGATGGGTTATGGAGCATTACGAAGTGTTGTGATGGTTTATGCTCAGTTATGAAGGGTTGTGATTGGTTATGATCCACTATGAAGGGTTAAGATGGGTAATGGACCATTATGAAGGGTTGTGATAGGTTATGTAAATTATGAAGGGTTGTGATAGGTTATGATCAATTATAAAAAGATGTGTTGGGTTATGGACCATTATGGAGGGTTGTGATGGGTTATGGAACATTATGAAGGTTTGTATGGGTTATGGACCATTATGAAGGGTTGTTATGGTTATGGACAATTATTCAAAGGTGCGATGGGTTATTGACCATTATGTAGGGTTGTGATGGTTTATCGTTAATTAAGAAAGGTTGTGATGGGATATGGACCATAGAATGAGTTGTACTGGGTTAAGGACCATTGTGTGACAATTGTAAATTTTGGTCAACAAAAGTCAACTGTAGTCAAACGAAAAATACGTCAACCTATATATTGAAAAGTTATTTTCCATAACTTTTGCAATGAATTGTTAATATTATAGTATTACGTATGCTAAGTTAAAACAATTAGCGATTAAAAGTCGAAAATGCCAACAACAAAATACTGTAGCGTAAAAATTCGATAATCGTACAATTATTATTTTGAGAATAATAATATTCATAAAACGATCTAGTCGTAAATACAAAATTGTGGATATATAGAATGTCGAAAACGAAGTTCGTATGTGAAAGTTATGACGATTAAACCGCTGTGAACGGATAAATGTACACAGGGTTTGGACTCAAATTTCAAAATGTGATGCCTTAAACACCAAATATGAAATAAAAACTTATATGATAAGTAACGTAATAATATCTAGTATTTAATTTCAAAGCTAAATGTAATTTTCCGGTAAAACGTCAAAAATCGCGAAATCGGAAGAATACTGCGCTTAAACGCGTATTTCGACACCCAAGGAATTATATTTCAATCAAAATAAATGTTTGGCAATGTTTTTATACAAAATAATTATTTAGAACTTCGTTTCGTCAAAATCTCAAAAAAATTCACTAAAACCTCTTCCTATTTTATAAAAATCACACATTTTTATAAAAACATTGCTATTCTTTTTAAAAATCAACCCCACCCCACCCCCCACCTATCGGCTGAAGTAAGTCTCCAAAGATTCACACCATATCTCCTCATCATTATTCACAATCTAGGCACATGAGGGCTGGTAGTTTTATATTATGGAGAAATCAATCACAAAATCAACTAAAGAGAACTAGTCACATTCATTTGGAACAAACTCATTATCTCTTTTCTCCTCTCCCCCTCTTGCTCTCGGCTCAAACCCGCCACCACCATCATCATCTTCAAGCTTCATTTCCAAGTTCTTTTCACAAGATTAAGTGGTAAGCTTCATCCATCTTTTGATTCTAAACAACATAACACAAGTTTTACACCTTTTACACACACTAACATCCATCAAAATCCATAGGATAATAGCTTTGTCCAAGGGTCTTTGAGCTCCAATCTTCATCATCTTCAATGATCTTGCAAGCCTTCTTGGTAAGTTATGATCATCTGGTGATTTAAGTTCTAAATACCTTCATTTACTCTTTTACACACACATACTCACGAAAATCCATTGGATAATAGCCTTGTCCAAGAGTCCTCCGGGTCCTAGAACCAAACTCTTCAACCTTCTACCAAGAAACCTTAAGATCTACCACTCAAGGTGAGTTCATACCCCTCATTTTCATCTTTTCAAACCTTTTGGGGGAGAATACAAGTTATTTTACTATAAATGTTGTTTTATTCAAATTTATATGTGTTTTAATGTTATATATGTTGATTTACACAAGTTTATAAAGTTAATATTTGTGAAAAAATGCTTTTGACATGAAATATGGCTAACTCTTTGTAAGATGTTCATAATGATATATATAATGTTAGTGTAAAAGTTACTAAACTATAAATAAAATGTGTAAAATGTTACATCTTGGACAAAATATTATAAATATGAACTTGACATAAAATATGAATAGATCCATGTATTATGAACACTTTGACATATTAAGTTGTGTAAAAATTTCAAAACCACAAATAAAGTGTACAAAATAATAGATCTTGGGTAAAAACGTTATAAAAACGAAAACTAGCAAAAACTACGTTTTTATAAACAAAAAATACTATTTTCTAACAAAAATGGTTATGACCAAGTTATTACACCATTTTTGTGAGAAATATCTTAAAAGATGATATTTATAATCATTTGAATAAGTTACTTAGTTATTATTCACAAAATATGATTATTACGACAAAATACTAAAAATAGACTATTATAGGAATAGTTTATGAACACAAGGTTATATTGACGCTTAAACATGACAAAAATAATTATATAAAATTATATAATTATTAAACAATACTATATTATCATGGGAAAAATGGGAATGGTGATCACAAGAATTACTATATACAAATTTTACGAACACAAGTTGATTTGAAATACATACATTTTGTGAGACGAATCTTCACAGTACTTTTATAAGTACCTACTATAAGTCCTGTACATTTATAACCAGATTCTCGGTAAGAGAGTGCGATATTTGAGTATAGATCTATACGGGGCTTGACAACCCCGCACCTGAGCTGCTTGCTACAGCTAGACCGGCAGGTCTGAGGTGTCCAAATGTCTACCATTTCGACGTCTAAAGAACGTCGCAGCAGGCCAACTAGTCACAGTATGGTTATAGGGTATCTCACATGGAAAATAATCAACTTAATAATTTTTATAAATTATTTACGTGAAATTATACACTTCAAAGGAATTTACACTACAATTTTATATATTACATTTTAGTCTTTGGGATTTAAAGGCTTGGTCATTTTTATAAGAAAATATTGGATTTTCTTGGTTCTCAATTACTACCGTTTACAAACAAAAGGGTTTTTCTTATACAAATCTTATGAACTCACCAACTTAATTGTTGACACTTTTTCAACTACTTGTATTCTCAGGAAATTGCTAAGGTAAATTCAGGCGCTACAAGAAGGGACGTTACGACGTCGTTTTTGTCTATTTTTGATATCATTTCAATTGTATTTGAAACATGAAACAATTAAACTTTGTAACATTTGCAATTGGTTAATGATGGTTGTGTGCTTGGTAATCACTATTATTCAACTTTGTTATGATATTGTTCATGAAGTCATCCACCCTTGAACTATTCCGCCAATACGGTTTGGGGGTGTGACAGATTGGTATCAGAGCATTGTTTATAGTGAACTAAGTATATCAATCCATTTAAAGATATACAACTATAAATACAATGGGACTAAAACTCTCGAAAACATTTTTGTACAAGTAGACTTTTAAAATTATAACGATAATTTTTATAAAAAGTATAAGTACATGCATACATACTAGAACGATACCATAACAAAAAAAATACAAAAGTATTAGGATGAGTTGAATACTACGGATAGACCTAAGTACTTTGGTAATTATGTCTTGGATAAGTAAAGCCTGATCAACTCTATTGATCCAAGATATAATTAACGGGTGCTTAGGGATAGTCGTGGTAAACAACAAGTCCGAAACACTTACCAATAACCAAACAACTAAACATCAAAAATTAAAATACCATAGGGGTATTTTGCGTACATTACTTAATTATATATATATATATATATATATATATATATATATATATATATATATATATATATATATATATATATATATATATATATATATATATACTATACTATAAACCATATATAAATTACAATCCCTTTATGCATAAATGTCTTAATTTTTAAGATAGTACCACTATCTAATGCACATCTTAATACAACGCGCGTTTGCAGAAAGCATGAGAATGGTTACCGCCCATCAACTTTAAAGCTGAAACAAAACATGACCTTTGATTTTTTTTTGGATCAATCTAAACCCTTCCTTTCGGCAATCCATGAAAACTTGATCTGACCAATCAAAATACTTCATTTTAACAATAAAAGGTCCAGCCCAATATTTGTTCTCCCATTCTCTAAAAGCTGATACACATTGGATCGGTTACGGTATCCTCTTTCTCCCTCTTTCTAAAACCCTAAATACTCTCTAGCTCTCTATATATCTTCTGGGAACCAAACCATCACCGCCACCGCTTCAACTCCGCCACCAAATGTAGTACCACGCCAACACGACAACAAACCCTGTCACAACCTACTATAGAATACGTATGTTTCCGAATACGTGTTTGAGTCCGCCCGTCACAGCCGCTGACACCTGACATCTCTTAATCCCACAATCAGCATCGCCACCGTTTATCTCTAATTTGTTTTTTTCTCTCTTGATCCTACAGATCTGTTTATATGCTTCGTGCATTTTGTGGATCTGTATGTTTCCGAATACGTGTTTGAATCTACTTTATTTTTATTTTCCTCTTAATCCTACAGATCTGTTTAATCATGTTTGTATTTGCTCTTGATCCTTTAGATATGTTTGATATCTAGGTAAATCTGAGTTTTTGATGCACTTAATAGATGAGTTTCTTAATGCGAGATGTAGAAAGTTTGTAGGGTTACGTTTTTGTTTTGATATCTGATATATTTTGGTTTTTGTTTTACAGATCCTTCAATTTTTCAAAGGAAGTCAGATCTGACAGAGCTTTTTTGTTTAGTGAAAGTGTACAAGATTTATGTTTTGTTTTTTCTTTTCCTCCCTCGACCCGTAAGTCAATTTGATGTACGTTTGTGTGTTTGTTATGTGTACAGTGTTACCATGTTTAATATGTAATATATTGTAGCTATAGTTTTGGTTTTTTAAGATCTTGAAATGTTTAGAGGGATAAATAGTTCATACAGTAAATAATTTTTTTTGATTTAGAAATACTTTTGTTTATCAAATAATTTTGTTTATCAATAAATTATGTATAATTGAACAGAGAGATCAGAAGCTGACAGCAACCAAGCTTCTAAGAAAGACATAACCTATAAAATATACGAGGGGTAAAGTCGTCCAGAAGCACCAAAATCCCAGCAACACTAAAACATTTAAGGTTTTTTTTTTTTTTTTTTAGAACGGGAATCAACACTAAAACATTTAAGTAGCAATGGGAATCAACATTAGACAGCACCTAATTGCAGCAACCTTCAAAACTCTTGACATTTAACCCCATAATTTGCAAGGGCAAATGCGTCAAAGAAGCACCAATTTTAAACTTTAAACATCACCACACAGCCCCAACATCACCCGACCCAAGGAGGAAGTCTAGCAGCACCAGAATAACATGAAAAAAACTTCAAACCTCAAGGGGCGAATTCGACCAGACAGCCTCACCTATCCAACTTCGTCAAGAATAACAACGAACTTTGGTAACTCAAGAGAAAATTCATAATAACCCCACCGCCAACTTCAACACCTCAAATATGCCATCATCCAAGCCCGAATTAAACCAAGAAGTGTAATTAACCAGGATCCACATAAGTATCAGCGGTCTAACATCGATTGAGCAAAAAACAGCAGTCCAAAATATTAAATATGAGCAGTCTAACATCGATTTGCACCGTAGAGAATGAGATTTATATTATATCTATAGGAGTGTGGGTTTTATATTTTTTATTTATATACTAAATATGTAGAGTATGAGTGTTATATTAAAATATTAAATATGAGGTTTATATTATATCTCAAAGGACAAGGTGAAGTGGGTGTTGTATTTCATTTAGGTACACATTTGAGATTCAAATATGAGGTTTATATTTTATATTATATTTCATTTAGGTATACATTTGAGATTCAAATTTTGAAAACACGGATCTTGGAGAAGAGAGCATGCGTGTTTCGGTTCCCAATATTCAGATTCCTTTTTCAATTTTCAAATTTCTTTGTCTCTCTCACATCTCTCTCAAACCCAAGACATTTGTTATTGCCATAATTGTAATAGAGAAAGTACAACGATATTCCCTATATTTAAACATTTTTAACATATTTCAATTTTTTTTATAACCGAGGACCCCACCCGACCCATCATTTGGATGACCATGATGAAGCAACCTCGGGGCCCACGCACACCTGGCAGCAGGGTGGTCCGGGTCAATCACCTACGGGGGTAGAGAGGTGGCCAGTGGCCATCCCTGATTGAAACCTAACACTCCCTACGGGGAAAGGGAGTGGGATTAGAACTTGGAACATCTTTATGGGGGAAAAGAAAGAGTCCAAAGCCTTATCCACTAGGCCATTAGGGTGATGGTTATTAACAACTCCTAATATTTCAATGCTTTTGATAGAGACAATTGGTTATTAACAACTCCTAATAGTTTTCCATTCGTTTATCCAAAATTATCAGCATAGTTTTATTATCAACCCAAACCAACAACATATTTTTATTTTTAATAATAACTCAAAACAACAATATACATTACAAATATTTTTTAATGATTAAATAACATTTGTTGATATATTATGTTTTACTTGGAATATGGCATATAATTACCTTTTTTCAAACATAACATTTTGGAGTATAAAATCTGACATTTATCTTAAACCAAACACAAAACTGATATAGCCCAATAGTAACAGAATCAAGCGCAGTAAAATGGAACAGATGCATACAAAGCTACCACATCGTTGAAGAAAATCAGATCTACCGATGACTAGATAGCGAAAATCTATCATTATAACTCAGTTTTTCAATAAAACGCTTCAGAGTAACCACTATATACACAAATCATTATTTCTAAAAACTGAAAGAAAAATAAGTACAAAAACCTAAAATATACATAGAAACAATAAAACGCTTCACAGTAACCACTATATACACAAATCATTTTTCAATAAAACGCTTCACAGTTACCACTACACTTTTATTTTATTTTTTTTAGATCACTTTATAGGCATTTGAGAAAGTATACATCATTATTTAACATTTACTTTACTAATATACTTTTTATTTTATTTATTTATATCCTTTATTGGCATTGACATTTGAGAAAATAAATCAAAATGGGGTAAGATGTCGGCCATTTTCTACTTTACCACTAACGTTTTTATTATTTATTTACCTTACATTTATAGGTGGACAAGTCCGGCCAAGAAAATGAAATTTTTAGAAAATCCAAAAACTATACCAAATTTGAACTAATATGACTAAAGCAATTGAAAATCATATGGAAAACAGGGCTTCCACGACATAGTTAGTATATTTTAGATATAACTAAAGAATCATTATTAGAATACTGGAAACAACAATTGTTGAAATATAAATAAAAAAGACGGATTAGTTTTTTTTAACGGCAATGCATTAAAAATGATTAACGACTTAGCAAGAGGCTAAGCCAACAAACAAACAAAGAACACAGTTACAAATTACATGCTGCAACACGGAAGGAAATCAGAATTAAAAGCTTACATCTACTCCTAATCCAGCTAAATAAGGCAGATTAGTAATTCCATTTGTCCGTTATAAAAACAAGAATTGAAATGATAATATTCACCGCTCCACGTTTACGTATGTTGCATTGCTATTTACTGAAACAACCTTTGAGCACGCATTATACGCTGCTCACCATTGTACGTAGGCGCGGTTCTACGATCAAGTGATTACACTTTTCGTAAGTCGTTACGCCGTTTATTTCTAATGCACTATAGACCTCTGCGAAGGTCAAATTTTCCCATTTCAAATTCATGTAACGCTACAATTATTATTAATGTGATGACTTATGTTATTTATAAGTGTTGCACAACTGTTTGACATGTATGTTTGATACTGGATTATAATTACAACTTATGAAAAGAATAGAACAAAGATAAACTTGAAATATGAGCACTGCATCCTAATGACAATATACTTATAACGATCCTTCCCGAAACTAACTAACGTCAAATCTTGAATCCTTGTGGCAAAAACATGCCACCTCGTCGAAGGAACCCTAGACGCACACCAGCCGAAACACCCGATCCACATATGATGAACTCAGCAACTTTCCAAGCCGCCGTCACGGCTGCCGTGACAGCTGCTATTGCCCAAATTAACACCAATGGGACGAATGGAAATGGGAGCAGGAATGGCACCAACGACTCTACAAATGGAGAAACATCGAACCAATCGCGAGTATGCACATACAAAGACTTTGCTAATTGTAAACCAGTGGCTTTCCATGGTACTGGTGGTGTCCTTGCTCTCACGATATGGATTGAGAAAACAGAATCAATCTTTGATATCTTCGCATGCCCCGAGGAGTTTAAAGTCAAATTTGCCGCTTGTACCTTTGCTGAGACGGCCATGTCCTGGTGGAAGGGCCATGTTAAGGCTCTGACACTTCCTGTGGCCAACTCAATGGGTTGGGAGGAACTGAAGACCATGCTGATGAAAGAATACTGCCCCAGAGGGGAGATCCAAAAACTAGAACAAGAACTATGGAACCTCACTATGAAGGGTTCAGATCTGACCTCCTACACGAACCGATTCAATGACTTGGCAACCCTCTGCCCTACTATGGTCACGCCAGAATCTGTGAAAGTGGAACGTTATATCTGGGGACTATCTTCTCAAATCCAGGGGAACGTAGAAGCGGCAAGCCCCGCCACCTTCGACAGCGCAAAATGATTGGCCCAACTATTAGTCGACCATGGGGTTCGCCAGGGCACCATGACCCCTAAAACTGATCAACCAAAGGAGAAGGACCACAAAAGGAAACCCTGAAACAGGGTAAAGGGCCAGCCTAACCAAGAAGGTGCCAAGAGACAACAGATTGTGGCAGTCCGTGCAGCCACTGTCCCGACTACCCCAACAGCAACCAAGCAGACACTACCCAAGTGCAACAAGTGTAATTTCCACCATACCGGAGCCTGTAGAGAAATGCACTGCTCGAACTATAACAAAAAGGGTCATACCGCCCGTTTCTGCAAGGCGCCAGTTCCACAAACCACCCAAGCCTCTAATGTTGGGGTGAGTCAAGCTTGCTATGGTTGTAGTGAGACAGGGCATTTTAAGCGTGATTGTCTGAAGACAAAGAACGTTGGGAGAAATTGAAGAGTCTTAGCCATGGGACGCGCGGAAGCGGTGGAGGATCCCACCGTGGTTACCGGTACGTTCCTCGTCAATAATTCATATGCTTATATCCTATTTGATAGCGGTGCGGAGAGGAGCTTCGTAAGCCACGAGTTTAAAAACTTACTAAAACAAAAATCTCAACCACTCAATGAAACATTTACGGTAGAAATGGCAAATGGCAAAACAAAAAGCACAAACGACATTTACATAGGCTGTACACTTACTCTGGACGATCACTCCTTTCAAATCGACTTAATTCCTGTTAGAATAGGAAGCTTTGACGTGATTGTTGGTATGGATTGGCTAATTCCCCATCATGTCGATATCATGTGTTATGAACGAGCGGTCCGACTTCATCTCCCGGATGACAAGACCCTTGTTATCTACGGTGATAAACCCAGTACCAGCCTCCGAATCGTGTCTTGTATCAAAGCCCGAAAGTACCTATAGAAAATATACCATGCCTTCCTAGCCCACGTTGTTGACGAGAAGAAAGAAGTAAAAAGCATCAAAGAGATCCCTGAAGTCTGCGACTTTTCCGACGTATTCCCAGAAGACCTTCCAGGAGTACCACCCGCGCGACAAGTCGAGTTCAGAATCGATTTGATCCCTGGAGCCACCCCAGTAGCAAAAGCACCATACCGATTAGCCCCGGCAGAAATGCAAGAATTATCCAGCCAACTAAACGAACTGTTAACTAAAGGGTTCATCAGACCGAGCTTCTCACCTTGGGGAGCGCCAGTCTTGTTCGTGAAGAAGAAGGATGGATCATTCCGTATGTGCATTGACTACCGGGAATTGAACAAACTCACTATCAAGAACTGGTATCCATTACACCGAATTGACGACCTTTTCGATCAACTCCAAGGATCGAGTTATTTTTCAAAAATCGATCTAAGGTCGGGATATCACCAACTCAGAGTCCAAGAAGAAGACGTTCCTAAAACGGCATTCAGAACTCGCTACGGCCATTATGAATTCGTTGTGATGCCTTCGGATTGACTAATGCGCCCGCGGTGTTTATGGATCTAATGAACCGAGTATGCCGACCTTACCTAGATAAATTTGTGATAGTGTTCATCGACGACATACTTATCTATTCACGAAGTAAGGAGGAACATAGTCAACACTTACGACAGGTTTTGGAGACATTAAGAGCAGAGAAGCTGTATGCGAAATTTTCGAAATGCAAATTTTGGATTCGAAAGGTGGACTTTCTAGGCCACGTAGTCAGCAAGGAAGGAATACATGTGGATCCCTCCAAAATCAAAGCCATCGAAAACTAGGATGCACCAAGAACTCCTACAGAAATCCGCCAGTTTTTGGGCCTTGCTGGCTATTACCGAAGATTCATACAGAATTTCTCCAAAATTGCGAAGCCACTTACTGCCCTGACACAGAAGGGTGTAACATTCAAGTGGGAAGATAAACAAGACACCGCCTTCCAGACCTTAAAGAAAGCCTTGTGCAGCTTTCCTATTCTGTCCCTTCCAGAAGGAACAGAAGACTTTGTGGTCTATTGCGATGCGTCAAACCAAGGTCTGGGCTGCGTACTCATGCAAAGATGAAAAGTCATGGCCTACGCTCCAAGACAACTTAAAACTCACGAGGTCAACTACACTACACATGACCTCGAGTTGGGGGCGGTAGTATTCGCATTGAAGATCTGGAGACACTACCTGTACAACACTAAGTGTATAATCTTCACTGACCATAAGAGTCTCCAGCATATCCTCAATCAAAAAGAGCTCAACATGAGGCAACGACGATGGGTAGAGCTACTAAGTGACTATGAATGTGAAATCCGTTATCACCCGGGGAAGGCCAACGTGGTAGCTGATGCCCTCAGTTGAAAGGAGTACTCGGGCCGCCGAGTAAAGTTAGTAACAATAACAATCCATTCCCATTTGTCCACTCAGATCAAAGAGGCGCAGCTAGAAGCCTTGAAACCTGAGAATGTCGCAAATGAAACCTTGCGAGGGATGGATAAAAACCTCGAAGTTAAGGATGACGGAGCTCGTTACCTCATGAACCGAATTTGGACCCCGAGATTCGGCGGATACAGAGACATTATCATGAATGAAGCTCACAAGACTAGATACTCCGTTCATCCTGGGTCCGACAAGATGTACCTGGACCTCAAGAAACTATATTGGTGGCCAAACATGAAGGCAGAAATTGCTACTTACGTGGGCAAGTGCCTGACTTGCGCCAAGGTCAAAGTAGAATACCAAAAGCCCTCGGGTTTGCTAATACAACCAGCAATACCCAAGTGGAAGTGGGAGCGGATAACAATGGACTTCATAACCAAATTACCAAAGACAACCGGTGGGTTAGACACTATATGGGTAATCGTCGATAGGTTAACCAAATCCACTCACTTCCTGCCAATCAAGGAGACCGATAGGATGGAAAAGCTGACGAGGTTTTACCTCAAAGAAATCGTAAAATTGCATGGTGTGCCAAAATCAATCATCTCGGATAGAGATAGCCGATTCACTTCACACTTTTGGCAATCATTACAAGAGGCTATGGGAACCAGACTCGATATGAGCACAGCTTACCATCCACAGACGGATGGCCAAAGTGAACGAACCATTCAGACACTGGAAGACATGCTTCGCGCCTGTGTAGTAGACTTTGGCAAGGCGTGGGACGTTCACTTGCCACTAATTGAATTCTCCTACAAAAACAGTTACCATACTAGCATCAAGGCCGCCCCATTCGAGGCACTGTACGGACGTAAGTGCAGATCACCTTTGTGTTGGGCCGACGTCGGCGACACACAGCTAGCCAAAGGTCAAGTGACAAACAGCACCCTCACCGGGCCAGAAATCATACGGGAAACAACGGAAAAGATCGTTCAAATCCGGGAACGATTGAAGGCCTCTCACGATCGGCAGAAAAGTTATGCAGACAAAAGGCGTAAACCGTTAGAATTCCAGGTGGGTGACCTTGTCATGTTGAAGGTCTCCTCTTGGAAAGGAATGATACGTTTCGGCAAGAGGGGAAAACTTAACCCAAGGTACATTAGACCATTCAAAATCCTAGCAAGGATCGGTCCTGTAGCCTACAAACTTCAACTACCCCAAGAGTTGAGCAAGGTACACAGCACATTCCATGTGTCAAACCTCAAGAAGTGCTTGTCCGATGAAACCCTGATCATTCCCCTTGACGAAATCGAAGTCAATGAAGACCTACACTTCGTAGAGGAACCAATGGAGATCATGGATAGGGAAATCAAAAGAACCAAACAAAGCCGTATTCCGATAGTAAAAGTTCGCTGGAACGCCAAGCGAGGACCTGAGTTTACTTGGGAGCGTGAAGACCAAATGAAGCAGAAATACCCACATCTCTTCCCAAACCCTTGAGAATCCACTCAAGAGCTAAATTTCGGGACGAAATTCTTTTTAACGGGTAGATGATGTGACAATTGTAAATTTTGGTCAACAAAAGTCAAATGTAGTCAAACGAAACATACGTCAACCTATATATTGAAAAGTTATTTTCCATAACTTTTGCAATGAATTATTAATATTATAGTATTACGTATGCTAAGTCAAAACAATTAGCGATTAGAAGTCGAAAATGCGAACAGCAAAGTACTGTAGCGTAAAAATTCGATAATCGTACAATTATTATTTTGAGAATAATAATATTCATAAAATGATCTACTCGTAAATACGAAACTGTGGATATATAGAACGTCGAAAACGGAGTTCGTATGTGAAAGTTATGACGATTAAACCGCTGTGAACGGATAAATGTACATAGGGTTTGGACTCAAATTTCAAAATGTGATGCCTTAAACACCAAATATGAAATAAAAACTTATATGATAAGTAACGTAATAATATCTAGTATTTAATTTCAAAGCTAAATGTAATTTTCCGGTAAAACGTCAAAAATCGCGAAATCGGAATAATACTGCGCTTAAACGCGTATTTCGACACCTAACGAATTATATTTCAATCAAAATAAATGTTTGGCAATGTTTTTATACAAAATAATTATTTAGAACTTCGTTTTGTCAAAATCTCAGAAAAGTTCACTAAAACGTCTTACTATTTTATAAAAATCACACATTTTTATAAATACATTGCTATTTTTTTTAAAAACCATAATATAAAAATACTAGCCCCCACCCTACACCCATCGGCTGAAGTAAGTCTCCAAAGATTCACACCATATCTCCTCATCATTATTCACAATCTAGGCACATGAGGGCTAGTATTTTTATATTATGGAGAAATCAATCACAAAATCAACTAATGAGAACTAGTCACATTCATTTGGAACAAACTCACTCTCTCTTTTCTCCTCTCCCCCTCTTTCTCTCGGCTCAAACCCGCCACCACCATCATCATCTTCAAGCTTCATTTCCAAGTTCTTTTCACAAGATTAAGTGGTAAGCTTCATCCATCTTTTGATTCTAAACAACATAACACAAGTTTTACACCTTTTACACACACTAACATCCATCAAAATCCATTGGATAATAGCTTTGTCCAAGGGTCTTTGAGCTCCAATCTTCATCATCTTCAAGGATCTTGCAAGCCTTCTTGGTAAGTTATGATCATCTAGTGATTTAAGTTCTAAATACCTTCATTTACTCTTTTACACACATACTCACGAAAATCCATTGGATAATAGCCTTGTCCAAGAGTCCCCCGGGTCCTAGAACCAAACTCTTCAACCTTCTACCAAGAAACCTTAAGATCTACCACTCAAGGTGAGTTCGTACCCCTCATTTTCATCTTTTCAAACCTTTTGGGGGAGAATACATGTTCTTTTTCTATAAATGTTGTTTTATTCAAGTTTATATGTGCTTTAATGTTATATATATATTGATTTACACAAGTTTATAAAGTTAATATTTGTGTAAAAATGCTTTTGACATGAAATATGGCTAACTCTTTGTAAGATGTTCATAATGATATATATAATGTTAGTGTAAAAGTTACTAAACTATAAATAAAATGTGTAAAATGTTACATCTTGGACAAAATATTATAAAGATGAACTTGACATAAAATAAGAATAGATCCATGTATTATGAACACTTTGACATATTAAGTTGTGTAAAAATTTCAAAACCACAAATAAAGTGTACAAAATACTAGATCTTGGTTAAAAACGTTATAAAAACGAAAACTAGCAAAAACTACGTTTTTATAAACAAAAATACTATTTTCTAACAAAAATGGTTATGGCCAAGTTATTACACCATTTTTGTGAGAAATATCTTAAAAGATGATATTTATAATCATTTGAATAAGTTACTTAGTTATTATTCACAAAATATGATTATTACGACGAAATACTAAAAATAGACTATTATAGGAATAGTTTATGAACACAATGTTATATTGAAGCTTAAACATGACAAAAATAATTATATAAAATTATATAATTATTAAACAATACTATATTATCATGGGAAAAATGGTAATGGATGATCACAAGAATTACTATATACAAATTTTACGAACACAAGTTGATTTGAAATACATACATTTTGTGAGACGAATCTTCACAGTACTTTTATAAGCACCTACTATAAGTCCTGTACATTTATAACCAGAGTCTCGGTAAGAGAGCGCGATATTTGATTATAGATCTATACGGAGCTTGACAACCCCGCACCTGAGCTGCTTGCTACAGCTAGACCGGCAGGTCTGAGGTGTCCAAATGTCTACCATTTCGACGTCTGAAGAACGTCGCAGCAGGCCAACTAGTCACAGTATGGTTATAGGGTATCTCACATGGAAAATAATCAACTTAATAATTTTTATAAATTATTTACGTGAAATTATACACTTCAAAGGAATTTACACTACAATTTTATATATTACATTTTAGTCTTTGGGATTTAAAGGCTTGGTCATTTTTATAAGAAAATATTGGATTTTCTTGGTTCTCAATTACTACCGTTTACAAACAAAAGGGTTTTTCTTATACAAATCTTATGAACTCACCAACTTAATTGTTGACACTTTTTCAACTACTTGTATTCTCAGGAAATTGCTAAGGTAAATTCAGGCGCTACAAGAAGGTACGTTACGACGTCGTTTTTGTCTATTTTTGATATCATTTCAATTGTATTTGAAACATGAAACAATTAAACTTTGTAACATTTGCAATTGGTTAATGATGGTTGTGTGCTTGGTAATCACTATTATTCAACTTTGTTATGATATTGTTCATGAAGTCATCCACCCTTGAACTATTCTGCCAATACGGTTTGGGGGTGTGACACATTGGAAGTGTTGTGATGGGTTATGGTCAATTATTAAGGGTTGTGATGGGTTATGAATCATTGAAAGGGTTGTACTGGGTTATGGACATTATGAAGGGTCGTGATGGGTTATGGTCAATTATCAAGGGTAGTGATGGGTTATGGATCATTAGAAAGGGTTGTGATGGCTTATTGACCATTATGAAGGGTTGTATAGGTTATGGAATTTTATGTAGGTTGTGATGGGTTATGGACCATTATGAAGGTTTGTTATGGTTATGGACCATCATCGAGGGTTGTGATGGTTTATGGACCATTATGAAGGGTTGTGATGAGTTATGGACCATAGAAAGGGTTATGCTAGGATATAGACCATATGAAGGGTTGTGATGGGTTATGTTCAATTATGAAGGGTTGTGATTGGTTTAGGTCAATAATCAAGGGTTGGATGGATTATGGACCATTAGAAAGGGTTGTCATGGGTTACGGACCATTATGAAAGGTTGTATGGTTTATGGAATACTATGAAGGTTTTGATGGGTTATGGACAATTATAAAGGGTTACGATAGGTTATGGACAATTATGAAGGGTTGTGATAGGTTATAGTCAATTATGATGGGTTGTGATGGGTTATGGACCATAGAAAGGGTTGTGATGGTTATGGACCATTATGAAGGGTTGTGATGGGTTATGGACCATTATAAAGGGTTGTGATGGGTTATGGACCATTACAAAGGGTTATGATGGGTTAAGGTCAATTATGAAGGGTTGTGATGGGTTATGGACCATTACAAAGGGTTGTGTTGGGTTATGGACTATTATGAAGGTTTGTATGGGTTATGGACCATTATGAAGGGTTGTTATGGTTATGGACCATTATGCAGGGTTACGATAGGTTATGGACCATAGAAACGGTTGTGATGGTTTATGGACCATTAGAAAGGGTTGTGATGGGTTATGCAGCATTATGAAAGGTTGTATGAGTTATGTACTATTACGAAGGTTGTGAAGGGTTATGTACCATTATGATGGATTATGATAGGTTATTGACCATTATGGTTAACTATCCAGTGCTGTGAAGGATTATGGTCCATTAGAAAGGGTTGTGACGGGTTATGGACCATTTTGAAGGGTTGTATGGGTTATGGACTATTATGAAGGTTGTAATGGTTTATAGTCCATTATGAAGGATTATGATGGGTTATTGACCGTTACGAAGAGTTGTGATAGGATATGGTCAATTATGAAGGGTTGTGATGGGTTTTGGACAACAGAAGGGGTTATGCTGGGTTATGGACCATTACGAAGGGTTGTGATGGGTTATGCTCAATTATGAAGGGTTATGATGGGTTATAGACCATTATAAAGGGTTGTGATGGGTTATGGACTATTATGAACGTTGTGATGGGTTATGGACCACTATGAAGGGTTATGATGGGTTATGGAACATTATGAGGGGTTGTGATAGGTTATGGTCAATTATGAAGAGTTGTGATGGGTTATAGAGTATTATGAAGGGTTGTGATTAGTTATGGTCAATTATCAGGGGTTGGATGGACTATGGACCATTAGAAAGGGTTGTCATGGGTTATGGACCATTATGAAGGGTTGTATGGGTTTTGGACTTTTATGAAGGTTGTGATGGGTTATAGACCATTATAAAGGATTATGATTGGTTATTGACCACTATGAAGGGTTGTGATGGTTTATGGACCATAGAAAGGGTTGTGCTGGGTTATGGACCATTATGAAGGGTTGTGACGGGTTATGCTCAATTATGAAGGGTTGAGACCATTGTAAAGCATTGTGATGGGTTACGGACAATTATGAAGGTTGTGATGGGTTATAGACCACTTGGAAGGGGTATGATGGGTTTTGGACCATTATGAAGGGTTGTGATACATTAGGGTCAATTATGATGGGTTGTGATGGGTTATAGACTATTATAAAGGTTTGTATGGGTTATGGACCATTATGAAGGGTTGTTATGGTTATGGACCATTATGCAGGGTAACGATGGGTTATGGACCATAGAAAGGGTTGTGATGGGTTATGGACCATTAGAAAGGGTTGTGATAGGTTATGGACCATTATGAAGGGTTTTATGGGTTATGTACTATTATGAAGGTTGTGATCGGTTATGAATCATTATGAAGGATTATGATGGGTTATTGATCATTATAAAGGGTTCTGATAACTTATGGTCAATTATGAAGGGTGGTGAGGGGTTATCGACCATAGAAAGGGTTGTGTTGGGTTATGGACCATTATGAAAGGTTGTGTGGGTTATGCTCAATTAGGAAGGGTTGTGATGGGTTATGGACCATTATACAGGGTTGTGGACCATTACGAAGGTTGTGATGGGTTATGGACCATTAGGAAGTGTGTTGATGGGTTATGGACCATTATAAAAGGTTGTGATATGTTATGGTTAATTATGAAGGGTTGTGATGGGTTATGCTCAACTAAGAAGGGTAGTGATGGGTTATGGACCATTATAAAGGGTTGTGATGGGTTATGGACCATTATGAAGGTTGTGATGGTTTATCGACTACTACGAAGGGTTATGATGGGTTATGGACCATTATGAAGGGTTGTGATAGATTATGGTCAATTATGAAGGGTTGTGATGGGTTATGGACAATTATGAAGATTTGTATGGGTTATGGACCATTATGAAGGGATGTTATGGTTATGGACCATTATGCAGGGTTGCGATGGGTTATGGATCATAGAAAGGGTTGTGATGGGTTATGGACCATTAGAAAGGGTCCTGATTGGTTTTGGACCATTATGAAGGGTTGTATGGGTTATGTACTATTATGATGGTTGTAATGGGTTATTGACCATTATGAAGGGTTGTGATAGGGTAGGTCAATTATGAAGAGTTGTGATGGGTTATGGACCATAGAAAGGGTTGTGCTGGGTTATGGACCATTATGAAGGGTTGTGATAGGGTATGGTCAATTATCAAGGATTGTGAAGGATTATGGACCATTAGAAAGGGTTTTGATTTTTTATTGACCATTATGAAGAGTTATATGGGTTATGGACGATTATGAAGGTTGTGATGGGTTGTGGACCATTATGAAGGATTATAATGGGTTATTGACCATTATGAAGGCTTGTCATAGGTTATGGTCAATTATGAAGGGTTGTGATGGGTTATGGACCATAGAAAGGGTTGTGCTGGGTTATGGACGATCATGAAGGGTTGTAATGGGTTATGCTCAATTATGAAGGGTTGTGATGGGTTATGGACCATCATAAAGGGTTGTGATGGGTTATGGACCATTATGAAGGTTGTGATGGGTTATAGACCATTATAAAGGGTTGTAATGGGTTATGGACAATTATGAAGGTTGTGATGGGTTATGGACCACTATCAAGGGTTGTGACGGGTTATGGACCATTATGAAGGGTTGTGATAGGTTATGGTCAATTATAAAGAGTAGTGATGGGTTATGGACCATTAAGAAGGGTGGTGATTGGTTATGGTCAATTATCAAGGGTTGGATGGATTATGGACCATTAGAAATGGTTGTCATGGGTTATGGACCATTATTATGGGTTGTATGGGTTATGGACTATTATGAAGGTTGTGATGGGTTATAGCCCATTATAAAAGATTATGATGGGTTATTTACCACTATAAAGGGTTGTGATAGGTTTTGGTCAATTATGAAGGGTTGTGATGGTTTATGGAACTTAGAAATGGTTGTGTTGGGATATGGATCAGTATAAAGGGTTGTGATGGGTTATACCCAATTATGAAGGGTTGTGATGGGTTATGGACCATTATAAAAGGTTGTGATGGGTTATGGACCATTATGAAGGTTGTGATGGGTTATGGACCATTACGAAATGTTATGATGGGTTATGGACCATTATGAAGGCTTATGATATGTTATGGACCATTATGAATGGTTGTGATGGATTATGGTTAATGAATAAGGGTTAGGATCGGTTATGGACCATTGAAAGGGTTGTGTTGGGTTATAGACCATTATGAAGGGTTATGATTGGTTAAGGTCAATAATCAAGGATTGGATGGATTATAGACCATTATAAAGGGTTGTCATGGGTTATGGACCATTATGAAAGGTTGTATTGGTTATGGACTATTATGAAGGTTGTGATGGGTTATCGACAATTATGAAGGGTTATGATAGGTTAACCATTATGAAGGGTTGTGATAGGTTATGGTCAATTATGAAGGGTTGTCCTGGGTTATATACCATTACAAAGGGTTATGTTGGGTTATGGTCAATTATTAAGGGTTGTGATGGGTTATGGTCTATTATGAAGGTTTGTATGGGTTATGGACCATTATGAAGGGTTGTTATGGTTATGGACCATTATCCAGGGTGGCGATGGGTTATCGACCATTGAAAGGATTGTGATGGGTTATGGACCATTATGAAGGGTTGTATGGGTTATGTACTATTATGAAGGTTGTGATGGGTTATGAAATATTATGAAGGATTATGAAGGGTTTTGATAGGTTATGGTCAATCATGAAGGGTTGTGATGGGTTATAAATTGACCATTATGAAGGGTTGTGATAGGTTATAGTCAATTATGAAAGGTTGTGATGGGTTATGGACCATAGAAAGGGTTGTGCTGGGTTATGGACCATTATGAAGGATTGTGATGGGTTATGGACCATTACACAGGGTTGTGATGGGTTATGGTCAATTATGAAGGGGTGTGATGGGTTATGGACCATTACAAAGGGTTGTGATGTGTTATGGTCAATTATGAAGTGTTGTGATGCGTTATGGACTATTATGAAGGTTTTGTGTGGGTTATGGACCATTATGAAGGGTTGTTATGGTTATGTACCATTATGCAGGGGTACAATAGGGTATGGACCATAGAAAGGGTTCTGATGGTTTATGAACCATTAGAAAATGTTGTGATAGGTTATGGACCAATATGAAGGGTTGTATGAGTTATGTACTATTATGAAGGTTGTGAAGGGTTATGAACCATTATGAAGGATTATGATGGGTTATTGACCATTATGAACGGTTGTGCTAGGTTATGGTAAATTGTGTAGGGTTGTGATGGGTTATGGACCATAGAAAGGGTTGTGCTAGGTTTAGGTTATGGTCAATTATGAAGGGTAATTATTGGTTATGGACCTTAGAAATGGTTGTGTTGGGGTATGGACCATTATGAGTGGTTGTGATGGGTTATGGACCATTATAAAGGTTTGTGATAGGTTATGGACCATTATGAAGGTTGTGATGGGTTATGCACCACTATGAAGGGTTATGATGGAATATGGACCATTATGAGGGGTGGTGATAGGTTATGGTAAATTATGAAGAGTTGTGATGGGTTACGGACCTTAGAAAGGGTTGTGTTGGTTTATGGACCATTATGAAGGGTTGTGATGGGTTATGGACCATTATGAAGGTTTGTAAGGGTTATCGACCATTATGAAGGGTTGTTATGGTTACAGACCATTATACGGGGTTGCGATGTGTTATGGACCATTATAAGGTGTTGTGATGGGTTATGGTTTATTATGAAGGGTTGTGATCGAGTATGGACCATAGAAAGGGTTGTGTGCTGGGTTATGGACCATAGGAACGGTTGTGATGGGTTATGGTCAATTATTAAGGGATGTGATTGGTTATAGTCAATTTTGAAGGGTTGTGATGGGTTATGGACTATTATGAAGGTTTGTATGAGTTATGGACCATTATAAAGGGTTGTTATGGTTACGGACCATTATGCAGGATTGCGATGGGTTATGGACCATAGAAAGGGTTGTGATGGGTAATGGACCATTAGAAAGGGTTGTGATGGGTTACGGACCATTATGAAGGGTTGTATGGATTATGTACTATTATGAAGTTTGTGATAGGTTATGAACCATTATGAACGATTATGATGGGTTAGACCATTATGAGGGGTTGTGATAGGTTATGGTCAATTATGAAGGGTTGTTATGGGTTATGGACCCTAGAATGGGTTGTGTTGGGTTATGGACCATTATGAAGGGTTTTGATGGGTTATGCTCAATTATGAAGGGTTGTGATGGGTACTGGACCATTATGAAGGTTGTGATATGTGATGGACCATTATAAAGGGTTGTGATAGGTTATGGACCATTATGAAGGTTGTGATGGGTTATGGACCACTAAGAAGGCTTATGATGGTATATGGACCATTAGAAGGGGTTGTGATAGGTTATGGTCAATTATGAAGAGTTGTGATGGGTTATGGACCATAGAAAGGGTTGTGATGGGTTATCTACTATAGAAAGGGTTGTGGTGGGTTATGGACCATTATGAAGGGTTGTGATGGGTTATGGACCATTATGAAGGTTCGTATGGGTTATTGACCATTATGAAGGATTGTTATGGTTATGGACCATTATGCAGGGTTGCGATCAGTTATGGACCATATAAAGGGTTATTATGGGCAATAGACCATTAGAAACGGTTGTGATGGGTTATGGACCGGTATGAAGGGTTGTATGGGTTATGTACTATTATGAAGGTTGTGATGGGTTATGAACCATTATGAATGATTAGCATGGGTTGTTAACCATTATGAAGGGTTGTGATAGGTTTTGATCAATTATGAGGGTTGTTATGGGATATGGACCATAGAAAGGGTTGTGTTGTGTTATGGACCGTTATGAAGGGTTATGATGGGTTATGCTCAATTATGAACGGTTGTGATGGGTTATGGACCATTATAAAGGGTTGTGATCTGTTATGGACTATTATGAAGGTTATGTGCTGGGTTATGGACCACTATGAAGGGTTATGATGGGTTATGGACCATTATGAGGGGTTGTGATAGGTTATGGTTAATTATGAAGAGTTGTTATGAGTTATAAACCACAGAAAGGGTTGTGTTGGGTTATGGACAATTATGAAGGGTTGTGATGGGTTATATAGACCATTATGAAGGGTTGTTATGGTTATAGACCATTATACAGGGTTGCGATGTGTTATGGACCATTATGAAGTGTTGTGATGGGTTATGGTTAATTATGAAGGGTTGTGAAGGGTTATTGTCCATAGAAAGGGTTGTGCTGGGTTATGGACCATAGGAAGGGTTGTGATGGGATATGGTCAATTATGAATGGTTATGGTTAATTATGAAGGGTTGAGATGGGTTATGGACTTTTATGAAGGTTTGTATGGGTTATGGACCATTATGAAGGATTGTTATTGTTAGTTCTATATGCTCAAGGATGATCATAAAATGATATTACTAATAATACATGATCCTATAGGGTCATACCAACAACAAGTTTGACACCAAATTGATCATTTGGAATGTTAAATTTGATTTAACATCAAATGATACTAAACTTGCATTTTAATTTTGTAAGTTATTATTATTTAAGGTAAATAATAATAATTCCAAAATTATTGGTTGATTAATAATTCATATGTGATGAATTAACTAAGTATAACAATTAAATTGTTTAAGTTGTTGAATTATTTAATTGATTTATAAGTAAACCTTTTATTTAATTTAATTGATAAATTAAATGGAACATGTTCATTATAAATAAATAAATATATATATATATATATATATATATATATATATATATATATATATATATATATATATATATATATATATATATATATATATATATATATATATATATATATATATATATTTATGTAATCATAAAACATGTTTAAAATGGTTTATTTGCTTGATAATGAATTTAAGTGTTATTTCATTAAGCAAAATATGAAAGTTTATTATTTATAAAAACTTATGGGATAAGTTTATAAATAATTAAAGATGGTATCTTTTCTTTTTGACTCTAGATGGCTGGACCCTCAATGCTTCTCCCAAAGAGCATGCTTTGAAACATAGAAACTAGACAAGATGCTTTGTGTCTCCAAGGATTGACCATGTGCTTTTGTTTAAATATAATCTTTAATGCTCCTTTCTCTTTTACACATTATCATCGGCCATTTTGGAGCAAGATACATATCACTTTCATGTTCTAACATCAGCCAAGAACACCTCTTAACATCTAGCAAAAATCGTTTTCAAGCACAAGAGTTTAAGGTGTTCATCTTGCAAGTTGTGGAACTAGCATTCAAAGGTGTTCAAGCTTGTGGTGGACTAAACTATAGAGGGATTCTAACTTGATTCCTTGTCATCAATTTCGTCCAAACTAAGCTCATTAAGAAGGGTATGATCTTGAACTCTATCTATGCTTGTTCTTCATCTTATCTCTACATGCATGTAGCATGATCCTCTTGGAAGTGAAGTTTGTGTTCATGATTTTATGCTTCCGTTGCAACTTCAAGTTTTTGAAACTCATAACATGAACATGGACTTCCAAAAATTGGTATCAGAGCCATGGCTATATTGCATGTTTAGATAATAAGTTTATTTGGATAAACTTGGTTTTTGGAAGCCATGAATGTTCATCTTCTTGAATGAAAGTTTCATGCATGACTTCTTTGGCAACATGCAAGTATATTATCTACGATTTTATGTAACCAACTAAAATTTATGTTTGCATGCATTTGGTTACATAATTGTTGCCTTAGAAAAACAAAGTGTTGATTTTCTTATGATTTTATGTGATAAAATGGTGCATAAACAAGCCAATGACCATATGATGCATGTTTTGTGTTTATATTCAATATGGTTGTAATCTATTCTTTTATTCAAATGGTTTGTAATAATAATTAGTTATTTCCTTCTTTTATTCATTTTGTAAGTATTAGAATAGTTGTATTCTTTTGTATCTTTTATAAAATGTAATAAGTGAAGGAGATAAAGCCAAAGAAAGATTGCAACTAACAGCTCCATTTTCCTGCTTTCCTGTTGTGAATTTCGGACCTGTTATGGGGCTCAAAATAAATTCATATCTTGGTATTTTGATGCTATACATGTTGGTAACTTTAATATCTAGCATATACAATAAGTTTTGACAAGTATAAGCATCAATATATACAAGAATGAAGTCAAGAAAGCAACAAAACCACAAGAAATCCCTCCTGCTGGGCTGTTCCTGTCGCAAGTTTCATGGAGCCCAAAAGAAATTCAAAAACTCATGTAATGGTGTCAAGAAATGGTGGTTCAAGTGTCATTTGATGATATAAGAAGCTTGGCAAAATTGTAGCCAAATCGAAGATCATTTGGTTGAGTTTTTGTCACCTTTTTGTCCCTAGGTTTGGACTTGACATTTCATGTATGGCTCACATGAAATATCAAACTAGTTGGCTTGTGTTTATGCACCCATGCATGCATGTGATGATTGAATGTTTTATGATTTTATGTTGTGAATGAAAATAAGATTTTGCATGCTAGACAACCTAGATAATTAAACATAATCATCAAGGAGTTTGTAATTTTCAAATTGACATATTTAAAACATAAGATGTAATACAATTGGTTTTATTAAAAATGGGTTTTGTTATAAAACCTATAAAGTCAAGTTTTGAAAAAGAATGAAACAAGAAATAAAATGGAGATTTTATGAATTCTTACAAACTCCAACCCTAAATAATAATGGTAATTATTTAGGATTAAAATTGGTTCTCATGTATGTGATCAAACTCAAACTTAATATTGGATATTAATTGTAATCTTGACCACAAACAAAGAATCAATAAAATGGAGATTTTATGATTAAGGAACCAATTAACAAAATAAGATATTAATGGTACCATGTTCATTGGATGCATGCAATGTACATGATACTATATGTTTTCCAAAATTAGAATTGTAAAACATACAAATCCCTTTCGAAATACAAATCAATGCCGTCCCTCTTAAAACACTCATGTATCACTTGTATATCCTTGTGGGATAAAGGTTACCTAACCACTTGGAAGTTTCTTTTGATACAAGAGGTAGCTTTGCAATATTAATGGGATAAAGGACACCTAACCATTAATAGTTGGCAAAACTACACGTCCATTAATTGGGATGATTTGTTTGGAAATCTTTTGTGATAAAGGTCACCTAAGCATTAGAAATCCAAGGCATAGATGGGATCAAACATGCCAAACTTATAAATGTTATAATGGGATCCCATAACTCTAGAAATTATATTTGGATATAATTGGTAAACCGTTACCTACCTTGTTGATTCGAATAGGCGGGATAAAGGATTCCTAACCACTTATTCGTATTGCAACTTGGATTCTAGACCTTAATCAATTAAAGTTTATGAAACAAGAAAGGGTATTAATTATTAAGGACTTAATATCATAAATTACTAAATTGAACCTCGTTAAAATTTTGTAGATGGCACCAAACACAACAACCCCGGCTCCTAGCAAAACCTCACTACGGTCCCTCCTTGAGGGAGAAAAACTTAACCATACCAACTTCTTGGATTGGTACCGTAGTGTAAGAATAGTTCTCAAACAAGAAAAGAAAGAATATGTTCTCAATGAACCACTTCCTGAAGAGCCCCCTGCCATTCCTAAGCCCGCACACGATGCATGGCTTAAAAAGATGGATGACTCCATTGATGCATCATGTCTAATGTTGGCAACCATGATTCCTGACCTTCAGAAGGATTTGGAGAATCATTTAGCCTATGACATGATCAATCAATTGAAGGAAATGTTCCAACAACTTGCGAGAACAGAAAGGTTCGAAACTGTTCGGGCTTTCCATGCTTGCAAGATGGAGGATGGGCAGTCGGTTAGCTCTTTTGTGCTCAAGATGAAGAGTCACATTGATCATTTGGCACGTCTTGGAGTTGTGATGCCCGAAGAGCTAGCAACGGATATGATCCTTAACTCCTTGACAAAGTCTTTTGATCCCTTTGTCATGAATTATAACATGAATGGTTTGAACAAGACTATCCCGGAATTTCATGGGATGCTAATTACCGCGGAAAAGAATCTGCCTAAGAAAACCACTCAAGTTCTCATGATCAAGGAAGGTGGCACAAAGAGAACTAGACCCGAACACCCCACCAACTCTAAGGGGAAGGGGAAGGCAAAGGTTGTCAAAGGAAAGGGCAAGAAAGTTGTCCAAACATCCCGTCCGCCCAAGAAGAAGGCAAAAGTTGCCAAAGAAGACGCGTGCTTTGAATGTGGCAAAGTTGGGCATTGGAAGAGAAATTGCCCTACCTATCTTGCGGAGTTGAAGAAGAAGAAGGCTGGCGAGGGCACTTCAGGTATCTATGTGATAGACCTAGAACTTTATAATTTATCTCCTAACACATGGGTATTTGATACTGGTTGTGGAACTCACATTTGTAATATGTTGCAGGGGTTCAAAAGGAGTAGGCGACTGAAGGCAAACGAGATAGTACTCCGGGTTGGAAACAGTGCAAGGGTTGCGGTGGATTCAATTGGAAGTTTTGATTTATTACTACCTAATGGCTTGTATTTGACATTGTTGAATGTTTACTATGTTCCTAGCTTGACTAGGAATATTATTTCGGTTGCTAAGTTGAGACAATGTGGATTTGATCTTTGTTTTATGAATGATGTCATTTGTGTTTACAAAAACAATGTATTCTATTTTGAGGCTAGGCCTTTAAATGGAATTTATGAAGTAAACCTTGATGAAAAGTCTAACCATGGCTCTTTTTACCACACTTTCACCAAGAGACCCAAATGTGATTTGAGTCAAATTTATCTATGGCATTGTCGCCTTGGACATATAAACAAGAATCGCATATCCCAACTTCAAAAGAGTGGACTTTTGAAGGCAAATGAGAATGACTCATTTGATATATGTGAATCTTGTTTGCATGGCAAGATGACTAAAGCTCCTTTCTCGGGAACCACTGAGAGGGCAAAGGACTTGTTGGGAATCATACATACGGATGTATGTGGTCCTTTCAAGCCAATGACTAGATATGGTGAAAGATATTTCATCACCTTCACTGACGACTTTAGTCGTTTTGGATATGTTTATTTGATTAAACATAAACATGAGGCATTTGAAATGTTCAAAACGTTTCAAAGTGAAGTGGAAAATCAAATCAACAAAACAATTAAAGTTCTACGTTCTGATAGAGGAGGTGAGTACTTAACTACAATCTTTATGGATCATCTTAAAACTTGTGGAATTGTTTCACAACATACTCCACCTGGAACACCGCAACATAACGGTGTATCTGAGAGGCGGAACCGAACACTATTGGATATGGTTCGATCCATGATGAGTAGAAGTACTCTACCTTTATCATTTTGGGGTTATGCTTTACAAACAGCTGCTCGTCTCCTAAACATGGCACCTACTAAGAAGGTTGATAAAACGCCTTATGAGATATGGCATGGAAGGGTTCCATCTTTATCCTATCTCAAGGTGTGGGGTTGTGAAGCTTATGTTAGACAAGAAGCTTCAAACAAACTAGAGCCCCGTTCAACTAAATGTATCTTTGTAGGGTATCCGAAAGATTGTCTTGGATACTACTTCTACAATCCCATCGAGAATAAGATATTTATTTCTCGAAAAGCTGAATTCCTAGAAAACAAGTTTCTGACGGAAGAGGCAAGTGGGAGGTTTGTGGAGCTTGAAGAACTTCAGGAACCACAGCCTGATACACAAGAAATTGGATCTAGCATTCAACAAGAAATTGTTGAACCTGAACAAACAGTTGATCAGGAACAAATTGTAACACAAGGTGTTCGCAGATCTGGCAGGGTTCGTTTTGAACCTGAAAGGTATGGTTACCTAATGATGGAAGAGGAATGTTATACGATAGATTCTGATGAACCCGTCAACTACCAGAGTGCAATGTCAGATCCTGAATCTGATAAATGGCTTGAAGCCATGAACACTGAGATGCAATCCATGCACGATAACCAAGTATGGGACTTGGTTAATCTTCCCACCAATTGTAAGACTGTTGGGAACAAATGGGTTTTCAAGAAGAAAACCGACGTAGATGGAAATGTTCACACTTTTAAGGCAAGACTTGTCGCTAAAGGATACTCACAAACTCATGGTATTGACTATGATGAGACCTTTTCACCAGTGGCAATGATCAAGTCGATTAGGATACTTTTTGCCATAGCCGCGTACTATGATTATGAGATATGGCAAATGGATGTCAAGACCGCTTTCCTCAATGGACACTTATTGGAAGATGTCTATATGGATCAACCTGAAGGTTTTGTCGATCCTAAGCATCCAAAAAAGGTGTGCAAGCTTAAAAGATCTATCTATGGATTGAAGCAAGCGTCTCGAACATGGAACATCCGCTTTGATGAAAAGATCACAAATTTTGGATTCATTAAAAATGAGGATGACTCCTGTGTTTACAAGAAAGCTAGTGGGAGCATAGTCGTATTCCTAGTATTGTATGTAGATGACATACTTCTATTTGGAAATGACATCCCAACCTTGAAAGGTGTCAAAACGTGCATTGAGAACTGTTTCTCAATGAAGGACTTAGGAGAAGCTGCTTATGTATTAGGCATAAAGATCTATAGGGATAGATCTAAGAGACTTATTGGTCTAAGCCAAAGTGTATACATTGATAAAATCTTGAAAAGGTTCAATATGCAAGACTCCAAAAGAGGATTCTTGCCAATACCGCATGACACCAACCTAAGTAAGTCTCAGTGCCCAAGCACTAAGACTGAACTTGAAAGGATGAAACATGTCCCATATGCTTCGGCAATTGGGTCTATCATGTATGCCATGTTATGCACTAGGCCCGACGTCTCATGTGCCTTAAGCATGACTAGTAGATATCAACAGAACCCAGGTGAAGCCCACTGGACTGCTGTAAAGAACATTCTTAAGTACTTGAGAAGAACTAAAGATATGTTCTTAGTTTACGGTGGTTTGGAAGAATGCTTAAAAGTAAAGGGTTACACTGACGCAAGCTTCCAAACAGATAGGGACGATTCGAGATCTCATTCTGGGTATGTCTTTATTTTAAATGGACGAGCCGTGTCTTGGAAGAGTTCCAAACAAGAAGTGATTGCACAATCCACTACAGAATCAGAATATGTTGCTGCTTCGGAAGCTGCTCAAGAAGCTGTCTGGATGAGAAAGTTCATTGAAGATCTAGGGGTTGTTCCTTCCATTTGGGACCCTATAGAAATCTTATGTGACAATCTAGGTGCTATAGCTCAAGCAAAGGAACCTAGATCGCATCAAAAGGCCAAACACATTCACCGAAGGTATAACTACATAAGACATGAAGTTAAGAATGGTGAAATAAGTATTCACAAGGTTCATACAGATCAGAATTTGGCAGACCCATTCACGAAGCCTTTACCCCAAGCTAAGCATGAAAGTCACGCTAAGGGTATAGGACTTCGTTTTTCTAATGAATGGATTTGATTTGTGTTCAGTGTTTTATGAATATGAAACTATGTAAACAACACTAATTATGTAATATATGTGACGTGATGTTTCATTCATAATTTTGTGTTTTAATATTAGCATGTTTAATCCTTGAATAATTTAGTTATTCTAAACGTCCATAGTCGATCATAGTTGTGGGAGCGATTATGAAGTAAGACTAATATGAATTGGATTGGTTGACTTTTATGGGTAAAAGTAGCAAAAGGTTGCAACCAAATTCATAGGTACTTGTTAGTGAACAAGTATTGGACTTGACCCGTTTCAAGATCACTCCATGGATCATTATCATAAGTGATTCTTGAATAAAGGTATTATCATTGTATCCTTAGACCTGAGATGCATATTTATGACTCAAGTGTAGGGAGTACTAAGCTTTGATATGGTTCACCGTTGTTCTTGAAAAATAGACAACTATAAAGGCCATATTCATGTATAGTACTAACTATATGAGGGGCGTATGTAGTCAAGACGGGATTTGTTCCTCTTATGTGTTGAGAGTTAGACATCTAAGGCGCCTGATTAAATGTTGAATATATAAAATGAGAATGATTAAGATCCATGTCTCATGTTCAACATGATGTCTGCGACAAAGGGATAATTGATAAATAACCTTGTACATCAATTAGAGCCTCGTGCTTTTGAAGAATTGGATGTTGTTGAATGGCATTATGTCATGTGTTATTGGGGGCAGTGAAATGTTGCTAGACGTTTATCACTATTTGTATCATTCTATGATGCAACCTTGTGCAAGTGGGAGATTGTTAGTTCTATATGCCCAAGGATGAACATAAAATGATATTACTAATAATACATGATCCTATAGGGTCACACCAACAACAAGTTTGACACCAAATTGATCATTTGGAATGTTAAATTTGATTTAACATCAAATGATACTAAACTTGCATTTTAATTTTGTAAGTTATTATTATTTAAGGTAAATAATAATAACTCCAAAATTAATGGTTGATTAATAATTCATATGTGATGAATTAACTAAGTATAACAATTAAATTGTTTAAGTTGTTGAATTATTTAATTGATTTATAAGTAAACCTTTTATTTAATTTAATTGATAAATTAAATGGAACATGTTCATTATATATATATATATATATATATATATTTATGTAATCATAAAACATGTTTAAAATGGTTTATTTGCTTGATAATGAATTTAAGTGTTATTTCATTAAGCAAAATATGAAAGTTTATTATTTATAAAAACTTATGGGATAAGTTTATAAATAATAAAAGATGGTATCTTCTCTTTTTGACTCTAGATGGATGGACCCTCAATGCTTCTCCCAAAGAGCATGCTTTGAAACATAGAAACTAGACAAGATGCTTTGTGTCTCCAAGGATTGACCATGTGCTTTTGTTTAAATATAATCTTTAATGCTCTTTTCTCTTTTACACATTATCATCGGCCATTTTGGAGCAAGATACATATCACTTTCATGTTCTAACATCAGCCAAGAACACCTCTTAACATCTAGCAAAAATCGTTTTCAAGCACAAGAGTTTAAGGTGTTCATCTTGCAAGTTGTGGAACTAGCATTCAAAGGTGTTCAAGCTTGTGGTGGACTAAACTATAGAGGGATTCTAACTTGATTCCTTGTCATCAATTTCGTCCAAACTAAGCTCATTAAGAAGGGTATGATATTGAACTCTATCTATGCTTGTTCTTCATCTTATCTCTACATGCATGTAGCATGATCCTCTTGGAAGTGAAGTTTGTGTTCATGATTTTATGCTTCCGTTGCAACTTCAAGTTTTTCAAACTCATAACATGAACATGGACTTCCAACAGTTATGGTTATGGACCATTATGCAAGGTTGCAATAGCTTATAGCCCATAGAAAGAGTTGTGATAGGTTATGGACCATTAGAAAGGGTTGTGATGGGTTATGGACCGTTATGAAGGGTTGTATGGGTTATGTACTATTATGAAGGTTGTGATGGGTTATGAACCATTATGAAGGATTATGATGGGTTATTGACCATTATGAAGGGTTGTGATAGGTTGTGGTGAATTATGAAGGGTTGTTATGGGTTATGGACCATAGCAAGGGTTGTGTTGGGTTATGGACCATTATGAAGGGTTGTGATGGGTTATTCTCAAGTATGAAGGGTTGTGAAGGGTTATGGACCATTATAAAGGGTTGTGATGGGTTATGGACCGTTATGAAGGTTTTGATGGGTTATGGACCATTACTAAGGGTTGTGATGGGTTATGGACCATTATGAAGGTTATGATGGGTTATTGTCAATTATGAAGAGTTGTGATAGGTTATGGACCATACAAAGGGTTGTGTTGGGTTATGGACCATTATGAGGGGTTGTGATGGGATATCGACCATTATGAATGTTTGTATGGGTTATGGACCATTATGAAGGGTTGTTATGGTTATGCACCATTATGTAGGCTTGCGATGTGTTATGGACCATTAGAAAGGGTTGTGATGGGTTATGGACCGTTATGAAGGGTTGTATTTGTAATTTATTATTATGAAGGTTGTGATGGGTTATGAACCATTATGAAGGGTTATGAAGGGTTATTGACCATTATGAAGGGTTGTGATAGGTTGTGGTGAATTATGAAGGGTTGTTATGGGATATGGACCATAGCAAGGGTTGTGTTGGGTTATGGACCATTATGAAGGATTGTGATGGGTTATGCTCAATTATGAAGGGAGGTGAAGGGTTATGGACAATTATAAAGGGTTGTGATGGGTTATGGACCGTTATGAAGGTTTTGATGGGTTATGGACCATTACTAAGGGTTGTGATGGGTTATGGACCATTATGATGGTTATGATGGGTTATTTTCAATTATGAAGATTTGTGATGGGTTATGGACCATACAAAGGGTTGTGTTGGGTTATGGACCATTATGAGGGGTTGTGATGAGATATCGAGCATTATGAATGTTTGTATGGGTTATGGACCATTATGAAGTGCTGTTATGGTTATGCACCATTATGTAGGCTTGCGATATGTTATGGACCATTATGAAGTGTTGTTATGGGTTATGGTTAATTATGAAGGGTTGTGATGGATTATGGACCATAGAAAGGGTTGTGCTGGGTTATGGACCATCGGAAGGGTTGTGATGGGTTATGGTCAATTATGAAGGGTTGTGATGGGTTATGGTCAATTATGATGGGTTGTGATGGGTTATGGACTATTATGAAGGTTTGTATGGTTATGGACCATTATGAAGGGTTGTTATGGTTATGGACCATTATATAGGGTTGCGATGGGTTATGGACCATAGAAACGGTTATGATGGGTTATGGACCATTAGAAAGGCTTTTGATGGGTTATGGACCATAGAAAGGGTTGTGTTGGGTTATGGACCATTATGAAGGGTTGTGATGGGTTATGGACCATTATAAACGTTGTGATGGGTTATGGACCATTATAAAGGGTTGTGGGGTTGTGATGGGTTATGGACCATTATAAAGGTTGTGATGGGTTATGGAGCATTATAAAGGGTTGTGATGGGTTATGGACCATTATGAAGGTTCTGATGGGTTATGGACCAATAAGAAGGGTTATGATGGGTTATGGACCATTATGAGGGGTTGTGATATGTTATGGTCAATTATGAAGAGTTGTGGTAGATTATGGACCATAGAAAGGGTTGTGTTGGGTTATGGACCATTATAAAGGGTTATGATGGGTTATGGACCATTGTGAAGGTTTGTATGGCTTATGGACCATTATGAAGGGTTGTTATGGTTATGGACCATTATACAGGGTTGCTATGTGTTATAGGCCATTATAAAGTGTTGTGATAGCTTATGGTTAATTATCAGGGGTTGTGATGGGTTATGGACCATAGAAAGTGTTGTGCTGGGTTATGGACCATAGGAAGGGTTGTGATGGGTTTTGGTCAATTATGAAGGGTTGTGATGGGTTATGGTCAATGATGAAGGGTTGTGACGGGTAATGGACTATTATGATGGTTTATATAGGTTCTAGACCATTATGAAGGGTTGTTATGGTTATGGACCATTATGTAGGGTTGCTATGTGTTATAGACCGTTATTAAGTGTTGTGATGGCTTATCGTTAATTATCAAGGGTTGTGATGGGTTATGGACCATAGAAAGGGTTGTGTTGGGTTATGGACCATAGGAAGGGTTGTGATGGGTTATGGTTAATTATGAATGGTTGTGGTTAATTATGAAGGGTTGAGATGGGTTATGGACTTTTATGAAGGTTTGTATGGGTTTCCTGTCATTACAAAGTGTAATGAATTGGCATGAAAGAAACAAAGAAGGTGCAACATACTCACGTAGTTCACAGACATCTATCGGATAGATGAGACTGACAGTATAGACTTAGTTGAGAATATAATCTTGATAGTATTCCAGATGCATAAAAAAGAGTCTCCGAAAGAAAATGTTTCCGGAAATCGTGACACAAGGATTATTGGTAATCTTAGTATTCTGAAAGGGTTTGGAATGAGATTACATCAGGCTCCACAAGCCTCTTGGACCAATCAGAATTGTTATGAACATATCCTGATGACTTGATGCTTAGAGCATGGTAAGTTAGTTTCAGGATATGACCTGGCTGAGAATACAAATTGGATTTTGAACACACGTGAGAAATCATTGGGAAATGATTAGGGTGAACGATTTGAAAGGGTTTTCAAATCAGTAATTGTTTACACCAGAACGTGGTGTTGTGAGACTTCATGGTTAAAGAATTTCGTTGGTTTCTGATGGAGCGCGTGTGGTTCTCCGGCACATCATGACACCTCGAAATTGTCTTAGGGTGTAGTCATTTAGACTAAAGACCCGAGAACCAAGGGTAGTCACGGTACACATGACTGGAATGGAGTTGTGAGAGAGAATGACAGAATGACAAATTGAGATATCATCGGAAGAGTATCCGATAGGATCATCTGCAATAAAGTGTATAAGTGTTAGACACTTGGATACATAGAAAGAGTGAAAAGGTCATAGACATAGATATAAAAGCCTTGAATTGAAAGTTTAAAAGAAAATAAGAAACCGATAATAGTTATGATAAAACCGACTTGGTGATTACCTCGTGGAGACTTGGTAATAAGCAGGAGTAGCTGCCAGTCAGATTTTATGTTTCGCTTTTGCATGTTTACTTCCTGAGTAATTGGATTACTCAAATATCCACAGTCGCTCATACTTTTAGGGAGTAAGTATGAAGGAAGACTGTCATGAATTGGTTTGTAGATTGTCTAAGGAGTTAGACATTGCAATAAGATTGCTGCAACGTTCATGAGTACTTGGAAATGGAGATTTGAGTATTGGATAAACCCGCGCTCAATGGATTGCTTCATGGATTACATCACGAGCAATGTTGAGATGATAATATCTTATGATCTTGAAGTGGAGAGATATGAGTTATAATTTATGAGGCAGTTGTTCATTGATAGTACGAAAACGCATCGGTAACTCGGTGTTATAAAACGTGCTGTTGTGAGTGATTTGTCGGGTAAAAGATATAACATATGAGTCGAAGCTTATTCGTCCCATGACCCTGACGGGAAACAGATATCTGTTGGCCACTCGATGATTTTGAAGCTGACTGAAGTGCTGGCCAGCCAGGACTAAATTGATTCGTTTAATTAGAAGTCTAAAAGTCATAAGCAAAATATGAAATCGAGAAACAGAGTATCAGACAGAGATTGATCTCAATCCATGTCTCATGTCTGAAAATATCTTGTTGGACGAAGGATCATATGATCACTTATCATTGGACAGAACTGACTAGGTCAGAGTTCAGCAGCGGTTTCTAGGAAGCTACAGTTGCTAAATTAATTAGAGGGTAAATTGATAATTTTAGTCATAGACTTATCCAAGTGGGAGACTGTTGGATTAGGTGTCTAAGCCATGACTAATAATTAATATTTATCTAATTAATAGTAGCATAGTCCATTTGGGTTGCCCTCATAGTTGGAGGATTGGCAGAAAGTCCGGTAGAGAGAAAGATTGATTTATTATGTGATTAATAAATCAATAGAAATTAAATAAATAGTTTATTAATATATTTAAGTGATAATATATTAATTAGAAACTATAATAATTAATTAGAAATTTTTCTGGAATTAATTCGAATTAATTTGGCAGTTAAATTGATTAATTAAGGTGCAGGGACTAAAACTGTAATTATTCAATAGTTGAGTAAGTGACAGTTAAGTGAGTGAGAGTGGTGAACGAAATTATATATGGAAACATATATATTTTCGATTTTGATAATGAGGATAAAAGGGTTTGAATTATTAAGATAAAGGCTTATCTTAATTTGAATTCAAAAAGGTTTATCTTTAAGGTTTATCTGATCACCATTTGGAGCCTATAAATAGGGAGGCTCACCCTAACCCTAAAGCCACGATTTTGAAGCTCTCTCTAAAGGTATTTTCGGCCAACAACTCCAAGCTAGGGTGTGATCTCATTTGAGGCAGGACACTTGTGCTGCTTAGCTTGCAAGATACAACTAAAAGGTTAGTTTTTCTGGTTTTATTCTTTTAGTTAATTTTTGTTTAGCCTTTAGGAATTAGTTACATGTTCAAAGTAAGAAAACATAGATCCAATCTAGGTTGCATGTGAACTTAGGGTTTTAGTTCATAGATTTGCAGAAAACCTTACACATAATCCATCACAACCCTTGATAATTGAGCATAACCCATCACAACCCTTCATAATGGTCTATAACCCAGCACAACCGTTTCTATGGTCCATAACCCATCACAACCCTTCATAATTACCATAACCTATCAAAACCCAACATAATGGTCAATAACCCATCATAATCCTTCATAATGGTCCATAAGCAATCACAACCTTCATAATAGTACATAACCCATACAACCCTTCACAATGGTCCATAACCCATCACAACCCTTTCTAATGGTCTATAACCCATCACAATCCTTCATAATTCACCATAACCTATCACAACCCTTCATATTGGTTAATAACCCATCATAGTCCTTCATAATGGTTCATAACCCATTACAACATTCATAATAATACATAACCCATACAAGCGTTCATGACGCTCCATAAACCATCACACCCGTTTCTAATGGTCCATAACCCATCACAACCCATTCTAAGGTCCATAACCCATTGCAACCCTGCATAATGGTCCATAACCATAACAACCCTTCACAAAGGTGCACAACCCATACAAACCATCATAATAGTCCATAACCCAGCACAACACTTCATAATTGATCATAACCCATCACAACCCTTTATAATTAAACATAACCCATCACAACCCTTCCTATGGTCCATAACCCAGCACAACCCTTTCTATGGTCCATAACCCATCACAACCCTTCATAATTAACCATCACCCATCACAACACTTCATAATGGTCCATAACACATCGGAACCCTGTATAATGGTCCATAATCATAACAACCCTTCATAGAGGTCCATAACCCATAGAAACCTTCATAATGGTCCATAACCCATCACAACTCTTCATAGCGGTCCATAAGCCAATACAACCCTTTCTATGGTCCATAACCCATAACAACTCTTCATAATTGACCATAACCTATCACAACCCTTCATAATGGTCCATAACCCTTTGTAGTGGTCCATAACCCATCACAACATTCATAATGGTCCATAACCCATCACAACCCTTTATAATGGTCTATAACCCATCACAACCCTTCATAATTGAGCATAACCCATCACAACCCTTCATAATGGTCCATAACCCAACACAACCCTTTCTATGGTCCATAACCCATAACAATCCTTCATAATTGACCATAATCTGTCACAACTCTTCATAATGGCCAACAACCCATCATAATCTTTCACAATGGTTCATAACCCATCACAACCCTTTCTAATAGTCCATAACCTATCACAACCTTTTCTATGGTCCATAACCCATAGGAACCCTACATAATGGTCCATGACCGTAACAAACCTTCATAATGGTCCATAACCTATACAAACCTTCATAATAGTCGATAACCCATCTCAACCCTTCATAATTGACCATAACCCATCACAACCCTTCATAATTGACCATAATACATCACAACCCTTCCTATGGTCCATAACCCAGCATAACCCTTTCTATGGTCCATAACCCATCACAACCTTTCATAATTTACCATGACCCATCACAACATTTCATAATGGTCCATAACCCATCACAACCCTTCATAATGATCCATAACCCAACATAACCCTTTCTATGGTCCATGACCCATCACAACTCTTCATAATGGTCCATAACCCAGCACAACCGTTTCTATGGTCCATAATCCATCACAACCCTTCGTAATTGACCATAACATATCAAAACCCAACATAATGGTCAGTAACCCATCATAATCTTTCATAATGGTTCATAGGCAATCACAACCTTCATAATAGTACATAACCCATACAACCCTTCACAATGGTCCATAACCCATCACAACCCTTTCTAATGGTCCATAACCTATCACAACCCTTTCTATGGTCCATAACCCATCACAACCTTGTATAACGGTCCATAACCATAACCCTTCATAATGGACCATAACCCATACAAACCGTGATAATAGTCCGTAACCCATCACAACGCTTCATAATTGACCATAACCTATCACAACCCTTCATAATGGTCCATAACCTATCATAACCATTCATAATGGTCCATAACCCATCACAACCTTAATAATGGTCCATAGTACATCACAACCCTTTATAATGGTCAATAAACCATCACAACCCTTGATATTGAGTATAACCCATCATAACACTTCATAATGGTCCATAACCCAATACAAACCCTTCATAATGGTCCAGCACAACCCTTTCTATGGTCCATAACCCATCACAACCCTTCATAATTGAGCAAAACCTATCACAACCCTTCATAGTGGTTAATAACCCATCATAATCCTTCAGAATGGCCTATAACCCATCACAACCTTCATAATAGTCCATCCCACACAACCCTCCATAATGGTCCATAACCATAAAAACCCTTCATAATGGTCGATAACCCATACAAACCTTCATAATAGTACATAACCATCACAATCTTTCATAATTTACCATAACCCATCGCAACCCTTCATAATTGACCATAACCCATCATAACCCTTCCTATGGTCCATAACCTAGTATAACGCTTTCTATTGTCCATAACCCATCACAAGCCTTCATAATTAACCATAACCCGTCACAACACATCATAATGATCCATAACCCATTGTAACCCCGCATAATGGTCCATAACCATAACAACCCTTCATAATGGTTCATAACCCATACAAACCTTCATAATGGTCCATAACCCATCACAACCCTTCATAATTGACCAAAACCCATCACAACCCTTCATAATTGACCATAACACATCACAGCCCTTCCTATGGTCCATAACGCAGCATAACCCTTTCTATGGTCCATAACCCATCACAACCCTTCATAATTAACCATGACCAATCACAACACTTCATAATGGTCCATAACCCATCGCAACCCTGAATAATGGTCCATAACCATAACAACCCTTCATAATGGTACATAACCCATACAAACCTTCATAATGGTCCATAACCCATCACAACCCTTCATAATGTTCAATAACCCAACATAACCCTTTCTATGGTCCATAACCCATCACAACTCTTCATAATGGTCCATAACACATCACAACACTTCATAATGGTCCATAACCCCTCACAACCCTTTATAATTGAGCATAACCCATCATAACCCTTCGTAATGATCCATAACCCAGCACAACCGTTTCAATGGTCCATAACCCATGACAACCCTTCATAATTGACCATAACGTATCACAACCCTTCATAATGATCAATAACCCATTATAATCCTAGAAAATGGTCCATAGCCCATCACAATCGTCATAATACTCCATAACCAATAAAATCCTTCATAATGGTCCATAACCCATAACAACCCTTTTAATGGTCCATAATCCATCACAACCCTTGATAATTGAGCATAACCCATCATAACCCTTCATAATGATCCATAACCCAGCACAACCGTTTCTATGGTCCATAACCCATCACAACCCTTCATAATTGACCATAACCTATCAAAACCCAACATAATGGTCAATAACCCATCATACTCCTTCATAATGGTTCATAAGCAATCACAACCTTCATAATAGTACATAACCCATACAACCCTTCACAATGGTCCATAACCATCACAACCCTTTCTAATGGTCCATAACCCATCACAACCCTTTTTATTTTCCATAACCCATCGCAACCTTGTATAACGGTCCATAACCATAACACTTTATAATGGTCCATAACCCATACAAACCTTGATAATAGTCCATAACCCATCACAACTCTTCATAATTGACCATAACCTATCACAACCCTTCATAATGGTCCATAACCTATTATAACCATTCATAATGGCCCATAACCCATCACAACCTTAATAATAGTCCATAGCCCTTCATAACCCTTTATAATGGTCAATAAACCATCACAACCCTTGATATTGAGTGTAACCCGTCATAAGCCTTCATAATGGTCCATAACCCATTACAAGCCCTTCATAATGGTCCAGCACAACCCTTTCTATGGTCCATAAACCATCATAACCCTTCATAATTGAGCAAAACCTATCGCAACCCTTCATAGTGGTCCATAACCCATCACAACCCTTCATAATGGTCCATAACCCAACACAACCCTTTCTATGGTCCTTAACCCATCACAAGTCTTCATAATTAACCATAACCTAATACAACCCATCACAAGTCTTCATAATTGACCATAACCTAATACAACCCCTCATAATAGTCCATAACTCAACACAACCCTTTCTATGGTCCATAACCCATAACAACCCGTCATAATTGACCATAACCTATCACAACCCTTTATAATGGTCAATAACCCATCATAATCCTTCATAATGGTTCATAACTCATCAAAACCTTCATAATAGTACATAACCCATAGAACTGTTCATGATGGTCCATAACCCATCACAACCCTTTCTAATGGTCTGTAACCCCTCACAGCCCTTTCTAAGGTCCATAACCCATCACAACCATAATGGTCCATCTCTACATAATGGTCCATAACCATAACAAGAATTCATAAAGGTGCATAACGCATACAAACCATCATAATAGTCCACAACCCAGCACAACCCTTCATAATTAACCATAACCCATCGCAACCCTTTATAATGGACCATAACCCATCACAACCCTTCCTTTGGTCCATAACCCACCACAAACCTTTCTACGGTCCATAACCCATCACAACCTTTCATAATTAACCATAACCCATCACAACACTTCATAATGGTCCATAACACATCGCAACCCGGCATAATGGTCCATAACCATAACAACCCTTCATAGTGGTCCATAACCCATACAAACCTTCATAATGGTCTATAACCCATCACAACCCTTCATAATGATCCATAACCCATTCTATGGTCCATAACCCATCACAACTCTTCATAATGGTCCATAACCCATCACAACCCTTTATAATGGTCCATAACCCCTCACAATCCTTTATAATTGAGCATAACCATCACAACCCTTCGTAATGGTCCATAACCCAGCACAACCATTTCTATGGTCCATAACCCATGACAACCCTTCATAATTGACCATAACGTATCGCAACCCATCATAATGATCAATAACCCATTATAATCCTAGAAAATGGTCCATAACCCATCACAATCGTCATAATAGTCCATAACCTATACAACCCTTCATAATGGTCCATAACCCATAACAACCCTTTTAATGGTCCATAATCGATCACAACTCTTGATAATTGAGCATAACCCGTCACAACCCTTCATAATGCTCCATAACCCTGCAAAACCGTTTATATGGTCCATAACCCATCACAATCCTTCATAACTGACCATAACCTATCAAAACCCAACATAATGGTCAATAACCCATCATACTCCTTCATAATGGTTCATAAGCAATCACAACCTTCATAATAGTACAGAACCCATACAATCCTTCACAATGGTCCATAACCCATCACAACCCTTTCTAATGGTCCATAACCCATCACAACCCTTTTTATGGTCCATAACCCATCGCAACCTTGTATAACGGTCCATAACCATAACCCTTCATAATGGTCCATAACCCATACTGATACGAATATGGAGGGGTTTGGGTCTGATCAAGAACTGGGGTTAGGGTTTGGATAAGTAAATGAACAGATCTGGAGCAAAATGGTTGTTTATTTGGATTAGTTTTGAGAGCATTGAGAAGCCCTACATCTGTCGTGTACCTGTTTAAATAATTTCCAAACAAAAAAGTCAGAACTAAATCATGGTTGATGCCATCCATGATTGCAAGCCCTAACATTCTCCCAAATGCGATCTTGACATCTTTAGCTTGATTGTTGCAACCAGCAAGTATAAACATCACTATTCTCCCTTAAATATCAGACCCTAGCTTAGCTTGTTCTATCACTTTACACAAAATTTTCATAGCCTCCACCTTCAAGAAAAGATCACGATTGGGACTCCACATGATCCTTGATTCCCAACTCCAGCCAATGGTGATTCTTTTGACATGATTAACTAACATCAACCCCTTTTCTTGTGCATGGTTAGTTAATAACAACCCCACTTCAAATATGTGACAAACAAGTTTAGTCATCACCCTTTTTGCATCTCCTTGGGCTGTTCTGTAAGAAAAGTGTTTGCAATCTTTCTTAGCAATCCACTTCAAGAATCTTTTAATGACCATATTCAAGCATTGGTTCAGATTGAGATGCCACATGGAACTTGGTTCCCAATTTAACCCATAAGTAATCTTTTTAGCATGGTTAATTAATACTAACTCCCCTTTTAACCAATGCCAATAAAATTGTTTAAAACCCCTTCCTTTGAAATCAAGTGCTTGTGGAAAATGCAAATAATAAGCACAAGATTTCCCTTGCCTTTGGCCTTCCCGACTAGCATCGTATTTCATCTTGAGAGGCTGAAAATGTATAGGATTAGGTGTTACCATTTTAGGAGCAGCAACCACACGCTCCTTGATTGTTTCAATCAGACCTTTATGGCCTTCATCCACACACATGCTCATCTTCAAACCACTTGCTGAATTCAGCCCCTTAGCTTGATCTTCAAATTCAGCAACACCATTTCTAAGCTCATAATTAACAAGATCATAACCAATGGGATTATAAACATCATGATCTAATCCACCACCACACTCCCTTTTCAAAACCATAAAGCATTTGTTACAGTCCTCAATTTTAATAAAGAAGTAACTATCCCATGGTTTCCAAGGTGCTATAAGTTCCCACACTTTGAAACGAATGTGAGTGTAACAAACGAATAAGTCCTCTTTATCAACAAAGCTTCTACTTGTGATATCCGTAAGATCTTTAGAAAAATAATCATTCAAGATGAGTGAATCTGAATTTTTTTGGTACCTAGCATCATTTGACCTCATGATCCTTTGTTCTTGGGTTGATCTTTGTGATTCAGCAAAAATCACTTCTTCATTACTCTTGTTTTCACAAACAAAGCCGAATTCATCAACAACAAAACTCCTTTTTTCAGCAACTTCATCTTCAATTTCGTTTTTAGCCACTTGTTCTTCAATTTCATCAAGGAACTCGTCTTCTTCATCATAGGTATCATATATAGGGCCTGAATCTTCATCTTCTTCTTCCAAATCAGTAAATGACATCTCCTCAATGTCTTCTTGTTCCACATCTGATCGTATCATAACCATCCACTCTTGGATTGCCTTACTTGTAGCCTTGGCTGCCACTTCTCTTTCTTTCTCTAGCCATCCCATTAGGGTTTGTGAACCAAACATAATTCTTGTGTAACTCGTGCCCAATCGAAACTTGGGCTCTGATACCACTTATGATACGAATATGGAGGGGTTTGGGTCTGATCAAGAACTGGGGTTAGGGTTTGGATAAGTAAATGAACAGATCTGGAGCAAAATGGTTGTTTAATGGTTTTTTGGGAAGGGTTTAGACGTGTGAACTAGGGTTTAGGGACTGGTCTTTGTGGGGTTAGGGTTTGGTATGGCTTAGAATATCTTGAAACTGAATATGGATGGTTTGTACGGTGTTTGGAGCTTGTAAAACGAAAACAGGCTCTAACTCTCTCAAAACAGATCCAAATGCGGATTTTATTGAAGATATGGAGTTTTGAGAGCAAAAGAGAATCTGAACAGAAAGAATGGATATTTTTGGTGTTTTGGAGATATAAGAACGAAAATGAAAGATAGTGTGATGATCAACCAAGACCTATTGATTGAATCAACGTTGAAGACAGCCCAAGACCTATTGAACTGAATTCTAGCAAGCCTAAACACACAGCCTAGGGTTTGCTGGGTTTTGTGAGTACGCAACTCAAGAACACAAGGCTCAATTTCTTCAAATCATTCATTATTTGATTACAATGATAAAAGTGGCTTATATAAAGCCTAAAAACGAATTAAACATCCTATTTAAACTAGAAAAACGTTACTAAATATAGGGCCATTATAAGGGCCTTTATTTCACCATAATAACTAAATAAATGAAGCTTTAAATCTGTTTTTCTTGGTCCCCACACCTTGGAGTATCATCCCTTCATCATGCAATCCATCATACACCTCTCCCATGCATCCATACATCATCTCCATGACAGCCACATCCGCTAGCTTAACAATCTTTCCATTAACAGCCCTAACTTGCCTAATCTTGATTTGAATCCATGCTTGCATGCACCAACGCCAAGTCATTCCCCATGTTTGTTACAGCCCAAACTCCCATCATTTTGCACCATATTTTTATTCCAAACAACCAAGCTTTGCTTGTATTCAATTATAGAGCTTGAGCCATTCCAATTCGTATCATTCCCTCCTACTTGAAAAGGAATTGTCCTCAATTCCGCTAAGCAATCATCATACAGATTTGTAACAAAGACTCCCTTTGCTCCTTTTTATAAACTCTTACAAACTCCAACCCTAAGTAATAATGGTAATTATTTAGGGTTATAAATTGGTTCTAATATATGTGATCAAACTCAAACTTAATATTGAATATTAATTGTAATCTTGACCACAAACAAAGAATCAATAAAATGGAGATTTTATGATTTAGGAACCAATTAACAAAATAAGATTTAATGGTACCATGTTCATTGGATGCATGCAATCTACATGATACCATATGTTTTTCAAAAATTAGAATTGTAAAACATTCAAATCCCTTATGAAATACGAATCTATGCCGTCCTTCTTAAAGACACTCATGTATCACTTGTATTTCCTTGTGGGATAAAGGATACCTAACCACTTGGAGTCTTCTTGTGATACAAGAAGTAGTTTTGCAATATTGATGAGATAAAGGACACCTAACCATTAATAGTTGTCAAAACTACACGTCCGTTTAAGTAGGATGATTCGTTTGGAAATCTCTTGTGATAAAGGTCACCTAAGCATTAGAAATCCAAGGCATAGATGGGATCAAACATGCCAAACTTATAAATGTTATAATGGGATCCCATAACTCTAGAAATTATATTTGGATATGATTGGTAAACCGTTACCTACCTTGTTGATTCGAATAGGTGGGATAAAGGATACCTAACCACTTATTCGTAATGCAACTTGGATTCTAGACCTTAATTAATTAAAGTTTATGAAACAAGAAAGGGTATTAATTATTAAGGACTTAATATCATAATTTACTAAATAGAACCTTGTTAAAATTTTGTAGATGGCTCCAAACAACACACACTCGGCTCCTAACAAAACCTCACTACGGTCTCTCCTTGAAGGAGAAAAACTTAACCATACCAACTTCTTGGATTGGCACCGTAGTGTGAGAATTGTTCTCAAACAAGAAAAGAAAGAATATGTTCTCAATGAACCACTTCCAGAAGAGCCCTTTGCCATTCCTAAGCCCGCACACGATGCATGGCTTAAAAAGATGGATGATTCCATCGATGCATCATGCCTCATGTTGGCAACCATGATTCCCGACCTTCAGAAGGATTTGGAGAATCATTCTGCCTATGACATGATTCATCAACTAAAGGAAATGTTCCAACAACTTGCAAGAACGGAAAGGTTCGAAACTGTTTGGGCTTTCCATGCTTGCAAGATGGAGGATGGGCAGTCGGTAAGCTCTTATGTGCTCAAAATGAAGAGTCACATTGATCATTTGGCACGTCTTGGAGTTGTGATGCCCGAAGAGCTAGCAACGGATATGATCCTTAACTCCTTGACAAAGTCCTTTGATCCTTTTGTCATGAATTATAACATGAATGGTTTAAACAAGACTATCCCGGAATTACATGGGATGCTAATTACCGGGGAAAAGAATCTGCCTAAGAAAACCACTCAAGTTCTCATGATCAAGGAAGGTGGAACAAAGAGAACTAGACCCGAACACCCCACCAACTCCAAGGGCAAAGGGAAAGCAAAAGCTTTCAAAGGTAAGGGCAAGAAAGTTGTCCAACCTTCCCATCCGCCCAAGAAGAAGGCAAAGGTTTCCAAAGAAGACACATGTTTTGAATGTGGCAAAGCTGGGCATTGGAAGAGAAATTGCCCTACTTATCTTGCGGAGTTGAAGAAAAAGAAGGCCGGTGAAGGCACTTCAGGTATCTATGTGATAGACCTAGAACTTTATAATTTATCTCCTAACACATGGGTATTTGATACTGGTTGTGGAACTCACATATGTAATATGTTGCAGGGGTTCAAAAGGAGTAGGCGACTGAAGGCAAATGAGGTAGTACTTCGGGTTGGAAACAATGCAAGGGTTGCGGTGGATTCAATTGGAAGTTTTAATTTATTACTACCTAATGGCTTGTGTGTGACATTGTTGAATGTTTACTATGTTCCTAGCTTGACTAGGAATATTATTTCGGTTGCTAAATTAAGACAATGTGGATTTGATCTTTCCTTTAATAATGATGATATTTGTGTTTACAAAAATAATGTATTCTATTTTGAGGCTAGGCCTTTAAATGGAATTTATGAAGTAAACCTTGATGAAAAGACTAACAATGGCTCTTTATACCACACTTTCACCAAGAAACCCAAATTTGATTTGAGTCAAACCTATCTATGGCATTGTCGCCTTGGGCATATAAACAAGAATCGCATATCCCAACTTCAAAAGAGTGGACTTTTGAAGGCAAATGAGAATGACTCATTTGATATATGTGAATCTTGTTTACATGGCAAGATGACTAAAGCTCCTTTCTCTGGAACCAATGAGAGAGCAAAGGACTTGTTAGGAATCATACATACGGATGTATGTGGTCCTTTCAAGCCAATGACTAGATATGGTGAAAGATATTTCATCACCTTCACTGACGACTTTAGTCGTTTTGGATATGTTTATTTAATTAAACATAAACATGAGGCGTTTGAAATGTTCAAAACGTTTCAAAGTGAAGTGGAAAATCAACTCAACAAAACAATTAAAGTTCTTCGTTCTGATAGAGGAGGTGAGTACTTAAGTACAAACTTTATGGATCATCTTAAGACTTGTGGAATTGTTTCACAACTTACTCCACCTGGAACACCACAACATAATGGTGTGTCTGAGAGGTGGAACCGAACACTATTGGATATGGTTCGATCCATGATGAGTAAAAGTACTCTACCTTTATCATTTTGGGGTTATGCTATACAAACAACTGCTCGTCTCCTAAACATGGCACCTACTAAGAAGGTAGATAAAACGCCTTATGAGATATGGCATGGAAGGGTTCCATCTTTATCCTATCTAAAGGTATGGGGTTGTGAAGCTTATGTTAGACAAGAAGCTTCAAACAAATTAGAACCCCGTTCAACTAAATGTATCTTTGTAGGGTATCCGAAAGATTGTCTTGGATACTATTTCTAGAATCCCATCGAGAATAAGATATTTATTTCTCGAAAAGCTGAATTCCTAGAAAACAAGTTTCTGACGGAAGAGGCTAGTGGGAGGTTTGTGGAACTTGAGGAACTTCAGGAACCACAACCTGATACACAAGAAGTTGAATCTAGCATTCAACAAGAAATTGTTGAACCTGAACAAACGGTTGATCAGGAACAAATTGTAACACAAGGTGTTCGCAAATCTGGTAGGGTTCGAATTGAACCAGAAAGGTATGGTTACCTTTTGATGGAAGAGGAATGTTATACGATAGATTCTGATGAACCCGTCAACTATCAGAGTGCAATATCAGATCCTGAATCTGATAAATGGCTTGAGGCCATGAACACTGAGATGCAATCCATGCACGATAATCAAGTTTGGAACTTGGTTAATCTTCCCACCAATTGTAAGACTGTTCGGAATAAATGGGTTTTCAAGAAGAAAATCGACGTGGATAGAAATGTTCACACTTTTAAGGCTAGACTTGTCGCTAAAGGATACTCACAGACTCACGGTATTGACTATGATGAGACCTTTTCTCCAGTGGCAATGATCAAGTCGATTAGGATACTTTTTGCCATAGCCGCATACTATGATTATGAGATATGGCAAATGGATGTCAAGACCGCTTTCCTTAATGGATACTTATTGGAAGATGTCTATATGGAACAACCTGAAGGTTTTGTCGATCCCAAGCATCCAAACAAAGTGTGCAAGCTTAAAAGATCTATCTATGGATTAAAGCAAGCGTCTCGAACATGGAACATCCGTTTTGATGAAAAGATTACGAGTTTTGGATTCATCAAAAATGAGGATGACTCCTGTGTTTACAAGAAAGCTAGTGGGAGCATTGTCATAATCCTAGTATTGTATGTAGACTTATTGGTCTTAGCCAAAGTGTATATATTGGGTCCATCATGTATGCCATGTTATGCACTAGGCCCGACGTCTCATGTGCCTTAAGTATGACTAGTAGGTATCAACAGAACCCAGGTGAAGCCCACTGGACTGCTGTAAAGAACATTCTTAAGTACTTGAGAAGAACTAAAGATATGTTCTTAGTTTACGGCGGTTTGCAAGAAAGCTTAAAGGTAAAGAGTTACACTGACGCAAGCTTCCAAACAGATAGGGATGATTCGAAATCTCAATCTGGGTATGTCTTTATTTTAAATGGAGGAGCCGTGTCTTGGAAGAGTTCCAAACATGAAGTGATTGCACAATCCACTACAGAATCAGAGTATGTTGATGCTTCGGAAGCTGCTCAAGAAGCTGTATGGATGAGAAAGTTCATAGAAGATCTAGGGGTTGTTCCTTCCATTCGGGACCCTATAGAAATCTTCTGTGACAATCTAGGTGCTATAGCTCAAGCAAAGGAACCTAGATTGCATCAAAAGACCAAACACATTCACCGAAGGTATAACTACATTAGACATGAAGTTAAGAATGGTGAAATAAGTATTCACAAGGTTCATACAGATCAAAATTTGGCAGACCCATTCACGAAACCTTTACCCCAAACTAAGCATGAAAGTCATGCTAAGGGTATAGGACTCCATTTTTCTAATGAATGGATTTGATTTGTGTTTTATGAATATGAACTTATGTAAACGACAAGAATTATGTAATATATGTGACGTGATGTTTCATTCATAATTATTGTGTTTTATTAGCATGTTTAATCCTTGAATAATTTAGTTATTCTAAACGTCCATAGTCGATCATAGTTGTGGGAGCAATTATGAAGTAAGACTAATATGAATTGGATTGGTTGACTTTTATGGGTAAAAGTAGCAAAAGGTTGCAACCAAATTCATAGGTACTTGTCAGTGAACAAGTATTGGACTTGACCCGTTTCAAGATCACTCCATGGATCATCATCATAAGTGATTCTTGAATAAAGGTATTATCATTGTATCCTTTGACCTGAGATACATATTTGGGACTCAAGTATAGAGTGTACTATGCTTTGATATGGTTTACTGTTGTTCTTAAAATACAGACAACCATAAAGGCCATACTCATGCATAGTACTAACTATATGAGGGGCGTATGTAGTCAAGACGGGATTTGTTCCTCTTATGTGTTGAGAGTTAGACATCTAAGGCGCCTGTTTGAAAGTTGAACATAAAATGAGAATGATTAAGATCCATGTCTCATGTTCAACATGATGTCTGTGACAAAGGGATAATTGATAGATAGCCTTATACATCAATTAGAGCCTCGTGTTTTCTGAAGAATTGAATGTTGTTGAATGGCACAATGTCATGTGTTATTGGGGGCAGTGAAATGTTGCTAGACGTTTACCACTGTCGATATCATTCTATGATGCAACCTTGTGCAAGTGGGAGATTGTTAGTTCTATATGTCCAAGGATGATCATAAAATGATATTACTAATAATACATGATCCTATAGGGTCACACCAACAACAAGTTTGACACCAATTGATCATTTAGAACGTTAAATTTGATTTAACATCAAATGATACTAAACTTGCAATTTAATCTTGTAGGTTATTATTATTTGAGGTAAATAATAATAACTACAAAATTAAAGGTTGATTAGTAATTCATATGTGATGAATTAATTAAGTGTAACAATTAAATTGTTTAAATTGTTAAACGATTTAATTGATTTATAAGTAAGCCTTTTATTTAATTTAATTGGTAAATTAAATAAAATATATATATATATATATATTGTTATATATAAATATATATATATATATATATATATGTATATATATATAATTATACAATTAAGATTGTATATTTAGATGGTTTATTTATGTATAGGATTATGGGTTAAATGTTATCCCATTTAAGAAATAAGAATATGTATTATTTATAAGCTTTTATTATCTAGGTTTATAAATAATAACAACCAACTAGCACTTCATTTGTTATCATAAAATCAGTCATATTGGAAGGAAAAGAATGCATTAAGAACTTAAAAGAAAAGGAAGATGCTTTGTGTCTTCTAGCTTTTGATTATAGAAATCAAATGGGACTTTCTTTTAAGCTAGTTGCATGTGCTTTTCTTTTCCTTTGTGTGATATATGTTGGCCACGATTTTGAGGGTGTTTGTACATCATTCTTGCTTCAAGAAATCAGCCAAAAACTCTCCTTAAGTTCTTAGAAAAAATTGGTTTTTGGTTTCATAAGAAAAGGAGTCATATCTTGCAAGTTGTGGAACTAGCATTCAAGGGTGTTCAAGCTTGTGGTGGATCAACTATAGAGGGATTCTAATTTGATTCCTAGCTATCAAAATCATCCAAACCAAACCCAAGAACAAAGGTTATGATCTTGAACTTAATCTATGTTTGTTCTTCATATTATCTCTACATGCATGTAGCATGATCCTCTTGAAAATGGAATTTGTGTTCATGATTTTATGCTTCCGTTGCAAACTCTTGTTTTTGAAACTATTACATGAACCTTGATTTCCAACACCAACAACCCTTTCTATGGTCTATAACCCATCACAACTCTTCGTAATTGACCATAACCTATCACAACCCTTCATAACGGTCCATAACCCTTTATAGTGGTCCATAATCCGTCACAACCTTCATAATGGTCCATAACCCATCACAACTCTTCATAATTGACCATAACCTATCACAACCCTTCATAATGGTCCATAACCCTTTATAGTGGTCCATAACCCATCACAACCTTCATAATGGTCCATAACCCATCACAACCCTTCATAATGGTCCATAACCCAACACAACCCTTTCTATAGTCCATAACCCAGAACCCATCACAACCCTTTCTATGGTCCATAACCCATCGCAACCCTACAGAATGGTCTATAACTATAACAACCCTTCATAATGGTCCATAACCAATACAAACCTTCATAATAGTCCATAACCCATCACAACCCTTCATAATCGACCATAACCCATAACAACCCTTCATAATTGACCATAACCTGTCACAACCCTTCATAATGGTCAACAACCCATCATAATCCTTCATATTGGTTCATAACCCATCACAACCCTTTCTAATGGTCCATAACCCATCACAACCCTTTCTATGGTCCATAACCCATCGCAACCCTACATAATGGTCCATAACCATAATAACCCTTCATAATGCTCCATAACCCACACAAACCTTCATAATAGTCCATAACCCATCACAACTCTTCATAATTGACCATAACCCATCACAACCCTTTATAATTGACCATAACCCATCACAACCCTTCCTATGGTCCATAACCCAGTACAACCCTTTCTATGGTCCATAACCCATGACCACCCTTCATAATTAACCATAACCCATCACAACACCTCATAATGGTCCATAACACATCGCAACCCTGCATAATGGTCCATAACCGTAACAACATTTCATAGTGGTCCATAACCCATACAAACCTTCATAATGGTCCATAACCCATCACAACTCTTCATAATAGTCCATAACCCAACACAACCCTTTCTATGGTCCATAACCCATCACAACTCTTCATAATCGACCATAACCTATCGCAACCCTTCATAATGGACAAAAACCCATCATAATCTTTCATAATGGTTACAACTTTCATAATAGTACATAACCTATACAACCATTCATAATGGTCCATAACCCATCACAACCCTTTCTAATGGTCCATAACCCATCACAACCATTTCTATGGTGCATAACCCATCGTAACCCTACATAATGGTACATAACCCATCACAACCGTTCATAATTGAGAAAAACCTATCACAACCCTTCATAGTGGTCAATAACCCATCACAACCTTCATAATGGTCCATAACCCATCACAACTTTTCATAATGGTCCATAACCCAACACAACCCTTTCTATGGTCCATAACCCATAACCCATCACAACCCTTTCTATGGTCCATAACCTATCGCAACCCTACATAATGGTCTATAACCATAACAACCATTCATAATGGTCCATAACCCATACAAACCTTCATAATAGTCCATAACCCATCACAACCCTTCATAATTGACCATAACCCATCACAACCCTTTATAATTGACCATAACCCATCACAACCCTTCCTATGGTCCATAACCCTTACAACCCTTTCTATGGTCCATAATCCATGACAACCCTTCATAATTAACCATAACCGATCACAACACCTCATAATGGTCCATAACACATCGCAACCCTGCATAATGGTCCATAACCATAACAACATTTCATAGTTGTCCATATCCCATACAAACCTTCATAATTCTCCATAACCCATCACAATCTTCATAAAGGTCCATAACCCAACACAACCCTTTCTATGGTCCATAACCCATCACAACTCTTCATAATTGACCATAACCTATCACAACCCTTCATAATGGTCCATAACACATCATAGTGGTCCATAATCCATCACAACCTTCATTATGCTCCATAACTCATCACAATCCTTTATAATGGTCTAAAACCCATCACAACACTTCATAATTGAGCATAACCCATCACAACTCTTCATAATAGTCCACAACCCAACACGACCCTTTCTATTGTCCATTACCCTTAATAACCCTTCATAATTGACCATAACCTATCACAACCCTTCATAATGGACAAAAACCCATCATAATATTTCATAATGCTTACAACTTTCATAATAGTACATAACCTATACAACCATTCATAACGGTCCATAACCCATCACAACCCTTTCTAATGGTCCATAACCCATAACCCATCACAACCCTTTCTATGGTCCATAACCCATCGCAACCCTACATAATGGTCTATAACCATAACAACCCTTCATAATGGTCCATAACCCATACAAACCTTCATAATAGTCCATAACCCATCATAACCCTTCATAATTGACCATAACCCATCACAACCCTTTATAATTGACCATAACCCATCACAACCCTTCCTATGGTCCATAACCCTTACAACCCTTTCTATGGTCCATAATCCATGACAACCCTTCATAATTAACCATAACCGATCACAACACCTCATAATGGTCCATAACACATCGGAACCCTAGATAATGGTCCATAACCATAACAACATCTCATAGTGGTCCATATCCCTTACAAACCTTCATAATTCTCCATAACCCATCACAATCTTCATAAAGGTCCATAACCCAACACAACCCTTTCTATGGTCCATAACCCATCACAACTCTTCATAATTGACCATAACCTATCACAACCCTTCATAATATTTCATAATGGTTACAACTTTCATAATAGTACATAACCTATACAACCATTCATAACGGTCCATAACCCATCACAACCCTTTCTAATGGTCCATAACCCATCGCAACCATTTCTATGGTGCATAACCCATCGTAACCCTACATAATGGTCCATAACCCATCACTACCCTTCATAATTGAGCAAAACCTACCACAACCCTTCATAGTGGTCAATAACCAATCACAACCTTCATAATGGTCCATAACCCATCACAACCCTTCATAATGGTCCATAACCCAACACAACCCTTTCTATGGTCCATTACCCATAACCCATCACAACCCTTTCTATGGTCCATAACCCATCGCAACCCTACATACTGGTCTATAACCATAACAACCCTTCATAATGGTCCATAACCCATAAAAGCCTTCATAATAGTCCATAACCCATCACAACCCTTTATAATCGACCATAACCCATCACAACCCTTTATAATTGTCCATAACCCATCACAACCCTTCCTATGGTCCATAACCCTTACAACCCTTTCTATGGTCCATAATCCATGACAACCCTTCATAATTAACCGTAACTGATCACAATACCTCATAATGGTCCATAACACATCGCAACCCTGCATAATGGTCCATAACCATAACAACATTTCATAGTGGTCCATATCCCATACAAACCTTCATAATTCTCCATAACCCATCACAACTCTTCATAATGGTCCATAACCCAACACAACCCTTTCTATGGTCCATAACCCATCACAACTCTTCATAATCGAACATAACCTATCACAACCCTTCATAATGGTCCATAACACACCATAGTGGTCCATAACCCATCACAACCTTCATTATGGTCCATAACTCATCACAACCCTTTATATCCATAACCCATCACAACCCTTCATAATTGAGCATAACCCATCACAACTCTTCATAATAGTCCATAACCCAACACGACCCTTTCTATGGTCCATAACCCTTAATAACCCTTCATAATTGACCATAACCTATCACAACCCTTCATAATCGACAAAAACCCATCATAATATTTCATAATGGTTACAACATTCATAATAGTACATAACCTATACAACCATTCATAACGGTCCATAACCCATCACAACCCTTTCTAATGGTCCATAATCCATCACAACAATTTCTATGGTCCATAACCCATCGTTACTCTACATAATGGTCCATAACCCATCACAACCCTTCATATTTGTGCAAAACCTATCACAACCCTTCATAGTGGTCAATAACCCATCATAATCATTAAGAGTGGCCTATAACCCATCACAACCTTCATAATAGTCCAAAACCAATACAACCATTCATAATGGTCCATAACCCATACAAACCTTCATAATAGTCCATAACCCATCACAACCCTTCATAATTTACCATAACCCATCGCAACCCTTCATAATTGACCAAAACCCATCATAACCCTTTCTATAGTCCATAACCCAGTATAACCCTTTCTATGGTCCATAACCCATCACAAGCCTTCATAATTAACCATAACCCATCACAACACTTCATAATGGTCCATAACCCAATGCAACCCAACATAATGGTCCACAACCATAACAACCCTTCATAATGGTCCATAACCCATACAAACCTTCATAATGGTCCATAACCCATAACAACCCTTCATAATGGTCCATAACCCAACACAACCCATTCTAGAGTCGTTAACCCATCACAACTCTTCATAATTGACCATAACCTAATACAACTCCTCATAATGGTCCATAACCCATCATAACCCTTCATAATTTAGCATAACCGACCACGACCCTTCATAATGGTTCATAACACATAACAACCCTTCATAATTGACCATAACCTATCACAACCCTTCATAATGGTCAATAACCCATCATAATCCTTCATAATGGTTCATAACTCATCACAACCTTCATAACCCATACAACCGTTCATGACGGTCCATAACCCATCACAACCCTTTCTAATGGTCCGTAACCCATCACAACCCTTTCTAAGGTCCATAACCCATCGCAACCGTACATAATGGTCCATAACCATAACAACCCTTCATAAAGGTGCATAACGAACAAACCATCATAAGTGTCCACAACCCAGCGCAACCCTTCATAATTAACCATAACCCATCACAACCCTTTATAATTGACCATAACCCATCACAACCCTTTCTATGGTCCATAACCCAGCACAACCCTTTCTATGGTCCATAACCCATCACAACCTTTCATAATTAACCATAACCCATCACAACACTTCATAATGGTCCATAACACATCGTAACCCTGCATAATGGTCCATAACCAAACACAACCCTTTCTATGGTCCATAACCCTTAACAACCCTTCATAATTGACCATAACCTATCACAACCCTTCACAATGGAAAAAACCCTTCATAATATTTCATAATGGTTACAACTTTCATAATAGTACATAACCTATACAACCATTCATAATGGTCCATAGCCCATCACAACACTTTCTAATGGTCCATAACCCATCACAACCATTTCTATGGTCCATAACCTATAGTAACCCTACATAACGATCCATAACCCATCACAACCCTTCATAATTGAGCAAAACGTATCACAACCCTTCATAGTGGTCAATAACCCATCATAATCCTTCAGAGTGGCCTATAACCCATCACAACCTTCATAATAGTCCATAACCCATACAACCCTTCATAATGGTCCATAACCCATACAAACCTTCATAATAGTCCATAACCCATCACAGCCCTTCATAATTTACGATAACCCATCGCAACCCTTCGTAATTGACCGTAACCCATCATAACCCTTCTTATGGTCCATAATCCAGTATAACCCTTTCTATGGTCCATAACCCATCACAAGCCTTCATAATTAACCATAACCCATCACAGCACTTCATAATGGTCCATAACCCATTGCAACCCCGCATAATGATCCATAACCATAACAACCCTTCATAATGGTCCATAAGCCATACAAACCTTCATAATGGTCCATAACCCATCACAACCCTTGATAATGGTACATAACCCAACACAACCCTTTCTATTGTTCTTAACCCATCACAACTCTTCATAATTGACCATAACCTAATACAACCCTTCCTAATGGTCCAAAAACCATCATAACCCTTCAGAGTGGTAGATAACCCATCACAACCTTGATAATGGTCCATAATCCATCACAACCCTTTATAATGGTCCATAACCCATCACAACCTTCATAATGGTCCATAACCCATCACAACCCTTCATAATAGTCCATAACCCATCATAATCCTTTATAATGGTTTATAACCCATACAACCGTTCATAACGATCCATAACCCATCACAGCCCTTTCTATGGTCCATAACCCATCGTTACTCTACATAATGGTCCATAACCCATCACAACCCTTCATAATTGAGCAAAACCTATCACAACCCTTCAGAGTGGCCTATAACCCATCACAACCTTCATAATAGTCCATAACCAATACAACTCTTCATAATGGTCCATAACCCATACAAACCTTCATAATCGTCCATAACCCATCACAACCCTTCATAATTTACCATAACCCATCGCAACCCTTCATAATTGACCATAACCCATCATAACCCTTACTATGGTCCATAACCCAGTATAACCTTTTCTATGGTCCATAACCCATCACAAGCCTTCATAATTAACCATAACCCATCACAACACTTCATAATGGTCCATAACCCATTTTAACCCCGCATAATGGTCCATAACCCATAACAACCCTTCATAATGGTCCATAACCCAACACAACCCTTTCTAGGGTCGTTAACCCATCACAACTCTTCATAATTGACCATAACCTAATACTACCCCTCATAATGGTCCATAACCCATCACAACCCTTCATAATTTAGCATAATCGATCACAACCCTTCATAATGGTCCATAACCCAACACAACCCTTTCTATGGTCCATAACCCATAACAACCCTTCATAATTGACCATAACCTATCACAACCCTTCATAATGGTCACTAACCCATCATAATCCTTCATAATGGTTCATAACTCATCATAACCTTCATAATAGTACATAACCCATACAACCGTTCATGACTGTACATAACCCATCACAACCCTTTCTAATGGTTCGTAACCCACCACAACCCTTTCTAAGGTCCATAACCCATCGCAACCCTACATAATTGTCCATTACCATAACAACCCTTCATAAAGGTGCATAACGCATACAAACCATCATAATAGTCCATAACCCAACGCAACCCTTCATAATTAACCATAACTCATCATAACCCTTTATAATTGACCATAACCCATCACAACCCTTCCTATGGTCCATAACCCAGCACAACCCTTTCCATGGTCCATAACCCATCACAACCTTTCATAATTAACCATAACCCATCACAACACTTCATAATGGTCCATAACACATCGCAACCCTGTATAATGGTCCGTAACCATAACAACCCCTCATAGTGGTCCATAAGCCATACAAACCTTCATAATGGTCCATAACCCATCACAACTCTTCATAATGGTCTATAAACCAACAACCCTTTCTATGGTCCATAACCCATCACAACTCTTCATAATTGACCATAACCTATCACAACCCTTCATAATGGTCCCTAACCCTTTATAGTGGTCCATAACCCATCACAACATTCATAATGGTGCATAACCCATCACAACTCTTCATAATTGACCATAACCTATCACAACCCTTCATAATGGTCCACATCCCTTTATAGTGGTCCATAACCCATCACAACCTTCATAATGGTCCATAACCCATCACAATCTTTCATAATGGTCCATAACCCAACACAACCCTTTCTATGGTCCATAACCCATAACCCATCACAACCCTTTCTATGGTCCATAACCCATCGCAACCCTACATAATGGTCCATAATCGTAACAACCCTTCATAATGGTCCATAACCAATACAAACCTTCATAATAGTCCATAACCCATCACAACCCTTCATAATTGTCCATAACCCATCACAACCCTTTATAATTGACCATAACCCATCATAACCCTTCTTATGGTCCATAACCCAATACAACCCTTTCTATGGTCCGTAACCCATGACAACCCTTCATAATTAACCATAACCCATCACAACACCTCATAATGGTCCATAACACATCGCAACCCTGCATAATGGTCCATAACCGTAACAACATTTCATAGTAGTCCATACCCCATACATACCTTCATAATGGTCCATAAACCATCACAACTCTTCATAATGGTCCATAATCCAACACAACCCTTTCTATTATCCATAACCCATCACAACTCTTCATAATCGACCATAACCTATCACAACCCTTCATAATGGTCCATAACCCATCATAACCCATCATAGTGGTCCATAACCCATCACAACCTTCATTATGGTCCATAACTCATCACAACCCTTTATAATGGTCCATAACCCATCACAACCCTTCATAATTGAGCATAACCCATCACAACTCTTCATAATAGTCCATAACCCAACACAACCCTTTCTATGGTCCATAACCCTTAACAACCCTTCATAATTGACCATAACCTATCACAACCCTTCATAATGGACAAAAACCCATCATAATCTTTCATAATGGTTACAGCTTTCATAATAGTACATAACCTATACAACCATTCATAACGGTCCATAACCCATCACAACCCTTTCTAATGGTCCATAACCCATCACAACCGTTTCTATGGTCCACAACCCGTTGTAACACTACATAATGGTCCATAACCCGTCACAACCCTTCATAATTGAGCAAAACCTATCACAACCCTTCCTAGTGGTCAATAACCCATCATTATCCTTCAGAGTGGCCTATAACCCATCACAACCTTCATAATAGTCCATAACCCATACAACCCTTCTTAATGGTCCAAAACCCATACAAACCTTCATAATAGTCCATAACCCATCACAACCCTTCATAATTTACCATAACTCGTCGCAACCCTTCATAATTGACCTTAACCCAGCATAACCCTTCCTATGGTCCATAAAACAGTATAACCCTTTCTATGGTCCATAACCCATCACAAACCTTCATAATTAACCATAACCCATCAGAACACTTCATAATGGTCCATAACCCTTTGCAACCCCGCATAATGATCCATAACCATAACAACCCTTCATAATGGTCCATAACCCATACAAACCTTCATAATGGTCCATAACCCATCACAACTCTTCATAATGGTCTATAACCTAACACAACCCTTTCTATGGTCCATAACCCATCACAAGTCTTCATAATTGACCATAACCTATCACAACCCTTCATAATAGTCCATAACCCTTTATAGTGGTCATAACCCATCACAAGCTTCATATGGTCCATAACCCATCACAATCCTTTATAATGGTCTATCACCCATCACAACCCTTCATAATTGAGCATAACCCATCACAACCCTTGATAATGGTCCAAAACCCAATACAACCCTTTCTATGGTCCATAACCCATAACAACCCTTCATAATTGACCATAACCTGTGACAACCCTTTATAATGGTCAACAACCCATCATAATCCTTCATAATGGTTCATAACCCATCACAACCCTTTCTAATGGTCCATAACCCATCACAACCCTTTCTATGGTCCATAACCCATCGTAACCCTACATAATGGTCCATAACCATAACAACTATTCATAATGGTCTATAACCCATACAAACCTTCATAATAGTCCATAACCCATCACAACTCTTCATAATTGACCATAACCCATCACAACCCTTTATAATTGACCATAACCCATCACAACCCTTCCTATGGTCCATAACCCAATACAACCCTTTCTATGGTCCATAACCCATGACAACCCATCATAATTAACCATAACTCATCACAACACCTCATAATAATCCCTAACACATCGCAGCCCTCCATAATGGTCCATAACCATAACAACATTTCATAGTGGTCCATAACCTATACAAACCTTCATAATGGAGCATAACCTATCACAACTCTTCATAATGGTCCATTACCCAACACAACCCTTTCTACGGTCCATAACCCATCACAACTCTTCATAATTGACCATAACCTATCACAACACTTCATAATGGTCCATAACCCATCACAACCCATCATAGTGGTCCATAAACCATCACAACCTTCATTATGGTCCATAACTCATCACAACCCTTTATAATGGTTCATAACCCATCACAACCCTTCATAATTGAGCATAACCCATCACAATTCTTCATAATAGTCCATAACCCAACTCACCTCTTTCTATGGTCCATAACCCATAACAACCCTTCATAATTGACCATAAGCTATCACAACCCTTCATAATGGTCCATAACCCATTATAGTGTTCCATAACCCATCACAACCTTCATATGGTCCATAACCCATCGCAACCCTTTATAATGGTCTATAACCCATCACAACCGTTCATAATTGAGCATAAACCATTACAACCCTGCATAGTGGGCCAAAACCCAATACAACCCTTTCTATGGTCCATAACCCATAACAACCCTTCATAATTGACCATAACCTGTCACAACCCTTCATAATGGCCAACAACCCATCATAATCCTTCATAATGGTTCATAACCCATCACAACCCTTTCTATGGTCCATAACCCATCGCAACCCTACATAATGGTCCATAACCATAACATCCCTACATAATGGTCCATAACCCATACAAACCTTCATAATAGTCCATAACCAATCACAACTCTTCATAATTGACCATAACCCATCACAACCCTTTATAATTGACCATAACCCATCACAACCCTTCCGATGGTCCATAACCCATGACAATCTTTCATAATTAACCATAACCCATCACAACACCTCATAATGGTCCCTAACACATCGCAACCCTCCATAATGGTCCATAACCATAACAACATTTCATAGTGGTCCATAACCCATACAAACCTTCATAATGGTGCATAACCTATCACAACTCTTGATAATGGTCCATTACCCAACACAACCCTTTCTACGGTCCATAACCCATCACAACTCTTCATAATTGACTATAAACTATCACAACCCTTCATAATGGTCCATAACCCATCATAACCCATCATAGTGGTCCATAAACCATCACAACCTTCATTATGGTCCATAACTCATCACAACCCTTTATAATGGTCCATAACCTATCACAACCCTTCATAATTGAGCATAACCCATCACAACTCTTCATAATACTCCATAACCCAACACAACTCTTTCTATGGTCCATAACCCATAACAACCCTTCATAATTGACCATAACCTATCACATCCCTTCATAATGGACAAAAATCCATCATAATCTTTCATAATGGTTCATAACACATCACAACCCTTTCTAATGGTCTATAACCCATCACAATCATTTCTATGGTCCATAACCCATCGCAACCCTACATAATGGTCCATAACCAACAAACCTTCATAATTGAGCAAAACCTATCACAACCCTTCATAGTGGTCAATAACCAATCATAATCCTTCAGAATGGCCTATAACCCTTCACAACCTTAATAATAGTCCATAACCCATACAACCCTTCATAATGGTCCATAACCATAACAACCCTTCATAATGGTCCATAACCCATACAAACCTTCATAATAGTCCATAACCCATCACAACCCTTCATAATTGACCATAACTCATCATAACCCTTCCTATGTTCCATAACCCAGTATAACCCATTCTATGGTCCATAACCCATCACAAGCCTGGATAATTAACCATAACCCATCACAACACTTAATAATGGTCCATAACCCTTTGTAACCCTGCATAATGGTCCATAACCATAACAACCCTTCATAATGGTTCATAACCCATACAAACCTTCATAATGGTCCATAACCCATCACAACCCTTCATAATGGTCCATAACCCAACACAACCCTTTCTATGGTCCTTAACCCATCACAAATCTTCATAATTGACCATAACCTAATACAACCCCTTATAATGGTCCAAAACCCATCATAACCCTATAGATTGGTAGATAACCCATTACAACCTTCATAATGGTCCATAACCCATCACAACCCTTTATAATGGTCCATAACCCATCACAACCTTCATAATGGTCCATAACCAATTATAACCCTTTATAATAGTCCATAACCCATCACAACCCTTCATAATTTAGCATAACCGATCACAACCGTTCATAATGGTCCATAACCCAACACAACCCTTTCTATTGTCCATAACCCATTACAACCCTTCATAAATGACCATAACCTATCACAACCCTTCATAATGGTAAATAACCCAACATAATCCTTTACAATGGTTCATAACCCATCACAACATTCATAATAGTACATAACCCATACAACCGTTCATGACGGTCCATAACCCATCGCAACCCTGCATAATGGTCCATAACCATAACAACCCTTCATAATGGTCCATAACCCATACAAACCATCACAATAGTCCATAACCCAGCACAACCCTTCATAATTGACCATAACCCACAACCCTTTATAATTGACCATAACCCATCACAACCCTTCCTATGGCCCATAACCCAGCACAACCCTTTCTATGGTCCATAACCCATCACAACCTTTCATAATAAACCATAACCCATCACAACACTTCATAATGGTCCATAACACATCGCAACCCTGCATAATGGTCCATAATTGTAACAACCCTTCATAGTGGTCCATAACCCATACAAACCTTCATAATGGTCCATAACCCATGACAACTCCTCATAATGGTCCATAATCCAACACAACACTTTCTATCGTCCATAACCCATCACAACTCTTCATAATTGACCATAACCTATCACAACCCTTCATAATGGTCCATAACCCATCACAACCTTTATAATGGTCCATAACCCATCACAACCCTTTATAATGGTCTATAACCCACCACAACCTTTCATAATTGAGCATAACCCATCACAACCCTTCATAATGGTCCATAACCCAACACAACCCTTTCTATAATCCATAACCCATAACAACCCTTCATAATTGACCATAACCTGTCACAACACTTCATAATGGTCAACAACCCATCATAATCCTTCATAATGGTTCATAACCCATCACAACCCTTTCTAATGGTCCATAACCCATCACAACCCTTTCTATGGTCCATAACCCATCGCAACCCTACATAATGGTCCATAACCATAACAACCCTTCATAATGGTCTATAACCCATACAAACCTTCATAATAGTCCATAACCCATCACAACCATTCATAATTGACTATAACCCATCACAACCCTTTATAATTGGCCGTAACCCATCACAACCCTTCCTATGGTCCATAACCCAGTACAACCCTTTCTATGGTCCATAACCCATACAAACCATCATAATAGTCCATAACCCAGCACAACCCTTCATAATTGACCATAACCCACAACCCTTTATAATTGACCATAACCCATCACAACCCTTCCTATGGCCCATAACCCAGCACAACCCTTTCTATGGTCCATAACCCATCACAACCTTTCATAATAAACCATAACCCATCACAACACTTCATAATGGTCCATAACACATCGCAACCCTGCATAATGGTCCATAATTGTAACAACCCTTCATAGTGGTCCATAACCCATACAAACCTTCATAATGGTCCATAACCCATGACAACTCCTCATAATGGTCCATAATCCAACACAACACTTTCTATCGTCCATAACCCATCACAACTCTTCATAATTGACCATAACCTATCACAACCCTTCATAATGGTCCATAACCCATCACAACCTTTATAATGGTCCATAACCCATCACAACCCTTTATAATGGTCTATAACCCACCACAACCTTTCATAATTGAGCATAACCCATCACAACCCTTCATAATGGTCCATAACCCAACACAACCCTTTCTATGATCCATAACCCATAACAACCCTTCATAATTGACCATAACCTGTCACAACACTTCATAATGGTCAACAACCCATCATAATCCTTCATAATGGTTCATAACCCATCACAACCCTTTCTAATGGTCCATAAGCCATCACAACCCTTTCTATGGTCCATAACCCATCGCAACCCTACATAATGGTCCATAACCATAACAACCCTTCATAATGGTCTATAACCCATACAAACCTTCATAATAGTCCATAACCCATCACAACCATTCATAATTGACTATAACCCATCACAACCCTTCCTATGGTCCATAACCCAATACAACCCTTTCTATGGTCCATAACCCATCACAACACCTCATAATGGTCCCTAACACATCGCAACCCTCCATAATGGTCCATAACCCTATATAGTGGTCTATAACCCACCACAACCTTCATAATGGTCCATAACCCATAACAACTCTTCATAATTGACCATAACCTATCACAACCCTTCATAATGGTCCATAACCCTTTATAGTGGTCTATAACCCATGACAACCTTCATAATGGTCCATAACCCATCACAACCCTTTATAATGATCTATAACCCATCACAACCCTTCATAATTGACCGTAACCTGTTACAACCCTTCATAATGGTCAACAACCCATCATAGTCCTTCATAATGGTTCATAACCCATCATAACCCTTTCTAATGGTCCATAACCCATCATAACCCTTTCTATGGTCCATAACCCATTGCAACCCTACATAATGGTTCATAACCATAACAACCCTTCATAATGGTCCATAACCCATACAAACCTTCATAATAGTCCATAACCCATCATAACCCTTTATAATTGACCATAACCCATCACAACCCTTTATAATTGACCATAACCCATCACAACCCTTCCTGTGGTCCATAACCCAATACAATGCTTTCTATGGTCCATAATCCATGACAACCCTTCATAATTAACCATAACCCATCACAACACCTCATAATGGTCCACAACACATCGTAACCCTGCATAATGGTGTATAACCATAACAACATTTCATAGTGGTCCATAACCCATACAAACCTTCATAATGATTCATAACCCATCACAACTCTTCATAATGGTCTATATCCCATCACAACCCTTCATAATGGTCCATAACCCATCATAACCCATCATTGTGGTCCATAACCCTTCACAACCTTCATTATGGTCAATAACTCATCACAACCCTTTATAATGGTCTATAGCCCATCACAACCTTTCATAATTGAGCATAACCCATCACAACTCTTCATAATAGTCCATAACCCAACACAACCCTTTCTATGGCCCATAACCGATAACAACCTTTCATAATTGACCATAACCTATCACAACCCTTCATAATGGACAAAAACCCATCATAATCTTTCATAATGGTTCATAACCCATTACAACTTTCATAATAGTACATAACCTATACAACCATTCATAACGGTCCATAACCCATCACAACCCTTTCTAATGGTCCATCCATCACAACCATTTCTATGGTCCATAACCCATCGTAACCCTACATAATGGTCCATAACCCATCACCACCCTTCATAATTGAGGAAAACCTATCACAACCCTTCATAGTGGTCAATAACCCGTCATAATCCTTCAGAATGGCCTATAACCCATCACAACCTTCATAATAGTCCACAACCCATACAACCCTTCATAATGGTCCATAACCATAACAACCCTTCATAATGGTCCATAACCCATACAAACCTTCATAATAGTCCATAACCCATCACAACCCTTCATAATTTATCATAACCCATCGCAGCCCTTCATAATTGACCATAACCCATCATAACCCTTCCAATGGTCCATAACCCATTATAACCCTTTCTATGGTCCATAACCCATCACAAGCCTTCATAATTAACCATAACCCATCACAACACGTCATAATGGTCCATAACCCATTGCAACCCCGCATAATGGTCCATAACCCATACAAACTTTCATAATGGTCCATAACCCATCACATCCCTGCATAATGGTCCATAACCCAACACAACCCTTTTTATGGTCGTTAACCCATCACAACTCTTCATAATTAACCATAACCTAATGCAACCCCTCATAATGGTTCAAAACCAATCATAAACCTTCAGAGTGGTAGATAACCCATCACAACCTTCATAATGGTCCAGAACCCATCACAACCCTTTATAATGGTCCATAACCCATCACAACCTTCATAATGGTCCATAACCCATTATAACCCTTTATAATGGTCCATAACCCATCACAACCCTCCATTATTTAGCATAACCGATCACAATCTTTCATAATGGTCCATAACCGAACACAACCCTTTCTATTGTCCATAACCCATTACAACCCTTCATAATTGACCATAACCTATCACAACCCTTCATCCATAACCCAGCAAAACCCTTCATAATTGACCATAAGCCATCACAACCCTTTATAATTGACCTTAAACCATCCCAACCCTTCTTATGGTCCATAACCCAGCACAACCCTTTCTATGGCCCATAACCCATCACAACCTTTCATAATTAACCATAACCCATCATAACACTTCATAATGGTCCATAACACATCGCAACCCTGCATAATGGTCCATAACCATAACAACCCTTCATAGTGGTCCATAACCCATACAAACCTTCATAATGGTCCATAACCCATCACAACCCTTTCTATGGTCCAGAACTCTTCATAATTAACCAAAACCTATCGCAACCCTTCATAATGGTCCATAACCCATCACAACCCTTTATAATGGTCTATAACCCATCACAACCCTTCATAATTGAGCATAACCCATCACAACCCTTCATAACGGTCCATAACCCAACACAACCCTTTCTATGGTCCATAACCCATAACAACCCTTCATAATTGACAATAACCTATCACAACCCTTCATAATGGTCAACAACCCATCATAATCTTTCATAATGGTTCATAACCCATCACAACCCTTTCTAATGGTCCATAACCCATCACAACCCTTTCCATGTTCCATAACCCATCACAACCCTACATAATGGTCCATAACCATAACAAACCCTTCATAATGGTCCATAACCCATACAAACCATCATAATAGTACATCACCAAACACAACCCTTCATAATTGACCATAACCTATCACAACCCTTTATAATTGACCATAACCCATCACAACCCTTCCTATGGTCCATAACCCAGCACAACCCTTTCTATGGCCCATAACCCATCACAACCTTTCATAATTAACCATAACCCATCACAACACTTCATAATGGTCTATAACACATCGCAACCATGCATAACGGTCCATAACCATAACAACCCTTCATAGTGGTCCATAACCCATACAAACCTTCATAATGGTCCATAACCAATCACAACTCTTTATAATGGTCCATAACCTAACACAACCCTTTCTATGGTCCATAACCCATCACAACTCTTCATAGTTGACCATAACCTATCACAACCCTTCATAATGGTCCATAACCCATCACAACTCTTTATAATGGTCTATAACCCATCACAACCCTTTATAATTGAGCATAACCCATCACAACCCTTCATAACGGTCCATAACCCAACACAACTCTTTCTATGGTCCATAACCGATAACAACCCTTCATAATTGACCATAACCTGTCACAACCCTTTATAATGGTCAACAACCCATCATAATCCTTCATAATGGTTCATAACCCATCACAACCCTTTCTAATGGTCCATAACCCATCACAACCCTTTCTATGGTCCATAACCCATAACAACCCTTCATAATTGACCATAACCTATCACAACCCTTCATAATGGACAAAAACCCATCATAATCTTTCATAATGGTTCATAACCCATCATAACTTTCATAATAGTACATAACCTATACAACTATTCATAACGGTCCATAACCCATCACAACCCTTTCTAATGGGCCATAACCCATCATAACCATTTCTATGGTCCATAACCCATCGTAACACTACATAATGGTCCATAACCCATCACAACTCTTCATAATTGACCATAACCCATCACAACGCTTCATAATTTACCGTAACCCATCATAAACCTTCATATGGTCCATAACCCAACACAACCCTTTCTATGGTCCATAACCGATCACAACCCTTCATAATTAACCATAACCCAACACAACACTTCATAATGGTCCAAAACCCATCGCAACCCTACATAATGGTCCATACCATAACAACCCTTCATAATGGTCTATAACCCATATAAACCTTCATATGGTCCATAACCCATCAAAACCCTTCATAATGGTCCATAACCCAACATAACGCTTTCTATGGTCATTAACCCATCACAGCTCTTCATAATTGACCATAACCTAATATAACCCCTCATAATGGTCACAAAACCCATAACCCATCACAACCCCCATAATGGTCCATAACCCATCACAACCCTTTATAATAGTCCATAACCCATCACAATCCTTCGTTATATAGTATAACCCATCACAACCCTTCATAATGGTGCATAACCCAACACTTTCTATGGTCCATAACCCATAACAACCTTTCATAATTGACCATAACCTATCACAACCCTTCATGATGGTCAATAACCCATCATAATCCTTCACAATGGTTCATAGCCCATCACAACATTCATAATAGTACATAACCCATACAAGCGTTCATGACGGTCCATAACCCATCACAACCCTTTCTAATGGTCCATAACCTATCACAACCCTTTCTAAGGTCCATAACCCGTCACAACCCTGCATAATTGTCCATAACCATAACAACCCTTCACAAAGGTGCATAACCCAAACAAACCATCATAATAGTCCATAACCCAGCACAACCCTTCATAATTGACCGTAACCGATCACAACCCTTTATAATTCCATAACCCAGCACAACCCTTCCTATGGTCCATAACCCAGCACAACCCTTTCTATGGTCGATAACCCATCACAACCCCTCTTAATTAACCATAACCCATCAAAACACTTCATAATGGTCCATAACACATCGCAACCCTGCATAATGGTCCATAATCATAACAATTCATAGTGGTCCATAACCCATACAAACCTTCATAGTGGTCCATAACCCATCACAACTCTTCATAATGGTCCATAGCCCAACACAACCCTTTCTATGGTCCATAAACCATCACAACTCTTCATAATTAACCATAACCTATCACAACCCTTCATAATGGTCCATAAGCTTTTATAGTGGTCCATAACCCATCACAACCTTCATAATGGACTAATGGTCCATAACCCATCACAAACCTTTATAATGGTCTATAACCCATCACAACCGTTCATAATTGAGCATAACCCATCACAACCCTTCATAATGGTCCATAACCCAAAACAACCCTTTGTATCGTCCATAACCCATAACAACCCTTCATAATTGACCATAACTTGCCACAGCCCTTCATAATGGTTAACAACCCATCATAATACTTCATAATAGTTTATAACCCATTACAACCCTTTCTATGGTCCATAACCCATCACAACTCTTCATAATTGACCATAACCTATCACAACCCTTCATAATGGTCCATAACCCATCACAACCCTTTATAATGGTCTATAACCCATCACAACCCTTCATAATTGAGTATAACCCATCACAACCCTTCATAACGGTCCATAACCCAACATAACCCTTTCTATGGTCCATAACCCATAACAACCCTTCATAATTGACCATAACCTGTCACAACCCTTCATAATTGACCATAACCTGTCACAACCCTTCATAATGGTTCATAACCCATCACAACCCTTTCTAATGGTCCATAACCGATCACAACCCTCTATATGGTCCATAACCCATCACAACCCTACATAATGGTCCATAACCATAACAACCCTTCATAATGGTCCATAACCCATACAAACCATCATAATAGTATATAACCCAGCACAACCCTTCATAATTGACCATAACCCATCACAACCCTTTATAATTGACCATAACCCATCACAACCCTTCCTATGGTCCATAACCCAGCACAACCCTTTCTATGGCCCATAACCAATCACAACCTTGCATAATTAACCATAACCCATCACAACACTTCATAATGGTCCATAACACATCGCAACCCTGCATAATGGTCCATAACCATAACAACCCTTCATAATGGTCCATAACCCATACAAACCTTCATAATGGTCCATAACCCATCACAACTCTTCATAATGGTCTATAACCCAACACTACCGTTTCTATGGCCCATAACCCATCACAACTCTTCATAATTAACCATAACCTATCACAACCTTTCATAAAGTTCCATAACCCATCACAACCCTTTATAATTGTCTATAACCCATCACAACCCTTCATAATTGAGCATAACCCATCACAACCCTTCATAACGGTCCATAACGCAACACAACCCTTTCTATGGTCCATAACCCATAACAACCCTTCATAATTGACCATAACCTGTCACAACCCTTCATAATGGTCAACAACCCATCATAATCCTTCATAATGGTTCATAACCCATCACAACGCTTTTTAATGGTCCATAACCCATCACAACCCTTTCTATGGTCCATAACCTATAACAACCCTTCATAATTGACAAAAACCCATCATAATCTTTCATAATGGTTCATAACCCATCACAACTTTCATAATAGTACATAACCTATACAACTATTCATAACGGTCCATAACCCATCACAACCCTTTGTAATGGTCCATAACCCATCATAACCATTTCTATGGTCCATAACCCATCGTAACCTTACATAATGGTCCATAACCCATCACAACCCTTCATAATTGACCATAACCCATCACAATGCTTCATAATTTACCATAACTCTTCATAACCCTTCAAATGGTCCATAAGCCAACACAACCCTTTCTATGGTCCATAACCGATCACAACCCTTCATAATTAACCATAACCCATCACAACACTTCATAATGGGCCAAAACCCATCGTAACCCTACATAATGGTCCATACCATAACAACCCTTCATAATGGTACATAACCCATATAAACCTTTATAATGGTCCATAACCCATCAAAACCCTTCATAATGGTCCGTAACCCAACACAACGCTTTCTATGGTCCTTAACCCATCACAACTCTTAATAATTGACCATAACCTAATATAACCCCTCATAATGGTCACAAAACCCATCATAACCCTTCTTAGTGGTCCATAACTCATCACAACCATCATAATGGCCCATAACCCATCACAACCCTTTATAATGGTCCATAACCCATCGCAACCTCTATAATGGTCCATAACCCATCACAACCCTTTATCATGGTCCATAACCCATCACAACCCTTCGTTATTTAGTATAACCCATCACAACCCTTCATAATGGTCCATAACCCAACACTTTCTATGGTCCATAACCCATAACAACCCTTCATAATTGACCATAACCTATCACAACCTTTCATAAAGGTCAAGAACCCATCATAATCCTTCACAATGGTTCATAACCCATCACAACATTCTTAATAGTACATAACCCATACAAGCGTTCATGACGGTCCATAACCTATCACAACCCTTTCTAATGGTCCATAACCCATCACAACCCTTTCCAAGGTCCATAACCTATCGCAACCCTGCATAATGGTCCATAACCATAACAACCCTTCACAAAGGTGCATAACCCAAACAAACCATCATAATAGTCCATAACCCATCACTACCCTTCATAAATGACCATAACCGATCACAACCTTTTATATATGACCATAACCCATCACAACCCTTCCTATGGTCCATAACCCAGCACAACCCTTTCTATGGTCGATAACCCATCACAACCCCTCATAATTAACCATAACCCATCACAACACTTTATAATGGTCCATAACACATCGCAACCCTGCATAATGGTCCATAATCATAACAACCCTTCATAGTGGTCCATAACCCATCACAACCTTCATAATGGTCCATAACCCATCACAACCCTTTATAATGGTCTATAACCCATCACAACCCTTCATAATTGAGCATAACCCATCACAACCCTTCATAATAGTCCATAACCCAAAACAACCCTTTGTATCGTCCATAACCCATAACAACCCTTCATAATTAACCATAACTTGCCACAACCCTTCATAATGGTCAACAACCCATCATAATCCTTCATAATGGTTCATAACCCATCACAACCCTTTCTATTGTCCATAACCCATCACAACTCTTCATAATTGACCATAACCTATCACAACCCTTCATAATGGTCCATAACCCATCACAACCCTTTATAATGGTCTATAACCCATCACAACCCTTCATAATTGAGTATAACCCATCACAACCCTTCATAACGGTCCATAACCCAACACAACCCTTTCTATGGTCCATAACCCATTACAACCCTTCATAATTGACCATAACCTGTCACAACCCTTCATAATGGTCAACAACCCATCATAATCCTTCATAATGGTTCATAACCCATCACAACCCTTTCTAATGGTCCATAACCGATCACAACCCATTATATCGTCCATAACCCATCGCAACCCTACATAATGGTCCATAACCATAGCAACCCTTCATAATGGTCCATAACCCATACAAACCATCATAATAGTATATAACCCAACACAACCCTTCATAATTGACCATAACCCATCACAACCCTTTATAATTGACCATAACCCATCACAACCCTTCCTATGGTCCATAACCCAGCACAACCCTTTCTATGGCCCATAACCCATCACAACCTTGCATAATTAACCATAACCCATCACAACACTTCATAATGGTCCATAACACATCGCAACCCTGCATAATGGTCCATAACCATAACAACCCTTCATAATGGTCCATAACCCATACAAACCTTCATAATGGTTCATAACCCATCACAACTCTTCATAATGATCCATAACCCAACACAACCGTTTCTATGGCCCATAACCCATCACAACTCTTCATAATTGACCATAACCTATCACAACCCTTCATAAAGTTCCATAACCCATGACAACCCTTTATAATGGTCTATAACCCATCACAACCCTTCATAATTGAGTATAACCCATCACAACCCTTCATAATGGTCCATAACCCAACACTTTCTATGGTCCATAACCCATAACAACCCTTCATAATTGACCATAACCTATCACAACCTTTCATAATGGTCAAGAACCCATCATAATCCTTCACAATGGTTCATAACCCATCACAACATTCATAATAGTACATAACCCATACAAGCGTTCATGACGGTCCATAACCCATCACAACCCTTTCTAATGGTCCATAACCCATCACAACCCTTTCTAAGGTCCATAACCTATCGCAACCCTGCATAATGGTCCATAACCATAACAACCCTTCACAAAGGTGCATAACCTAAACAAACCATCATAATAGTCCATAACCCATCACAACCCTTCATAATTGACCATAACCGATCACAACCCTTTATAATTGACCATAACCCATCACAACCCTTCCTATGGTCCATAACCTAGCACAACCATTTCTATGGTCGATAACCCATCACAACCCCTCATAATTAACCATAACCCATCACAACACTTCATAATGGTCCATAACAGATCGCAACCCTGCATAATCATCCATAATCATAACAACCCTTCATAGTGGTCCATAACCCATACAAACCTTCATAGTGGTCCATAACCTATCACAACTCTTCATAATGGTCCATAACCCAACAAAACCCTTTCTATGGTCCATAACCCATCACAACTCATCATAATTAACCATAACCTATCACAACCCTTCATAATGGTCCATAACCCATAACAACACTTTTAATGGTCCATAATCCATCACAACCCTTGATAATTGAGCATAACCCATCACAACCCTTCATAATGGTCCATAACCCAGAACAACCGTTTCTATGGTCAATAACCCATCACAAGCCTTCATAATTGACCATAACCTATCAAAACCCTTCATAATGGTCAATAACCCATCTTAATCCTTCATAATGGTTCATAAGCAATCACAACCTTCATAATAGCACATAACCCATACAACCCTTCACAATGGTCCATAACCCATCACAACCCTTTCTAATGGTCCATAACCCATCACATCCCTTTCTATGGTCCATAACCCATCGCAACCTTGTATAACGGTCCATAAGCATAACCCTTCATAATGGTCCATAACCCATACAAACCTTGATAATAGTCCATAACCCATCACAACGCTTCATAATTGACCATAACCTATCACAACCTTAATAATGGTCCATAGCCCATCACAACCCTTTATAATGGTCAATAAACCATCAGGACCCTTGATATTGAGAATAACCCGTCACAACCCTTCATAATAGTCCATAACTCATTACAACCCTTCATAATGGTCCAACACAACCCTTTCTATGGTCCATAACCCATCACAACCCTTCATAATTGACCAAAACCTATCACAACCCTTCATAGTGGTAAATAAGCCATCATAATCCTTCAGAATGGCCTATAACCCATCACAACCTTCATAATAGTCCATAACCCATACAACCCTTCATAATGGTCCATAACCATAACAACCCTTCATAATGGTCCATAACTTATACAAACCTTCACAATAATTCACCATAACCCATCATAGCCCTTCCTATGGTCCATAACCTAGTATAACCCTTTCTATGGTCCATAACCCATCACAAGCCTTCATAATTAACCATAACCCATCACAACACTTCATAATGGTCCATAAGCCATTGCAACCCCGCATAATGGTCCATAACCATAACAACCATTCATAATGGTCCATAACCCATACAAACCTTCAAAATGGTCCTTAACCCATCACAACTCTTCATAATTGACCATAATCTAATACAACCCTTGTAATTGTCCAAAACCCATGATAACCCTTCAGAGTGGTAGATAACCCATCACAACCCTTTATAATGGCCCATAACCCTTCACAACCTTCATAATGGTCCATAACCCACTATAACCCTTTATAATGGTCCATAACCCATCACAACCCTTCATAATTTAGCATAACCCATAACAACCCTTCATAATTGACCATAACCTATCATAACCCTTCATGATGGTCAATAACCCATCATAATCTTTCATAATGGTTCAGAACTCATGACAGCCTTCATAATAGTACATAACCCATACAACCGTTCATGACGGTCGATAACCCATCACAATCCTTTCTAATGGTCCATAACCCATCATAACCCTTTCTACGGTCCATAACCCATCGCAACCCTGCATAATGGTCCAGAACCGTAACAACCCATCATAAAGGTGCATAACCCATACAAACCATCATAATAGTCCATAACCCAGCAAAACCCTTTCTATGGTATATAACCCATCTCAACCCTTCATAATTAACCATAAACCATCACAACAGTTCTTAATGGTACATAACACATCGCAATCCTACATAACACACAAACCTTCATAATGGTCCATAACCCATCACAACCCTTCATAATGGTCCATAACCCATCACAATCCTTTCTAATCGTCCATAACCCGTCACAACACTTTCTATGGTCCATAACCCATCGCAACCCTGCATAATAGTCCATAACCCATCACAACCCTTCATAATTGACCATAACCCATGACAACACTTCATAATTGAACATAACCTATCACAACCCTTCCTATGTTCTATAACCCAACGCAACCCGTTCTATGGTCCATAACCCATCACAACCTTTCATAATTAACCATAACCCATCACAACACTTCATAATGGTCCATAACACATCGCAACCCTGCATAATGGTCCATAACCATAAGAACCCTTCATAGTGGTCCATAACCCATACAAACCTTCATAATGGTCTATAACCCATCACAACCCTTCATAATTGAGCATAACCCATCACAACCCTTCATAATGGTCCATAACCCAACACAACCCTTTTTATGGTCCATAACCCATAACAAGCCTTCATAATTGACCATAACCTGTCACAACACTTCATAATGGTCAACAACCCATCATAATCCTTCATAATAGTTCATAACCCATCACAACCCTTTCTAATGGTCCATAACACATCACAACCCTTTCTATGGTCCATAACCCATCGCAACCCTATATAATGGCCATAACCATAACAACCCTTCATAATGGTCAATAACCCATACAAACCTTCATAATAGTCCATAACGCATCACAACCCTTCGTAATTGACCATAACCTATTACAACCCTTCATAATTGACCATAACACATCACAACCCTTCCTATGGTCCATCACCCAGCATAACGCTTTCCATGGTCCATAACCCATCACAACCCTTTAAAATGATCCATAACCCAACATAACCCTTTCTATGGTCCATAACCCGTCACAACCCTTCATAATTGACCATAACCTATCACAACCCCTCATAATGGTCCATAACCCATCATAACCCTTAATAGTGGTCCATAACCCATCACAACCTGCATAATGGTCCATAACCCATCACAACCCTTTATAATGGTCCATAACCCATCACAACCCTTTATAGTTGAGCATAACCCATCACAACCCTTCATAATGGTCTATAACCCAGCACAACCCGTTTCTATGGTCCATAACCCATGACAACCCTTCATAATTGACCATAACGTATCTCAACCGTTCATAATGATCAATAACCCATTATAATCCTACAAAATGGTCCATAACCCATCACAACTGTCATAATAATCCATAACCTATACAACCCTTCATAATGGTCGATAACCCATAACAACCCTTTTAATGGCCCATAATCCATCACAATCCTTGATAATTAAGCATAACCCATCACAACCCATCATAATGGTCCATTACCCAGCACAACCGTTTCTATGGTCCATAACCTATCACAACCCTTCATAATTGACCATAACCTATCAAAACCCTTCATAATGGTCAATAACCCATCACAATCCTTCATAATGGTTCATAAGCAATCACAACCTTCATAATAATACATAACCCATACAACCCTTCACAATGGTCCATAACCCATCATAACCCTTTCTAATGGTTCACAACCCATCACAACCCTTTCTATGGTCCATAACCCATCGCAACCTTGTATAACGGTCTATAAGCATAACCCTTCATAATGGACCATAACCCATACAAAACTTGATAATAGTCCATAACCCATCACATCGCTTTGTAATTGACCATAACCTATCACAACCCTTCATAATGGTCTATAACCCATCATAACCATTCATAATGGTCCATAACCCATCACAACCATAATAATGGTCCATAGCCTATCACAACCCTTTATAATGGTCAATAAACCATCACAACCTTTGATATTGAGTATAACCCGTCACAACCCTTCATAATGGTCTATAACCCATTACAACCCTTCATAATGGTACAACACAACCCTTTCTATGGTCTATAACCCATCACAACCCTTCATCATTGACCAAAACTTATCACAACCCTTCATAGTGGTCAATAACCCATCATAATCCTTCAGAATGGCCTATAACCCGTCACAACCTTCATAATAGTCCATAACCCATACAACCCTTCATAATGGTCCATAACCATAACAACCCTCCATAATGGTCCATAACCCATACAAACCTTCATAATAGTTCATAACCCATCACAACCCTTCATAATTTACCATAGCCCATCGCAAGCCTTCATAATTGACCATAACCCATAACAACACTTCATAATGGTCCATAACCCATTGCAACCCCGTATAATGGTCCATAACCATAACAACCCTTCATAATGGTCCATAACCCATACAAACCATCATAATGGTCCATAACTCATCATAACCCTTCAGAGTGGTAGATAACCCATCACAACCTTCATAATTGTCCATAACCCATCACATTCCTTAATAATGGTCCATAACCCTTCACAACCTTCATAATGGTCCACAACCCATCACAACCCTTCATAATTTAGCATAACCCATCACAACCCTTCATAATGGTCCCTAACCCAACACAACACTTTCTATGGTCCATAACCCATAACAACCCTTCATAATTGACCATAACCTATCACAACCCTTTATAATGGTCAATAACCCATCATAATCCTTCATAATGGTTCAGAACTGATCACAACCTTCATAATAGTACATAACACATACAACCGTTCATGACAATCCATAACCTATCACAATCCTTTCTAATGGTCCATAACCCATACAAACCATCATAATAGTCCATAACCATAACAACCCTTCATAATGGTCCATAACCTATACAAACATTCATAATAGTCTATAACCCATCACAACCCTTCAAAATTGACCATAACACAACACAACCCTTCATAATTGACCATAACCCATCACAACCCTTCCTATGGTCCATAACCCAGCACAACCCTTTCTATGGTCCATAACCCATCACAACCTTTCATAATTAACCATAACCCATCACAACACTTCATAATGGTCCATAACACTTCGCAACCCTTCATAATGGTCCATAACCATAACAACCCTTCATAGTGGTCCATAACCCATACAAACCTTCATAATGGTCCATAACCCACCACAACTCTTCATAATGGTCTATAATCCAACACAACCCTTTCTATGGTCCATAACCCGTCACAACCCTTCATAACTGACCATAACCTATCACAACCCTTCATAATGGTCCATAACCATTTATAGTGGTCCATAACCCATCACAACCTTTATAATGGTCCATAACCCATCACAACCCTCATAATTTGGCATAACCCATCACAATCCTTCATAATGGTCCCTAACCCAACACAACACTTTCTATGGTCCATAACCCATAACAACCCTTCATAATTGACCATAACCTATCACAACCCTTCATAATGGTCAATAACCCATCATAATCCATCGTAATAATAATACATAACCCATACAACCGTTCATGACAGTCTATAACCCATCACAATCCTTTCTAATGGTCCATAACCCATACAAACCATCATAATAGTCCATAACCCATCACAACCCTTCATAATTGACCATAACCCATCACAACCTTTCATAATTGACCATAACCCATCACAACCCTTGATATGGTCCATAACCCAGCAAAACCCTTTCTATGGTCCAAAACCCATCTCATCCCTTCCTAATTAACCATAACCCATCACAACCCTTCATAACCCATACAAACCTTCATAATGGTCCATAACCCATCACAACCCTTCATGATGGTCCATAACCCATCACAATCCTTTCTAATGGTCCATAACCCATCACAACACTTTCTATGGTCCATAACCCATCGCAACCCTGCATAATGGTCCATAACTATAACAACCCTTCATAATGGTCCATAACCCATACAAACCTTCATAATAGTCCATAACCCATCACAACCCATCATAATTGACCATAACACATCACAACCCTTCATAATTGACCATAACCCATCACAACCCTTCATATGGTCCATAACCCAGCACAACCCTTTTTATACTCCATAACCCATCCCAACCTTTCATAATTAACCATAACCCATCACAACACCTCATAATGGTCCATAACACTTCGCAACCCTTCATAATGGTCCATAACCATAACAACCCTTCATAGTGGTCCATAACCCATACAAACCTTCATAATGGTCCATAACCCATCACAACTCTCCATAATGGTCCATAACACAACACAACCCTTTCTATGGTCCATAACCCATCACAACTCTTCATAATTGACCATAACCTATCACAACCGTTCATAATAGTCCATAACCCTTTATAGTGGTCCATAACCCATCACAACCTTCATAATGGTCCATAACCCATCACAACCCTTCATAATTTAGCGTAACCCATCACAACCCTTTATAATGCTCCCTAACCCAACACAACACTTTTATGGTCCATAACCCATAACAACCCTTCATAATTGACCATAACCTATCACAACCCTTCATAATGGTCAATAACCCATCATAATCCTTCATAATGGTTCAGAACTCATCACAACCTTCATAATAGTACATAACCCATACAACCGCTCATGACGGTCCATAACTCATCACAATCCTTTCTAATGTTCCATAACCCATACAAACCATCATAATTGTCCATAACCCATCACAACCCTTCATAATTGACATACCCATCACAACCCTTCATAATTGACCATAACCCATCACAACCCTTGCTATGGTCCAAAACCCAGCAAAACCCTTTCTATGGTCCATAGCCCATCTCACCCTTCATAATTAACCATAACCCATCACAACAGTTCTTAATGGTCCATAACACATCACAATCCTCCATAACCCATACAAACCTTCATAATGGTCCATAACCCATCACAACCCTTCATAATGGTTCATAACCCATCACAATCCTTTCTAATGCTCCATAACCCATCACAACACTTTCTATGGTCCATAACCCATCGCAACCCTGCATAATGGTCCATAACCATAACAACCCTTCATAATGGTCCATAACCCATACAAACCTTCATAATAGTCCATAACCCATCACAACCCTTCATAATTGACCATAACACATCACAACCCTTCATAATTGACCATAACCCATACAACCCTTTCTATGGTCCATAACCCATCACAACCTTTCATAATTAGCCATAACCGATCACAACACTTCATACTGGTCCATAACACTTCGCAACCCTTCATAATGGTCCATAACCATAACAACCCTTCATAGTGGTCCATAACCCATACAAACCTTCATAACGGTCCATAACCCATCACAACTCTTCCTAATGATCCATAACCCAACAAAACCCTTTCTAAGGTCCATAACTCATCACAACTCTTCATAATTGACCATAACCCATAATGGTCCATAACCCATCATAGTGGTCCATAACCCATCACAACTTTCATTATGGTCCATAACTCATCACAACCCTTTATAATGGTCCATAACACATCATAACCCTTCATAATTGACCATAACCTATTACAAACCTTCATAATGGACAAAAACCCATCATAATCTTTCATAATGGTTCATAACCCATCACAACTTTCATAATAGTACATAACCTATACAACCATTCATAACGGTCCATAACTCGTCACAACCCTTTCTAATGGTCCATAACCCATCACAACCATTTCTATGGTCTATAACCCATCGTAACCCTACATAATGGTCCATAACCCATCATAACCGTCCATAATTAACCATAACCCGTCACAACACTTCATAATGGTCTATAACCATAACAACCCTTCATAATGGTCCATAACCCATACAAACCTTCATAATGGTCCAGAACCCATCACAACCCTTCATAATGGTCCATAACCCAACACAACCCTTTCTATGGTCCTTAACCCATCACAACTCTTCATAATTGACCATAACCTAATAAAACCCCTCATAATGGTCCATAACCCATCACAACCCTTTATAATGGTCCATAACCCTTCACAACCTTTATAATGGTCCATAACCCATCACAACCCTTCATAATTTAGCATAACCCATCACAACCCTTCATAATGGTCCCTAACCCTACACAACCTTTTCTATGGTCCATAACCCATAACAACCCTTCATAATTGACCATAACCTATCACAACCCTTCATAATGGTCAATAAGCCATCATAATCCTTCGTAATGGTTCATAACTCATCACAACCTTCCTAATAGTACATATCCCATACAACCGTTCATGACGGTCCATAACCCATCACAATCCTTTCTAATGCACCATAACCCATCACAACCCTTTCTAGGTCCATAACTTGTCGCAACCCTGCATAATGGTCCATAACCGTAACAACCCTTCATACATCATCATAATAGTCCATAACCCATCTCAACCTTTCATAATTGACCATAACCCATCACAACCCTTCATAATTGACCATAACCCATCACAACCCTTACTATGGTCCATAACCCAGCAAAACCCTTTCTATGGACCATAACCCATCTCAACCCTTCATAATTAACCATAACCCATCACAACAGTTCTTAATGGTCCATAACACATCGCAATCCTCCATAACCCATACAAACCTTCATAATGGTCCATAAGCCATCACAACCCTTCATAATGGTCCATAACCCATCACAATCCTTTCTAATGGTCCATAACCAATCACAACACTTTCTATGGTCCATAACCTATCGCAACCCTGCATAATGGTCCATAACCATAACAACCCTTCATAATGGTCCATAACCCATACAAACCTTCATAATAGTCCATAACCCAGCACAGCCCTTCATAATTGACCATAACCCATCACAACCCTTTATAATTGACCATAACCCATCACAACCCTTCATAATTAACCGTAACCATCACAACACTTTATAATGGTCCATAACACATCGCAACCCTGCATAATGGTCCATAATCATAACAACCCTTGATAGTGGTCCATAACCCATACAAATCTTCATAATGGTCCATAACCCATCACAACTCTTCCTAATGGTCCATAGCCCAACACAACCCTTTCTATGGTCCATAACCCATCACAACTCTTCATAATTGACTATAACCTATCACAACCCTTCATAATGGTCCATAACACTTTATAGTGGTCCATAACCCGTCACAACCTTCATAATGGTCCATAACCCATCACAACCGTTTATAATGGTCTATAACCCATGACAACCCTTCGTAATTGAGCATAACCCATCACAACCCTTCATAATGGTCCATAACCCAACACAACCCTTTTTATGGTCCACAACCCATTACAACCCTTCATAATTGACCATAACCTGTCACAACCCTTCATAATGGTCAACAACCCATCATAATCCTTCATAATGGTTCATAACCCATCACAACCCTTTCTAATGGTCCATAACCCATCACAACCCTTTCTATGGTCCATAACCCATCGCAACCCTACATAATGGTCCATAACCATAACAACCCTTCATAATGGTCCATAACCCAGACAAACCTTCATAATGGCCCATAACCCATCACAACCCTTCATAATGATCCATAACCCAACATAACCCTTTCTATGGTCCATAACCCGTCACAACTCTTCATAATTGACCATAACCTATCACAACCCCTCATAATGGTCCATAACCAATCATAACCCTTCATAGTGGTCCATAACCCATCACAACCTTCATAATGGTCCATAACCCATCACAACCCTTTATAATGGTCCATAACCCATCACAACCCTTAATAATTGATCATAACCTATCAAAAACCTTCATAATGGTCAATAACCCATCATAATCCTTCATAATGGTTCATAAGCAATCACAACCTTCATAATAGTACATAACCCATACAACCCTTCACAATGGTCCATAACCCATCACAACCCTTTCTAACGGTCCATAATGCATCACAACCCTTTCTATGGTCCAAAACCCATCACAACCTTGTATAACGGTCCATAAGCATAACCCTTCATAATGGTCCATAACCCATTCAAACCTTGATAATAGTCCATAACCCATCACAACACTTCATAATTGACCATAACCTATCACAACCCGTCATAATGGTCCATAACCCATCATAACCATTCATAATAGTCCACAACCCATCACAACCTTAATAGTGGTCCATAGCCCATCACAACCCTTAATAATGGTCAATAAACCATCACAACCCTTGATATTGAGTATAACCCGTCACAACCCTTCATAATGGTCCATAACCCATTACAACCCTTCATAATGGTCCAACACAACCGTTTCTATGGTCCAAAACCCATCACAACCCTTAATAATTGACCAAAACCTATCACAACCCTTCAGAGTGGTCAATAACCCATCATAATCCTTCAGAATGGCCTATAACCCATCATTACATTCATAATAGTCCATAACCCATACAACCCTTCATAATGGTACATAACCATAATAACCCTTCCTAATGGTCCATAACCCATACAAACCTTCATAATAGTCCATAACCCATCATAACCCTTCATAATTTACCATAACACATCGCAACCCTCAATAATTTACCATAACACATCATAGCCCTTCATATGGTCCATAACCCAGTATATCCCTTTCTATGGTCCATAACCCATCACAATCCTTCATAATTAACCATAAACCATCACAACACTTCATAATGGTCCATAACCAATTGAAACCCCGCATAATGGTCTATAACCATAACCACCCTTCATAATGGCCCATAACCCATACAAACCTTCAAAATGGTCCATAACCCATCACAACGATTCATAATGGTCCATAACCCAATGCAACCCTTTGTATGGTCCTTACCCATCACAACTCTTCATAATTGACCATAACCTAATACAACCCTTCATAATGTTCCAAAACCCATCATAACCTTTCAGAGTGGTAGATAACCCATCACAACCTTCATAATGGTCCATAACCTATCACAACCCTTTATAATGGTCCATAAACTTTGACAACCTTCATAATGATCCATAACCCACTATAACCCTTTATAATGGTCCATAACCCATCACAACCCTTTATAATTTAGCATAACCCATCACAACCCTTCATAATGGTCCCTAACCCAACACAACCCTTTCTATGGTCCATAACCCATAACAACCCTTCATAACTGACCATAACCGATCACAACCCTTCATAATGGTCAATAACCCTTCATAATCCTTCATAATGGTTCATAACTCATCACAACCTTCATAATAGTACATAACCTATACAACCGTTCATGACGGTCCATAACCCATCACAATTCTTTCTAATGGTCCATAACCCATCACAACCCTTTCTATGGTCCATAACCCATCGCAACCCTGCATTATGGTCCATAACAGTAACAACCCTTCATAAAGGTGGATAACCCATACAAACCATCATAATAGTCTATAAGCCATCAAAACCCGTGCTATGGTCCATAACACAGCAAAACCCTTTCTGTAGTCCATAACCCATCTCAACCCTTCATAATTAACTATAACCCATCACAACAGTTCTTAATGGTCCATAACACATTGCAATCCTCCATAACCCATACAAACATTCATAATGGTCCATAACCCATCACAACCCTTCATAATGGTCTTAACCCATCACAATACTTTCTAATGGTCCATAACCCATCACAACACTTTCTATGGTCCATAACCCATCGCAACCCTGCATAATGGTCCATAACCATAAAACCCTTCATAATGGTCCATACCTCATACAAACCTTCATAATAGTCCATAACCCAGCACAACCCTTCATAATTGGCCATAACCCATAACAACCCTTTATAATTGACTATAACCCATCACAACCCTTCCTATGGTCCATAACCCAGCACAACTCTTTCTATGGTCCATAACCTATCTCAACCCTTCATAATTAACCATAACCCATCACAACATTTCGTAATGGTCTATAACAGATCGCAACCCTGTATAATGGTCCATAATCATAACAACCCTTCATAGTGGTCCATAACCCATACAAACCTTCATAATGGTCCATAACCCATCACAACTCTTCAAAATGGTCCATAGCCCAACACAACCCTTTCTATGGTCCATAACCCATCACAACTCTTCATAATTGACCATAACCTATCAAAACCCTTCATAATGGTCCATAACCCTTTATAGTGGTCCATAACCCATCACAACCTTCATAATGGTCCATAACCCTTCACAACCCTTTATAATGGTCTATAACCCATGACAACCCTTCGTAATGGAGCATAACCCATCACAACCCTTCATAATGGTCCATAACCCAACACAACCCTTTCTATGGTCCATAACCCGTCACAACTCTTCATTATTGACCATAACCTATAATAACCCCTCATGATGGTCCATAACCCATCATAACCCTTCATAGTGGCCTGTAACCCATCACAACCTTCATAATGGTCCATAACCCATTACAACCCTTCATAATGGTCCAACACAACCCTTTCTATGGTCCATAACCCATCACAACCCTTAATAATTGACCAAAACCTATCACAACCCTTCATAGTGGTCAATAACCCATCATAATCATTCAGAATGGCCTATAACCCATCATTACCTTCATAATAGTCCATAACCCATACAACCCTTCATAATGGTCCATAACCATAACAACCCTTCCTAATGGTCCATAACCCATACAAACTTTCATAATAGTCCATAACCCATCACAACCCTTCATAATTTACCATAACCCATCGCAACCCTTCATAATTGACCATAACCCATCATAGCCCTTCCTATGGTCAATAACCCAGTATAACCCTTTCTGTGGTCCATAAACCATCACAATCCTTCATAATTAACCATAACCCATCACAACACTTCATAATGGTCAATAACCAATTGCCACCCCGCATAATGGTCTATAACCATAACAACCCTTGATAATGGCCCATAACCCATACAAACCTTCAAAATGGTCCATAACCCATCACAACGCTTCATAATGGTCCATAACCCAACGCAACCCTTTCTATGGTCCTTACCCATCACAACTATTCATAATTGACCATAACCTAATACAACCCTTCATAATGTTCCAAAACCCATCATAACCCTTCAGAGTGGTAGATAACCCATCACAACCTTCATAATGGTCCATAACCCATCACAACCCTTTATAATGGTCCATAACCCTTGACAACCTTCATAATGGTCCATAACCCACTATAACCCTTTATAATGGTCCATAACCCATCACAGCCCTTCATAATTTAGCATAACCCATCACAACCCTTTATAATGGTCCCTAACCCAACACAACCCTTTCTATGGTCCATAACCCATAACAACCCTTCATAATTGACCATAACCGATCACAACCCTTTATAATGGTCAATAACCCATCATAATCCTTCATAATGGTTCATAACTCATCACAACCTTCATAATAGTACATAACCCATACAACCGTTCATGACGGTCCATAACCCATCACAATTCTTTCTAATAGTCCATAACCCATCACAACCCTTTCTATGGTCCATAACCCATCGCAACCCTGCATAATGGTCCCTAACCGTAACAACCCTTCATAAAGGTGGATAACCCATACAAACCATCATAATAGTCCATAAGCCATCACAACTCTTCATAATTGACCATAACCCATCACAACCCTTCATAATCGACCATAACCCATCAAAACCCTTGCTATGGTCCATAACCCAGCAAAACCCTTTCTATAGTCCATAACCCATCTCAACCCTTCATAATTAACCATAACCCATCACAACAGTTCTTAATGGTCCATAACACATCGCAATCCTCCATAACCCGTACAAACCTTCATAAAGGTCCATAACCCATCACAACCCTTCATAATGGTCATAACCCATTACAATCCTTTCTAATGGTCCATAACCCATCACAACACTTTCTATGGTCCATAACCCATCGCAACCCTGCATAATTGTCCATAACCATAAAACCCTTCATAATGGTCTATAACCCATACAAACCTTCATAATAGTCCATAACCCAGTACAACCCTTCATAATTGACCATAACCTATAACAACCCTTTATAATTGACCATAACCCATCACAACCCTTCCTATGGTCCATAACCCAGCACAACTCTTTCTATGGTCCATAACCTATCACAACCCTTCATAGTTAACCATAACCCATCACAACACTTCATAATGCTCCATAACACATCGCAACCCTGCATAATGGTCCATAATCATAACAACCCTTCATAGTGATCCATAACCCATACAAACCTTCATAATGGTCCATAACCCATCACAACTCTTCATAATGGTCCATAGCCCAACACAACCCTTTCTATGGTCAATAACCCATCACAACTCTTCATAATTGACCGTAACCTATCAAAACCCTTCATAATGATCCATAACCCTTTATAGTGTCTATAACCCATTACAACCTTCATAATGGTCCATAACCCATCACAACCCTTTATAATGGTCTATAACCCATGACAACTCTTCGTAATTGAGCATAACCCATCAAAACCCTTTATAATGGTCCATAACCCAACACAACCCTTTCTATGGTCCATAACCCATAACAACCCTTCATAATTGACCATAACCTGTCACAACCCTTCATAATGGTCAAAACCCCATCAGAATCCTTCATAATGGTTCATAACCCATCACAACGCTTTCTAATGGTCCATAACCCATCACAACCCTTTCTATGGTCCATAACCCATCGCAACCCTACATAATGGTCCATAACCATAACAACCCTTCATAATGGTCCATAACCCATACAAACCTTCATAATAGTCCATAACCCATCATAGCCCTTCATAATTGACAATAACCCACCATATCCCTTTATAATTGACCATAACACATCACAACCCTTCCTATGGTCCATAACCCAGCCTAACCCTTTCTATGGTCCATAACCCGTGACAACCCTTCATAATTAACCATGACCCATCACAACACTTCATAATGGTCCATAACCCATCGTAACCCTGCATAATGGTCCATAACCATAACAACCCTTCATAATGGACCATAACCCAGACAAACCTTCATAATGGTCCATAACCCATCACAACCCTTCATAATGATCCATAACCCAACATAACCCTTTCTATGGTCCATAACCCGTCACAACTCTTCATAATTGACCATAACCTATCACAACCCCTCATAATGGTCCATAACCCATCATAACCCTTCATAGTGGTCTATACCCCATCACAACCTTCATAATGGTCCATAACCCATCACAACCCTTTATAATGGTCCATAACCCATCACAACCCTTTATAATTGAGCATAACCCATCACAACCCTTCATAATGGTCCATAACCCAGCACAATCGTTTCTATGGTCCATAACCCATGACATCCCTTCATAATTGACCATAACGCATTACAACCCTTGATAATGATCAATAACCCATTATAATCCTACAAAATGGTCAATATCCTATTTTTTTGCAACCCAAGCCACTCTCAAGAAGCTCTAGATCTCTAGACACATTCAAAAACCCTAATCCATCATATGGAAACTAGAAAACACTAGAAAATCAAAACCTAAGAAAACCCAAACCACTCTCGAGTTTCTCTCTCTAGAATTTTCTCTCTCATTTTTCACGTTTTTGCGACTTGATTTTCAAATCTCAAGCAGCTGGAGGATTTTCCGGCCAATTTATTGCTTGGTTCTTGTTCATTATTGTGTAATCTATCTTCAGTTTCCATTTAGATGTTTGATTCGAACTTAACAGACCCTCCAGATCGGGATTTGATAAGTTCGCTGAAGAAAGAAAAAAGTGGAGGTTTGGATCTGATAATAAGAAAACGTGGAAGAACAAGGAAACGGAGTCATCCTTTTATTGCAAGGAATGCTTATAGAGTGTTGCTGAAAGAGGAAAATCTCAATTCATACATATTTGGAGGCGGATCTGAAGTTCCGTCTTATGGGGATACGATTGCGAAAAAGTTTATTTATAGTGGAGTCTATGGAATCGGTACAGAAGATTCAATCAATCCAAATGTTGTTCGTTTGATCGATTCTTATGATGTTACAGCTAAAACGAGATTAATTTCAGAAGGTAATCTTCACTCTATTGACGCTAATTTTGAAATTGCTCCTGGGTTTCCTGAACCAAATTTGAAAGTCGCAAATGGAAGTTCAAACTTAGCCTCATTTGTTGTCGATAATCTGATTGGGAATGAATCAGTGAATTCGATTGAATCTTCTGTTATTCATTCTCGATTTGTTGAATCAAAATTAAATGTCGATAAGGATTTGTCTAATTCAGTCGGTGAATCCTCGATTACAAATGATAATGGAATGAAATCGATCTGTTCTGAGGTTGCCTCTTCTTCGATTCATGTTGAGAACTGTAAGGCGCAGGGGTCAATTGCAAGTATAGAATTGAAATTAATTGTAGAGGATAGCTTAACGGATTCAGATGGTGATCGAATAGATGGTTCTATGGATTCTGAGTTTAATCCTAGCCTGATTTTGGAAAGTAAAATGTATAATTCTGCGGCTGATGTGGTTTTAGATGGAGCAAAAACAGTCCCGTATTCTATTGTTGATGATGTCTCAATGGATTTAGAAGATAACCGATTTGTTAAGGATAATGATGTTGTTCCTCTTTTCACGTGTTCAAAAGGTAGTCAACAAGGATATGGTGCTGATTTTCCTGTTAATCATAATACTTGTTCTTATCTGGTTGAAAATGCTATATCTAAGGATTCTAATGGGTTTCTTGCTGGAAATGGCTTAAATCGAGGTGACAAGGAGAAAATTTCAGAACCTTTTTCTTCCTGTGATATGTCCAATGATCCCTCTAATTCTCAGAATCATCAAAATAAGATCCAATCTGTGCAGAATCATCAAAATCAGATCCAATCTGTGCAGAATCAACAAAATCAGATCCAATCTGTGCAAAATCATCAAAATCAGATCCAATCCTGTTTAGAACTTCCTGTTTCTGTTGGTAATTTTCTTAATGTGGATTGGAATGGAATTAAAGTGAAAGAAAGTAATATGGATATTGATAAAAAAACAGGAAATTGGTAATTCTTTGCAATTTAATGCAACTAAATCCTTTGCTGAAACTGTTGGTGATCACACTTCCTCCATTAGTGCTTCTATTAAACCGATTCCTAAAATGGTTGGTAAAAAGATTGGTGAAGTGGAAATGCCTTATTCTAGCTTGATGTTGGGTAGTGCTCCATACCATTCCACTTTATATGGATTTTTTGTTGGAAAACCTCCCGCTTTTAAAACCGTTCGCTACTTTGCTTTTTTGATGTGGAAAAGATATGGATTGGAAGACTTGATGGTAAATAATGAAGGCTTTTTCTTTTTTTCGCTTTAGTACTTTAAAGGGTATGATGGAAGTTATAGAAAATGGTCCTTGGCTCATCCAAGATATCCCTATTTTTGTGAAAAGATGGAAACCCGGGCTTGTGTTAACTAAACCAAAAATGGAATCGGTTCCGGTGTGGGTTAAAATCTATAACGTTCCTTTAGAATATTGGAATGAAACCGGTGTGGCTTATATTGCTAATGAACTTGGAAAACTAATTATTATGGATAGCATGACGCCAAAAATGTGTAATCATCATTGGAGAAGACCGGGTTTTATGAGATTACTTATAGAAATGTCGGCCGGATCGGATTGGCTAAAGAATTTGGAAATTGTTTCTCATGACATGGAAATGGGGGAAAGGGTTATCTCTCATTGTGAAGTGGAGTATGCTTGGGCACCTCCAAGATGTTCTTTTTGTAAAATTTATGCTCATGTTGATACTAAGTGTGTTAATTTGACTATTTTGACTAGTAAAAAGGAAGCGGAAACAAAGGTTGGAGATAACAATGATAAAGAGAATGGAAAAGAAGACATGAATACAAGTGATAGAATGGAAGAAGATGGGTTTACTTTGGTTTCAAAAAAGAAAAATAAAGGAAAGCAAAAAGTTGGGGAGAAAAATGAAAAGGAAGCGGGAAGAGTGGATCTAATTGCTTTGTTGGAGAAGAAATCTACTTTGGTGGTTAATAAAGAAAATAAAAATCAAAAAGGTGATGATAAAAGGCAAAGTAATTTGAAGACCATAAACCATGGAAATAAGAAAGAAGTAAATGCAATGAGTGGTAAAAGAAATATGGATTCTTATGGGAATAATGTTTCTAAGTTTGCGGTTGGAGCTTTAAAGAAAGTTGATCAAGTGGGTAACCTTTTGGCCAACTCGCAAAAGCATCAAGAAGTTTCAAAATTCAAAAAAGAGAATATAAAAAATGGTATCGGGGGACGTACTAGTTCGACTAACCGTTTTAATATTCTTAATTATTTTAAAGAACCGTGTGAAGAAGTTGAAGAAATTGTTGAGGTGGTTAATAAAGAAGACCCGATAGTGGGAATGGTTAACACTTTGGGTGATGTGTTGATGGACACCCAACATAATTCCATGGTTTCCTCATGAGAGTAATTTGGGATTACTCTTTATTGTCCAAGTTGAAGATTTGCAATGGAGAAGATAGTAATTGGACCTTCATGTGTTGGATCGAACGTTTAATACGATTTATTTTGGATTGTATAGGTAAAATTTGGTTCCATTCTATTGAATGGAATTGGATTTGGGCTTGGATAGGTTGGCTTATTTAGACTAGTTGTTGATGGGTTTGTTTTTTATAGTTTAGTTGTTAGTCTTTTTTGGGCTTTTGGCCTTTTTTTTTCTTGTAATTTCCTTTTTTAATAAAATTTGCCAGAGGATAATCTCCTCTTTATCCAAAAAAAAAATTGTCCATAACCTATACAACCCTTCATAATGGTCCATAACCCATAACAACCCTTTTAATGGTCCATAATCCATCACAACCCTTGATAATTGAGCATAACCCATCACAAACCTTCATAATGGTCCATAACCCAGCACAACCGTTTCTATGGTCCATAACCCATCACAACCCTTAATAATTGACCATAACCTATCAAAACCCTTCATAATGGTCAATAACCTATCATAATCCTTCATAATGGTTCATAAGCAATCACAACCTTCATAATAGTACATACCCCATACAACCCTTCACAATGGTCCATAAACCATCACAACCCTTTCTAATGGTCCATAACCCATCACAACCCTTTCTATGGTCCATAACCCATCCCAACCTTGTATAACGGTCCATAAGCATAACCCTTCATAATGGTCCACAACCCAATCAAACCTTGATAATAGTCCATAACCCATCACAACGCTTCATAATTGACCATAACCTATCACAACCCGTCATAATGGTCCATAACCCATCATAACCATTCATAATGGTCCATAACCCATCACCAACTTAATAGTGGTTAATAGCCTATCACAACCCTTTATAATGGTCAATAAACCATCACAACCCTTGATATTGAGTATAACCCGTCACAACCCTTCATAATGGTCCATAACCCATCACAACCCTTTATAATTGACCAAAACCTATCACAACCCTTGATAGTGGTCAATAACCCATCATAATCCTTCAGAATAACCTATAACCCATCACAACCTTCATAATGGTCTATAACCATAACAACCCTTCATAATGGTCCATAACCCATACAAACCTTCATAATAGTCCATAACCCATCACAACCCTTCATAAGTTACCATAACCCATCGCAACCCTTCATAATTCACCATAAGCCATCATAGCCCTTCATATGGCCCATAACCCAGTATAAATAACCCTTTCTATGGTCTATAACCCATCAGAAGTCGTCATAATTAACCATAACCCATCACAACACTTCATAATGGTCCATAACCCATTGTAACCCAGCATAATGGTCCATAACCATAACAACCCTTCATAATGGTCTATAACCCACAAAAACCTTCATAATGGTCCATAACCCATCAGAACACTTCATAATTGACCAAAACCTAATACAACCCCTCATAATGGTTAAAAACCCATCATAACCCTTCAGAGTGGTAGATAACCCATCACAACCTTCATAATGGTCCATAACCCATCACAACCCTTTATAATGGTCCATACCCCTTAACAACCTTCATAATGGTCCATAACCCACTACAACCCTTTATAACGGTCTATAACCTATCACAAACATTCATAATTGACAATAACCCATCACAACCCTTGCTATAGTCCATAACCCAGCAAAACCCTTTCTATGGTCCATAACCCATCTCAACCCTTCATAATTAACCATAACCCATCACAACAGTTCTTAATGGTCCATAACCCATCACAACCCTTCATAATGGTCCATAACCCATCACAATCCTTTCTAATGGTCCATAACCCATCACAACACTTTCTATGGTCCATAACCCATCGCAACCCTGCATAATGGTCCATAACCATAACAACCCTTCATAATGGTCCATAACCCATACATACCTTCATAATAGTCCAGAACCCATCACAACCCTTTCTATGGTCCATAACCCATCACAACCCTTCATAACTGACCATAACCTATCACAACCCTTCATAATGGTCCATAACCATTTATAGTGGTCCATAACCCATCACAACCTTTATAATGGTCTATAACCCATCACAACCCTCATAATTTAGCATAACCCATCACAACCCTTCATAATGGTCCCTAACCCAACACAACACTTTCTATGGTCCAAAACGCATAACAACCCTTCATAATTGACCATAACCTATCACAACCCTTTATAATGGTCAATAACCCATCATAATCCATCATAATGGCTCAGAACTCATCACAACCTTCATAATAGTACATAACCCATACAACCGCTCATGACGGTCCATAACCCATCATAATCCTTTCTAATGGTCCATAACCCATACAAACCATCATCATAGTCTATAACCCAACACAACCCTTCATAATTGACCATAACCCATCACAACCCTTCATAATTGACCATAACCCATCACAACCCTTGCTATGGTCCATCACAACCTTCATAATAGTACATAACCCATACAACCCTTCACAATGGTCCATTACCCATCTTGTTCTAATGGTCTATAACCCGTCACAACCCTTTCTATGGTCCATAACCCATCGCAACGTTGTATAATGGTCCATAACCATAACCCTTCATAATGGTCCATAACCCATAAAAACCTTCATAATAGTCCATAACCCGTAACAACCCTTCATGGTTATCCATAACCTAACACAAACCTTCATAATGGTCCGTAACATATCATAACCCTTCATAATGGTCCATAACCCATCACAACCTTCATAATGGTCCATAGCCCATTACAACCCTTTATAATAGTCAATAACCCATCACAACCCTTGATATTGAGCATAACCCATCACAACCTTTCATAATGGTCCATCCCATCACAACCTTTCATAATGGTCCAGCACAACCCTTTCTATGGTCCATAACCGATCACAACCCTTCATAATTGTCCAAAACTTATCACAACACTTCATAGTAGTCAATAACCCGTCATAATCGTTCATAATGGTCTATAACCCATCACAACCTTCATAATAGTTCATAACTCATACAACCCTTTATAATGGTCCATAACCATAACAGCCCTTCATAATGGTCGAAAACCCATACAAACCTTCATAATAGTCCATAACCCATTACAACCCTTCATAACTGAGCATAACCCATCATAACCCTTCATAATGGTCCATAACCCAACACAACCTATTCTATGGTCCATAACCCATAACAACCCTTCATAATTGACCATAACCTATCACAACCGTTCATAATGGTCAATAACCTGTCATAATCCTTCATAAATGGTTCGTAACCCATCACAACCTTCATAATAGTACATAACCTATCCAACCCTTCATAACGGTCCATAACCCTTCACAACCCTTTATAATGATCTATAACCCATCACAACCTTTTCTAAAGTCCATAACCCATCGCAACCCTGCATAATGGTCCATAACCATAACAACCCTTCATGATGGTCCATAACCCATACAAAACTTCGTAATAGATATAACCCATCACAATCCTTCATAATTCACCATAACCCATCACAACCCTTCCTATGGTCCATAACCCAGCACAACCCTTTCTATGGTCCATAACCCATCACAACCCTTTATAGTTAACCATAACCCATCACAACACTTTATAATGATCCATAACACATCGCAACCTTGTATAATGGTCCATAACCATAACAACCCTTAATAATGGTCCATAACGCATACAAACCTTCATAATGGTCCATAACCCATCACAACACTTCATAATTGTCCATAACCCAACACAACCCTTTCTATGGTCCATAACCCATCACAACTCTTCATAATTGACCATAACCTATAACAACCCCTCATAATGGTTCATAACTCATCATAACACTTCATAGTGGTCCATAACCCATCGCAACCTTCATAATGGTCCATAACCCAACACAACCCTTTATAATGGTCCATAACCCATCACAACCCTTGATAATTGAGCATAACCCATCACAACCCTTCATAAAGGTCCATAACCCAGCACAACCGTTTCAATGGTCCATGACTCATAAAAACACTTCATAATTGACCATAACCTATCACAACCCTTCATAATGGTCAATAACCGATCATAATCCTTTATAATGGTTCATAACCCATCACAACCTTCATAACAGTACATAACCCATACAACCCTTCACAATGGTCCATTACCCATCTTGTTCTAATGGTCTATAACCCGTCACAACCTTTTCTATGGTCTATAACCCATCGCAACCTTGTATAATGGTCCATAACCATAACCCTTCATAATGGTCCATAACCCATAAAAACCTTCATAATAGTCCATAACCCGTAACAACCCTTCATAGTTATCCATAACCTAACACAAACCTTCATAATGGTCCGTAACATATCATAACCCTTCATAATGGTCCATAACCCATCACAACCTTCATAATGGTCTATAGCCCATCACAACCCTTTATAATTGTCAATAACCCATCACAACCCTTGATATTGAACATAACCCATCACAACCTTTCATAATTGTCCATCCCATCACAACCTTTCATAATGGTCCAACATAACCCTTTCTATGTTCCATAACCCATCATAACCCTTCATAATTGTCCAAAACCTATCACAACACTTCATAGTGGTCAATAACCCATCATAATCGTTCATAATGGTCTATAACCCATCACAACATTCATAATAGTCCATAACCCATACAACCCTTTATAATGGTTCATAACCATAACAACCCTTCATAATGGTCCATAACCCATACAAACCTACATAATAGTCCGTAACCCATCACAACCCTTCATAATGGTCCATAACCCAACACAACCCATTTTATGGTCCATAACCCATAACAACCCTTCATAATTAACCATAACCTATCACAACCGTTCATAATGGTCTATAACCTGTCATAATCCTTCATAATGGTCCGTAACCCATCACAACCTTCATAATAGTACATAACCCATACAACCCTTCATAACGGTCCATAACCCTTCACAACCCTTTCTAATGGTCCATAACCCATCATAACCCTTTCTATAGTCCATAACCCATCGCAACCCTGCATAATGGTCCGTAACCATAATAACCCTTCATGATGGTCCATAACCCATATAAAACTTCATAATTGATATAACCCATCACAATCCTTCATAATTGACCATAACCCATCACAACCCTTGCTATGGTCCATCACAACCTTCATAATAGTACATAACCCATACAACCCTTCACAATGGTCCATTACCCATCTTGTTCTAATGGTCTATAACCCGTCACAACCCTTTCTATGGTCCATAACCCATCGCAACCTTGTATAATGGTCCATAACCATAACCCTTCATAATGGTCCATAACCCATAAAAACCTTCATAATAGTCCATAACCCGTAACAACCCTTCATAGTTATCCATAACCTAACACAAACCTTCATAATGGTCCGTAACATATCATAACCCTTCATAATGGTCCATAACCCATCACAACCTTCATAATGGTCCATAGCCCATCACAACCCTTTATAATAGTCAATAACCCATCACAACCCTTGATATTGAGCATAACCCATCACAACCTTTCATAATGGTCCATCCCATCACAACCTTTCATAATGGTCCAGCACAACCCTTTCTATGGTCCATAACCCATCACAACCCTTCATAATTGTCCAAAACTTATCACAACACTTCATAGTAGTCAATAACCCGTCATAATCGTTCATAATGGTCTATAACCCATCACAACCTTCATAATAGTTCATAACTCATACAACCCTTTATAATGGTCCATAACCATAACAGCCCTTCATAATGGTCGAAAACCCATACAAACCTTCATAATAGTCCATAACCCATTACAACCCTTCATAATTGAGCATAACCCATCATAACCCTTCATAATGGTCCATAACCCAACACAACCCATTCTATGGTCCATAACCCATAACAACCCTTCATAATTGACCATAACCTATCACAACCGTTCATAATGGTCAATAACCTGTCATAATCCTTCATAAATGGTTCGTAACCCATCACAACCTTCATAATAGTACATAACCTATCCAACCCTTCATAACGGTCCATAACCCTTCACAACCCTTTATAATGATCTATAACCCATCACAACCTTTTCTAAAGTCCATAACCCATCGCAACCCTGCATAATGGTCCATAACCATAACAACCCTTCATGATGGTCCATAACCCATACAAAACTTCGTAATAGATATAACCCATCACAATCCTTCATAATTCACCATAACCCATCACAACCCTTCCTATGGTCCATAACCCAGCACAACCCTTTCTATGGTCCATAACCCATCACAACCCTTTATAGTTAACCATAACCCATCACAACACTTTATAATGATCCATAACACATCGCAACCTTGTATAATGGTCCATAACCATAACAACCCTTAATAATTGTCCATAACCCATACAAACCTTCATAATGGTCCATAACCCATCACAACACTTCATAATTGTCCATAACCCAACACAACCCTTTCTATGGTCCATAACCCATCACAACTCTTCATAATTGACCATAACCTATCACAACCCCTCATAATGGTCCATAACTCATCATAACACTTCATAGTGGTCCATAACCCATCGCAACCTTCATAATGGTCCATAACCCAACACAACCCTTTATAATGGTCCATAACCCATCACAACCCTTGATAATTGAGCATAACCCATCACAACCCTTCATAAAGGTCCATAACCCAGCACAACCATTTCAATGGTCCATGACTCATAAAAACACTTCATAATTGACCATAACCTATCACAACCCTTCATAATGGTCAATAACCGATCATAATCCTTTATAATGGTTCATAACCCATCACAACCTTCATAACAGTACATAACCCATACAACCCTTCACAATGGTCCATTACCCATCTTGTTCTAATGGTTTATAACCCGTCACAACCTTTTCTATGGTCTATAACCCATCGCAACCTTGTATAATGGTCCATAACCATAACCCTTCATAATGGTCCATAACCCATAAAAACCTTCATAATAGTCCATAACCCGTAACAACCCTTCATAGTTATCCATAACCTAACACAAACCTTCATGATGGTCCGTAACATATCATAACCCTTCATAATGGTCCATAACCCATCACAACCTTCATAATGGTCTATAGCCCATCACAACCCTTTATAATTGTCAATAACCCATCACAACCCTTGATATTGAACATAACCCATCACAACCTTTCATAATTGTCCATCCCATCACAACCTTTCATAATGGTCCAACATAACCCTTTCTATGGTCCATAACCCATCATAACCCTTCATAATTGTCCAAAACCTATCACAACACTTCATAGTGGTCAATAACCCATCATAATCGTTCATAATGGTCTATAACCCATCACAACATTCATAATAGTCCATAACCCATACAACCCTTTATAATGGTTCATAACCATAACAACCCTTCATAATGGTCCATAACCCATACAAACCTTCATAATAGTCCGTAACCCATCACAACCCTTCATAATGGTCCATAACCCAACACAACCCATTTTATGGTCCATAACCCATAACAACCCTTCATAAATAACCATAACCTATCACAACCGTTCATAATGGTCTATAACCTGTCATAATCCTTCATAATGGTCCGTAACCCATCACAACCTTCATAATAGTACATAACCCATACAACCCTTCATAACGGTCCATAACCCTTCACAACCCTTTCTAATGGTCCATAACCCATCATAACCCTTTCTATAGTCCATAACCCATCGCAACCCTGCATAATGGTCCGTAACCATAATAACCCTTCATGATGGTCCATAACCCATACAAAACTTCATAATTGATATAACCCATCACAATCCTTCATAATTGACCATAACCCATCACAACCCTTCCTATGGTCCATAACCCAGCACAACCCTTTCTATGGTCCATAACCCATCACAACCCTTTATAGTTAACCGTAACCCATCACAACACTTTATAATGGTCCATAACACAACGCAACCCTGTATTATGTTCCATAACCATAACAACCTTTAATAATGGTCCATAACCCATACAAACATTCATAACGGTCCATAACCCATCACAACCCTTCATAATTGTCCATAACCCAACACAACCCTTTCTATGGTCCATAAACCATCACAACTCTTCATAATTGACCATAACCTATCATAACCCCTCATAATGGTCCATAACTCATCATAACCCTTCATAGTGGTCCATAACCCATCACAACCTTCATAATGGTCCATAACACAACACAACCCCTTATAATGGTCCATAACCCATCACAACCCTTGATAATTGAGCATCACCCATCACAACCCTTCACAAAGGTCCATAACCCAGCACAACCGTTTCAATGAACCATGACTCATCACAACCCTTCATAATTGACCATAACCTATCACAACCCTTTATAATTGCCCATAACCCATCAGAACTCTTCATAATTGACCATAACCCCTCTCAACCCTTCATAATTAACCATAACCATCACAACACTTCATAATGGTCCATAACCCATTGCAACCTTGCATAATGGTCCATAACCATAACAACCCTTCATAATGGTCGATAACCCAATACAACACTTTCTATGGTCCTTAAGCCATCACAACTCTTCATAATTGACCATAACCTAATACAAACCCTCATAATGGTCACAAAACCCATCATAACCCTTCATAGTGGTCCATAACCCATCACAACCTTCATAATGGTCCATAACCCATCACAACCCTTTATAATGGTCCATAACCCATCAGAACCTTCATAATGGTCCATAACCTATCACGACCCTTTATAATGGTCCATAACCCATCACAACCCTTCATAATTTAGCATAACCCATCAAAACCCTTCATAAGGTCCATAACCCAACACAACACTTTCTGTCGTCCAAAACCCATAGCAACCCTTCATAATTGACCATAACCTATCACAACACTTCATAATGGTCAATAACCCATCATAATCCTTCATAATGGTTCATAACCTATCACAACATTCATAATAGTACATAACCGATACAAGCGTTCATGACGGTCCATAACCCATCACAACCGTTTCTAATGGTCCACAACCCATCACAACACTTTCTATGGTCCATAACCCATCGCAACCCTGCATAATGGTCCATAAGCATAACAACCCTTCATAAAGGTGCATAACCCATACAAACCATCATAATAGACCATAACCAATCACAACCCTTCATAATTGACCATAACCCATAACAACCTTTTATAATTGACGATAACCCATCACAACCCTTCATATGGTCCATAACCCAGCACAACCCTTTCTATGGTCCATAACCCATCACAACCCTTCATAATTGACCATAACCTTTCACAACGCTTCATAATGGTCAATAACCCATCATAATCCTTCATAATGGTCCATAACCCTTTGTAATGGTCCATAACCCATCACAACCCTTCATAATTGAGCATAACCCATCACAACCTTCATAAAGGTCCATAACCCAACACAACCCATTCCATGGTCCATAACCCATAACAACCCTTCATAATTGACCATAACCTATCACAACCGTTCATAATGGTCAATAACCTATCATAATCCTTCATAATGGTTCGTAACCCATCACAACCTTCATAAAAGTACATAACCCATACAACCTTTCATAACGGTCCATAACCCTTCACAACGCTTTCTAATGGTCCACAACCCATCACAACCCTTTCTATAGTCCATAACCCATCGCAACCCTGCATAATGGTCCATAACCATAACAACCCTTCATGATGGTCCATAACCCATACAAAACTTCATAATTGATATAACCCATCACAATCCTTCATAATTGACCATAACCATCACAACCCTTCCTATGGTCTATAACCCAGCACATCCCTTTCTATGGTCCATAACCCATCACAACCCTTTATAGTTAACCATAACCAATCACAACACTTTATAATGGTCCATAACACATCGCAACCCTGTATAATGGTCCATAACCATAACAACCCTTAATAATGGTCCATAACCCATACAAACCTTCATAATGGACCATAACCCATCACAACCCTTCATAATGGTCCATAACCCAACACAACCCTTTCTATGGTCCGTAACCCAACACAACTCTTCATAATTGACCATAACCTATCACAACCACTCATAATGGTCTATAACTCATCATAACCCTTCGTAGTGGTCCATAACCCATCACAACCTTCATAACGGTCCATAACCCAACACAACCCTTGATAATTGAGCATAACCCATCACAACCCTTCATTAAGGTCCATAACCCAGCACAACCGTTTCAATGGTCCATGACTCATCACAACCCTTCATAATTGACCATAACCTTTAACAACCATTCATAATGGTCAATAACCCATCATAATCCATTATAATGGTTCATAACCCATCACAACCTTCATAATAGTACATAACCCTTACAACCCTTATAATGGTCCATTACCCATCCTGTTCTAATGGTCTATAACCCATCACAACCCTTTCTACGGTCCATAACCCATCACAACCTTGTATAATGGTCCATAACCATAACCCTTCATAATGGTCCATAACACATAAAAACCTTCATAATAGTCCATAACCCATAACAACCCTTCATAGTTAACAATAACCTAACACAAACCTTTATAATGGTCCGTAACCTATCATGACCCTTCATAATGATCCATAAGCCATCACAACCTTCATAATGGTCCGTAGCCCATCACAACCCATTATAATGGTCAATAACCCATCACATCCCTTGATATTGAGCATAACCCATCACAACCTTTCATAATGGTCCAGCACAACCCTTTCTATGGTCCATAACCCATCACAACCCTTCATAATTGTCCAAAACCTATCACAACACTTTATAGTGGTCAATAACCCATCATAATCATTCATAATGGTCTGTAACCCTTCACAACCTTCATAATAGTCCATAACCCATACAACCCTTTATAATGGTCCATAACCATAACAACCCTTCATAATGGTCCATAACCCATACAAACCTTCATAATAGTCCATAACCCATCACAACTCTTCATAATTGACCATAACCTCTCTCAACCCTTCCTATGGTCCATAACCCAGCACAACCCTTTCTATGGTCCATAACCCATCACAACCCTTCATAATTAACCATAACCCATCACAACACTTTGTAATGGTCCATAACCTATCTGATACGAGTATGGAGAGAGTTGTTATGAGTGTTTGGCGATTTAGTAAGAATAGGGCAGAAATGGAACTATTTTTGGTATTTTTATAAGAGAATAAACGAACAAACAAAGTAACAATGGATAGTGTGAAAATCAGGTTAGACCTATGACCGAATAATCGATGAAAACAAACCAAGACCTATTGATTTGAATTCGTATCAAGATTAGAATCACGTCCTAAAATTGACATGGTTTGAATTATGCTCGACAATTCAGAGAATGAACAAAGTGTTCTTGGATTAAACTTCAATAATATGCTTATTACAAAGAGCAAAAACGTTTTTATAAGGCCTTAACTACTAAATGGCCGTTACAAAAACAACAATAAAGGGAAATAAACAGCAATAAAGGAAACGGTTACACTAATGTCATTAATCGACTTATTCAATGGAAATAAATGCTTCGTAACAGCTCCATGCACCATCAATTCTGCTGCCACGTCACCATACACACAAATTTGGCCATGTCACCAGCCACGTCACCCATCTTCCAAGTCATCAACAAATTATCATCATTTGAAGAGCTCGAATCATCCATGCATGCATCATCCCCTCCCCCTTTGAAAGGAATTGACCTCAATTCATCGAGGCCATTGTTGTCTTCAAAACAACTCACTTGTAGTTGTTATGTCTTTAAAGTCTTAATCCAATCAAATAGTTTAGAGGCGAGTTTTAGTAGTATAGTTTGGGGAAGTAAAGGTATCGAATTTCCACAGGGAGTTGTTAACTAACTTAAAGTTTTCAATTATCAATCAAATAGTTTAGAGGCGAGTTTTAGTGAAAACTCGTAAAACTTAGTTTTGGATGTTTATAAAATAGGTGAAATAATAAATTGCAATGATCGTAACAACACGACAATAAAGAGATTATATAATCAAATGATAACAAGGGAAACTTTCGCCTAGGATTTGTTGATTCATATAAACCTATGTTGACTAGTTTTGATTATGTGCAATGAGTTAAAATAGGTTGCATTAAGTGGTAGGATCATATGGTCAAGTCACCAATTCTATGACTTCTAAGTTAATATAGCACAATGGTCATGCAACTAAATAACTTATAATCATGAATTATTAATATAATATAGCATGCAAACATAGCCCATATCCTAATGGTCATAGTGATATTTTCATACAATCAATGGTCATGAGTTGCAACTAAATGTGATATAAGTCTTATTTCACTAATCAAGTTTATATCTTAGATAACCTTCCTAGTTAAATGGTCAATAACTAGTCCAATGATATATAGTTGTCAATTATACATCACAATGGTTCATGTAATCAATACGTTTAAATGGCCATTAAACTTAATCATATGAAGATGGCTATCAAGAATACAAACTTTAACCACATTCAATATGTATAGCATGCAAGTTATATATCCTAACCGATATTTAACTCGAATCAAGAACTAGATCAACACATATTTATATTAATGAATCAACATCACCTAGGCAAAAGCTACAGGGATTTAGCCTAGCATGGTATCAAATATACAACAACAATATGAAGAATACATGATAAAAGATACCAACCGGTTATAATCGATGAATCCTTGCTACAATGAAGATCTTAGCTCCTTCTTGTAATGAAAATACTCTCAATAACACTTATTATACATGAAATGATGAAACATATGAGATATACTAAATTTAGAATGACAATTCTCTGATTTCTCTCTTGGTTTTTAGCATTGGTTCCCAAAATGGTCGTGCATGGCCTTGAATTTATAGCTGGTGAAGGCTCAGGGCGCAGTGCGCCGATATCAGGGTGCGGTGCGCCTAGTTGAGGAGAGCTGGCTGACTTTATCGCTGGAAAGGCCACGTGATAGCTCGCTTTTAAGATCGGATCTAGGGCGCGGTGCGCCCAAAAGTAAGGCGTGGTGCGCCTATGCACATGTTAGGCAACCCGGTTGAATCATTGGATGAGACCACGCTTCATTATTTTAATCTCAAGTAGGCCAAAATGTCGATATCTGATATCTTCTGAGGCGCAGTGCGCCCTTGGTGTGGGCGGGGTGCGCCCTGGCTGAAATCAATTTTGTACTTTGTTTCTTTTAAAGCTCCATTCTTGTGAGTAATCTGATCTTTTGCTCCATACGTGTCTTTTTAGCTATAAAATGAATTTTTAAGCATATCAGGTATCTTTAGTTCATAAAATGTATGAAACTAAACTAAAATGACACTGATATCGCCCGAAAAATGTGTATAATTTACGCGATATCAAAATACCCCATACTTGAACTTTGCTTGTCCTCAAGCAATTTTTAGAATAATTTTTAGGTTAAAAATCAATCCAAATAAACAAATACAGACACCATAAAAAAAGGTCAATGTCAGTCAACATGGCCAGAATCAGTTTTGTAAGGACCCTATATATTGAACAAACGTTAACCACTTTTAGCATTGTGAACCACTTTCTTTGGCTACTCGAAGGACGAATAGACTCGTCAAGATTTGGTGATTAGGAGTGTGTATCAGACAAATGAAACAGAGGATGTACCCAGTGGGGGTACTTTTCTTCTATCTTTGATGAGGCTTTTAACCTAAAGAAATTGGGATTTTAAATTTCCTCTGGGCAAACACCTGGTTTTGAAAGTTTCACCCTTGTACTGTCCTTTACTTTTTACCGTCTCAAACCTTTCATTTCCTTTTTCTCATCACCAATCATAAAACTTCAATCTTCAATCTCGAACATAACAATAAAATGCCAATATATGCTACATCTTAAATTTTTAGCTCGTGTTTGTCTAGTCTCTAATTCTTGTAGACTTCTTGATGTTTCCGATTTTTTGCTCTTTATTTTCTTGAAGTCTTTAATTAATCGTTGGTCTCTTTGACTTTTTTTTTTCTTTTCTCAAGAACTTGGCTTCTAAGAATTTCTTAGATGCGTGAAGTAGATTGTGATCAACCTGGTATTATCGAAAAATTTTATGACTTGATCCTAATGATGTAGAATAGGGGACCGTCTTCAAAGTTCATCAGGAATCCATTTGTAGGATGCGATGAATCAAAAATAGTGATGAGAAAGTGGCAATGTAAGGTTGGTTGAGACTTGGGAGTACAAAGGGTTAATCATTTCAGAAGCCAAGATGCGAATTTTCTGATTTTCAAATAATATGCAAGGTTTAATATTTGTGTGTACACATCATCCCAATCAACCTCCTCTAAACGTATCTTAATTCATTGAGCACATGCATCTGTCTTCCAAACAAGTAGTTTCAAAGAGGTTGGTTAGGCTAAAAGTGTGACTCATTTGTTTAGTATAAAGAATTTCAAACAAAACTCTGGACCAATCTTATGATTCAATTTTTATGACTTGGAACTATGGTATCCGATTTATAAATTTTTCAAAATTTTACCCGAAATTAACCTATAAATGCTCAAAGACAAATAAAATACAAGTGTAAGTACTGCAATCCCTACCCCATACTTGATTAATACAACGTCCCCGTTGTATAAATATTTTATAAAATAAGCATAAGAAAAAGGAGTATTGGAACCGACTCCCCTGAGGTATTGTACACGTGATTGCAGATGCTGACCTTGGAGCTCTCGGAATGGATCGAATAAGATTCGTGAAATGTCATCGTTTAAGTGCGATCTTATTATTTTTATTTTTTTTATTTTTAAAAGGACTGAAACGAATGTCAGTCATTCTGCACAATCATCAAATAAAGCAAGCAATATCTCAAACAACACGGTTAGATATACACACAAATAATAAAACACACTACAAATAAAACACACTAAAAATCAAAATAAAAATTCAAATCATAGATTTTTTTTTTTTTGAAATCACCCAAAATAAAAATATTTCAAACAATACCAGTAATGTCAATCCAAATCCTCTGCCTCATCAAATCCATGCCCGTGTGGCTGATAATCTCCTCCTGATGGATCGCCATGAGCCCCGCTGGACTGTTCTGAGCGTCCCATCCTCTGATCCCAAGTCGGATATGGATACTGCGGGGGCAGCTGCCATCCTGCCTGCTGATACATGTGCCCCAGTAACTGATGTGTGTCATCCAGGTAGTGTCCCATGGCATTCGCCTCTTGCTGGCGACGCATATCCATTTGGCGCATTTCTACCTGCCTGTTTAAATCCATCTGGACCATTTGGTTATAGAGGTAATTTAAGTTTACCTCTTGTTCTGGTCCTTGTTGCGCGTGTTCATGCTGGCGGCGTCGACTTTGTCTGGAAGCAGAGGGTTGAGCTTCTTCGGCCCCATATCCCGGTGGCATAGTGGTTGAAGTAGGATCGATGAAATCGAACGAATTTGGCACCACCCTCCGAATCATAGACTTAAAATGGGATTCGGATAGGATTTTTGGGTGTTCGGTTTTAACTGTGAGCATGTTTATTGTGGAAATGTCGCCCAGATTCTTTGCGATCCGGGTAATCATATTACCACCACAAATTGGGCTTAGCGTGTTTTGCCCTTTTGCTCGCTCCCGAAAGAAGATTGCTATTGCGTGCGGGAGGTGGAATCTCACATTGGGGTTAATTGCTCCCCAAAGTGCCGGCAGATCTAAGTATGGGCATTTGTCAAACCCGTAGGATTGGTTCACGGTAAACGCGAGAAGACGGTGGAGCATTCGGTGGATCGGATTTTGGATTTGTGTGGCTTTGTTGTCTCTTGGAATGGTATTGTTGACATTTGCGATTTCGGTAAAGAATAAGCCACATCGCGCTTCGTTAAATTCTCCCTTGTCAAAAGTTGAAAGATAATAAGGGAAGTGCGGGTGTGATGTAAGCTCCTCGGGGTAAAGACCCAAAAGATACGCGAACCGGGCAAAAGATACGTCATGCCAATTTCCCATTAGTCAAAAACGAATGTCCTCTTCAGTTGTTTCTTTCTCATACTTGAAGGTTGAAAGAAACTCGAGTGTGAGCTCCATATGGACATTTTCGTTTATTCGAAAAATGTTGTTCCAAGCCTCATCCGTCACCACCCCAAATATCGGATCTTCGAATGTGCGAATGAGGTAAGGTGCTAATTTGTCGGATATACCAATTGCATCCAGCTTGTCCCAATCCACAGCTGGTGCAACCATCATGTCTTTTTTTAGTAAATTAGCCAAAACATATTTTGCATCCCGTTCTTCATCCGAATTTCCAAATCTTACATATGGATGACTTGTTTTTGTAGTCTTAAATTTGGTTCCTGCAATAACAAATTCAAGCAATGAGCTAAATAAGTAAGAAAAACAAGGAAATTTTCTTGGCAGGGGACCGGCGCGGTGCGCCCATGGGCTAGGCGCAGTGCGCCCTGCGGCTGCACGAAACTGCCTGTTCAATTTGTTATCAATCCAAGTTTTTGCTCAAAATCAGCCAAGATGCGTATATGCAGTATGATTACTGATGTAATAGACCAAAAATATCATAAAACAAACATCAATTATATCGAAAATCACTAAACTAATTTCTAGGGTTTGTTCTTCCCCAATTTGTCAATTTTGTGTGAAATTGATGTTTTGTTGTGCAATTGATGTGTGTAATGTAATCTTCTAGTCATATGCATCAATAACCCTATCAAAACAATACCTAAACTCGACTATAATCAAGGAACACGAAATTTCAACTCAAACACTCATTTTGGGAAGAAATCCAACAAGATGATGTTAAAAACTATGAATTCTAGCAAGAAATCTTAGTATATTGTGCAAGGAATGGAAAGAATCAATCCTTCAATTGATTAATCATGTCATAGGCCGAATGATTCTCTAAATCCTTCTGAAGGTCAGGAATCATAGTTGCCAACATTAGACATGATGCATCAATGGAGTCATCCATCTTTTTAAGCCATGCATCGTGTGCGGGCTTAGGAATGGCAGGGGGCTCTTCAGGAAGTGGTTCAATGAGAACATATTCTTTCTTTTCTTGTTTGAGAACTATTCTCACACTACGGTACCAATCCAAGAAGTTGGTATGGTTGAGTTTTTCTCCCTCAAGGAGAGACCGTAGTGAAGTTTTGTTTGGAGCCGGGTTTGTTGTGTTTGGTGCCATCTACAAAATTTTAACAAGGTTCGATTTAGTAAATTATGATATTGAGTCCTTAATAATTAATACCCTTTCTTTGTTTAATAAAATTTAATCGATTAAGGTCTAGAATCCAAGTTACAATACAAACAAGCGGTTAGGTGTCCTTTATCCCGCCTATTTGAATCAACAAGGTAGGTAACGGTTTACCAATTATATCCATATATAATTTCTAGAGTTATGGGATCCCATTATAACATTTATAAGTTTGGCATGTTTGATCCCATCTATGCCTTGGATTTCTAATGCTTAGGTGACCTTTATCACAAAAGATTTCCAAACAAATCATCCCACTTAAACGGACATGTAGTTTTGACAACTATTAATGGTTAGGTGTCCTTTATCCCATCAATATTACAAAACTGCCTCTTGTATCACAAGAAGACTCCAAGTGGTTAGGTAACCTTTATCCCACAAGGATATACAAGTGATACATGAGTGTCTTTAAGAGGGACGGCATTGATTTGTATTTCGAAAGGGATTTTGTATGTTTTACAATTCTAATTTTGAAAAACATATGGTATCATGTAGATTGCATGCATCCAATGAACATGGTACCATTAAAATCTTATTTGTTAATTGGTTCCTTAATCATAAAATCTCCATTTTATTGATTCTTTGTTTGTGGTCAAGATTACAATTAATATCCAATATTAAGTTTGAGTTTGATCACATACATGAGAACCAATTTTAATCCTAAATAATTACCATTATTACTTAGGGTTGGAGTTTGTAAGAATTCATAAAATCTCCATTTTATTTGTTTCATTTATTTTCAAAACTTGACTTTATAGGTTTTATAACAAAACCCAGTTTAATAAAACCAATTGTATTACATCTTATGTTTTATATGTCAATTTGAAATTTACAAACTCCTTGATGATTATGTTTAATTATCTAGGTTGTCTAGCATGCAAAATCTTATTTTCATCCACAACATAAAATAACAAAACATTCAATCATCACATGCATGCATGGGTGCATAAACACAAGCCAACTATTTTGATATTTCATGTGAGCCATACATGAAATATGAAGTCCAAACCTAGGGACAAAAGGGTGACAAAAACTCAACCAAATGATCTTCGATTTAGCTACAATTTTGCCAAGCTTCTTATATCATCAAATGACACTTGGACCACCATTTCTTGACACCATGAAGTTACTTGTGATTTTTTCTTTGGCCCTCCTAAAATCACGACAGGAACAAGGCAGCAGGAAGCATTTTTGTGACTTTTGTTGCTTTCTTCATTTCATTCTTGGTCATATTGACGCTTATACTTGCCAACACTTATTGTATATGCTAGATATTAAAGTTACCAACAAGTATAGCATCAAAATACCAAGATATGAATTTATTTTGTGCCCCATAACAGGTCCAAAAATGGCAGCAGGAAAGCAGGAAAAATCGTTGCTGTTGGGTGCAATCTTCTTATGCCTTTATCTCCTTTTCTTGTTACATTTTGTGAAAGATATAAAATACAACTATTCTAATACTTACAAAATGAATATAAGAAGGAAATAACTAATTATTATTACAAACCATTTGAATAAAAGAATAGATTACAACCATATCGAATTTAAACACAAAACATGCAACACATGGTCCTTGGCTTGTTTATGCACCATTTTATCACATAAAATCATAAGAAAATCAACACTTTGTTTTTCTAAGGCAAAAATTATGTAATCAAATGCATGCAAACAAAAATTTTAGTTGGTTACATAAAATCATAGATAATATACTTGCATGTTGCCAAAGAAGCCATGCATGAAACTTTCATTCAAGAAGATGAACATTCATGGCTTCCAAAAACCAAGTTTATCCAAATAAACTTATTATCTAAACATGCAATATAGCCATGGCTCTGATACCAATTATTGGAAATGATATGTTCATGTAATTAGTTTCAAAAACTTGAAATTACAATGGAAGCATAAAATCATGAACACAAATTTCACTTTCAAGAGGATCATGCTACATGCATGTAGAGATAAGATGAAGAACAAGCATAGATGGAGTTCAAGATCATACCCTTTCTTGTGTTCTTGGTTTGGACGATTTTGATGAGGCTAGGAATCAAGTTAGAATCCCTCTATAGCTTAGTCCACCACAAGCTTGAACACCTTTGATGCTAGTCTTGTTAACTTGCAATAAGAACACCTTTAACCCTTGAAGCTTGAAAACGATTTTTGCAAGAATTCAAGAGAGAGTTTTAGGAGTATATTTGGCTGATTTCTAAGCATGAAAGGATGGTTCTACAACCCACAAAATGGCCGGCCATATGGTGCTTAAAAACCAAGAGAAATGTGGGTTGAATAAACAAATGAAGCATGCAACTTTTACATGATCAAGTCTTGGACAATGAGAGAATATCCTATGCTTTACTCAACTTCCCACATGCATCTTTTCCTCCCACATGTGGCCGGCCATAAGGGCAAGAGAATAAATATATTTATTCCATCTTTATTATTTATAAACTTGTAACATAAAGTTTATAAATAATAACCTTTCATTCTTGTGTTTAAATGGAATAACACTTAACCATTTAATCACATACATAAACCAATTAATCATGTATTATAAATTATATAAATACATACATATATACATATATATGTATATAAATATATACATATCTATAATGAACATGTTTCATTTAATTTATCAATTAAATTAAATAAAAGTTTTACATATAAATCAATTAAATCATTTAACAAATTAAACAATTTAATTGTTATACTTAATTAATTCATCACATATGAATTATTAATCAACCTTTAATTTTGTAGTTATTATTATTTACCTCAAATAATAATAACTTACAAGATTAAATTGCAAGTTTAGTATCATTTGATGTTAAATCAAATTTAACATTCCAAATGATCAATTGGTGTCAAACTTGTTGTTGGTGTGACCCTATAGGATAATATATTATTAGTAATATAATTTTATGATCATCCTTGGGCATATAGAACTAACACCATAACCCTTCATAACCCTTTGTAATGGTCCATAACCCATCACAACCCTTCATAATTGAGCATAACCCATCACAACTCTTCATAATGGTCCATAACCCTACACAACCCATTCCATGGTCCATAACCCATAACAACCCTTCATAATTGACCATAACCGATCACAACCGTTCATAATGGTCAATAACCTGTCATAATCCTTCATAATGGTTCGTAACCCTTCACAACCTTCATAAAAATGCATAACCCATACAACCCTTCATAACGGTCCATAACCCTTCACAACCCTTTCTAATGGTCTATAACACATCATAACCCTTTCTATAGTCCATAACCCATCGCAACCCTGCATAATGGTCCATAACCATAACAACCCCTCATGATGGTCCATAACCCATACAAAACTTCATAATTGATTTAACCCATCACAATCCTTCATAATTGACCATAACCCATCACAACCCTTCCTATGGTCTATAACCCAGCACAACCCTTTCTATGGTCCATAACCCATCAAACCCTTTATAGTTAACCATAACCCATCACAACACTTTATAATGGTCCATAACACATCGCAACCCTGTATAATGGTCCATAACCATAACAACCCTTAATAATTGTCCATAACCCATACAAACCTTCATAATGGTCCATAACCCATTACAACCCTTCATAATGGTCCATAACCCAACACAACCCTTTATATGGTCCGTAACCTATCACAACTCTTCATAATTGACCATAACCTATCAAAACCACTCATAATGGTCCAGAACTCATCCGAACCCTTCATAGTGGTCCATAACCCATCACAACCTTCATAATGGTCCATCACCCAACACAACCCTTTATAATGGTCCATAACCCATCACAACCCTTGATAATTGAGCATAACCCATCACAACCCTTCATTAAGGTCCATAACCCAACACAACCGTTTCCATGGTCCATGACACATCACAACCCTTCATAATTGACCATAACCTATCACAACCCTTCATAATGGTCAATAACCCATCATAATCCTTTATAATGGTTCATAACCCATCACAACCTTCATAATAGTACATAACCTATACAACCCTTCATAATGGTCCATTACCCATCCTGTTCTAATGGTATATAACCCATCACAACCCTTTTTATGGTACATAACCCATCGCAACCTTGTATAATGGTCCATAACCATAACCCTTCATAATGGTCCATAACCCATAAAAACCTTCATAATAGTCCATAACATATAACAACCCTTCATAGTTAACCATAACCTAACACAAACCTTCATAATGGTCCGTAACCTATCATAACCCTTCATGAGGGTCCATAACCCATCACAACCTTCATAATGGTCCAAAGCCCATCAGAACCCATTATAATGGTCAATAACCCATCACAACCCTTGATATTGAGCATAACCCATCACAACCTTTCATAATGGTCCATCCCATCACAACCTTTCATAATGGTCCAGCACAACCCTTTCTATGGTCCATAACCCACCACAACCCTTCATGATTGTCCAAAACCTATCACAACACTTTATAGTGGTCAATAGCTCATCATAATCGTTTATAATGGTCTATAACCCATCACAACCTTCATAATTGTCCATAACCCATACAACCCTTTATAATGGTCCATAACCATAACAACCCTTCATATTGGTCAATAACCCATACAGACCTTCATAATAGTCCATAACCCATCACAACCCTTCATAATTGCCATAACCTCTCTCAACCCTTCCTATGGTTCATAACCCAGCACAACCCTTTCTATGGTCCATAACCCATCACAACCCTTCATAATTAACCATAACCCATCACAACACTTAGTAATGGTCCATAACCTATCGCAACCCTGCATAATGGTCCATAACCATAACAACCCTTGCTAATGGCCCATAACCCATACAAACCTTCATAATGGTCCATAACCCATCACAACCCTACATAATGGTCCATAACCCAACACAACCCTTTCTATGGTCCATAACCCATCACAACCCTTCATAATTGACCATAACCTATCACAACCCCTCATAATGGTCCATAACCCATCATAACCCTTAATAGTGGTCCATAACCTATCACAGCCTTCATAATGGTCCATAACCCATCACAACCCTTTATAATGGTCCATAACCCATCACAACCCTTGATAATTGAGCATAACCCATCACAACCCTTCATAAAGGTCCATAACCCAGCACAACCGTTTCAATGGTCCATGACTCATCAAAACCCTTCATAATTGACCATAACCTTTCACAACGCTTCATAATGGTCAATAGCCCATCATAATCCTTCATAATGGTCCATAACCCTTCATAACCATTTGTAATGGTCCATAACCCATCACAACCCTTCATAATTGAGCATAACCCATCAGAACCCTTCATAATGGTCCATAACCCAACACAACCCATTCCATGGTCCATAACCCATAACAACCCTTCATAATTGACCATAACCTATCACAACCGTTCATAATGGTCAATAACCTGTCATAATCCTTCATAAAGGTTCGTAACCCATCACAACCTTCATAAACATACATAACCCATCACAACCTTCATAAACATACATAACCCATACAACCCTTCATAACGGTCCATAACCCTTCACAACCCTTTCTAATGGTCCATAACCCATCACAACCCTTTCTATAGTCTATAACCCATCGCAACCCTGCATAATGGTCCATAACCCATAACAACCCTTCATAGTTAACGATAACCTAACACAAACCTTCATAATGGTCCGTAACCTATCATAACCCTTCATAATGGTCCACAACCCATCACAACCTTCATAATGGTCCATAGCCCATCACAACCCATTATAATGATCAATAACCCATCACAACCTTGATACTGAGCATAACCCATCACAACCTTTCATAATGGTCCAACACAACCCTTTCTATGGTCCATAACCCATCACAATCCTTCATAATTGTCTAAAACCTATCACAACACTTCATAGTGGTCAATAACCCATGATAATCAATCATAATGGTCTATAACCCATCACAACCTTCATAATAGTCTATAACCCATACAACCCTTTATAATGGTCCATAACCATAACAGCGCTTCATAATGGTCGATAACCTATACAAACCTTCATAATAGTCCATAACCCATCACAACCCTTCATAATGGTCCATAACCCTACACAACCCATTCCATGGTCCATAACCCATAACAACCCTTCATAATTGACCATAACCTATCACAATCGTTCATAATGGTCAATAACCTGTCATAATCCTTCATAATGGTTCGTAACCCATCACAACCTTCATAAAAGTACATAACCCATACAACCCTTCATAACGGTCCATAACCCTTCACAACCCTTTCTAATGGTCCATAACCCATCACAACCCTTTCTATAGTCCATAACCCATCGCAACCCTGCATAATGGTCCATAACCATAACAACCCTTCATGATGGTCCATAACCCATACAAAACTTCATAATTGATATAACCCATCGCAATCCTTCATAACTGACCATAACCCATCATAACCCTTCCTATGGTCCATAACCCAACACAACCCTTTCTACGGTCCATAACCAATCACAACCCTTTATAGTTAACCATAACCCATCACAACACTTTATAATGGTCCACAACACATGGCAACCCTGTATAATGGTCCATAACCATAACAACCCTTAATAATGGTCCATAACCCATACAAACCTTCATAATGGTCCATAACCCATCACAACCCTTCATAATGGTCCATAACCCAACACAACCATTTCTATGGTCCGTAACCCATCACAACTCTTCATAATTGACCATAACCTATCACAACCCCTCATAATGGTCCATAACTCATCATAACCCTTCATAGTGGTCCAAAACCCATCACAACCTTCATAATGGTCCATCACCCAACACAACCCTTTATAATGGTCCATAACCCATCACAACCCTTCATAATTCAGCATAATCCATCACAACCCTTCATTAAGGTCCATAACCCAGCACAACCGTTTCCATGGTCCATGACTCATCACAACCCTTCATAATTGACCATAACCTATCACAACCCTTCATAATGGTCAATAAACCATCATAATCCTTTATAATGGTTCATAACCCATCACAACATTCATAATAGTACATAACCTATACAACCCTTCATAATGGTCCATTACCTATCCTGTTCTAATGGTCTATAAGCCATCACAACCCTTTTTATGGTCCATAACCCATCGCAACCTTGTATAATGGTCCATAACCATAACCCTTCATAATGGCCCATAACCCATAAAAACCTTCATAATAGTCCATAACCCATAACAACCCTTCATAGTTAACCATAACCTAACACAAACCTTCATAATGGTCCGTAACCTATCATAACCCTTCATAATAGTCCATAACCCATCACAACCTTCATAATGGTCCATAGCCCATCACAACCCATTATAATGGTCAATAACCCATCACAACCCTTGATATTATGTATAACCCATCACAACCTTTCATAATGGTCCATCCCATCACAACCTTTCATAATGGTCCAGCACAACCCTTTCTATGGTCCATAACCCATCACAATCCTTCATAATTGTCCAAAACCTATCACAACACTTCATAGTGGTCAATATCCCATCATAATCTTTCATAATGGTCTATAACCCATCACAACCTTCATAATAGCCCATAACCCATACAACCCTTTATAATGGTCCATAACCATAACAACCCTTCATAATGGTCCATAACCCATACAAACCTTCATAATAGTCCATAACCCATCACAACCCTTCATAATGGTCCATAACCCAACACAACCCATTCCATGGTCCATAACCCATATACAACCCTTCATAATGGTTCGTAACCCATCACAACCTTCATAAAAGTACATAACCCATACAACCCTTCATAACGGTCCATAACCCTTCACAACCCTTTCTAATGGTCCATAACCCATCATAACCCTTTCTATAGTGTATAACCCTTCGCAACCCTGCATAATGGTCCATAACCTTAACCACCCTTCATAATGGTCCATAACCCATACAAAACTTCATAATTGATATAACCCATCACAATCCTTCATAATTGACCATAACCCATCACAACCCTTCCTATGGTCCATAACCCAGCACAACCCTTTCTATGGTCCATAACCCATCACAACCCTTTATAGTTAACCATAACCCATCACAACTCTTCATAATTGATCATAACCCTTCATAATAATCCATAACCCATCACAACCTTCATAATGGTCCATAACCCAACATACCCCTTTATAATGGTCCATAACCCACCACAACCCTTGATAATTGAGCATAACCCATCATAACCCTTCATAAAGGTCCATAACCCAAAACAACCGTTTCAATGGTCCATGACTCGTCACAACCCTTCATAATTGACCATAACCTATCACAACCCTTCATAATGGTTAATAACCCATCATAATCCTTTATAATGGTTCATAACCCATCACAACCTTCATAATAGTAGATAACCCATACAACCCTTCACAATGGTCCATTACCCATCTTGTTCTAATGGTCTATAACCCATCACAACCCTTTCTATGGACCTTAACCCATCGCAACCTTGTATAATGGTCCATAACCCTAACCCTTCATAATGGTCCATAACCCATAAAAACCTTCATAATAGTCCATAACCGATAACAACCCTTCATAGTTAACCATAACCTAACACAAACCTTCATAATTGTCCGTAACCTATCATAACCCTTCATAATGGTCCATAACCCATCACAACCTTCATAATGGTCCATAGCCCATCACAACCCTTTATAATGGTCAATAACCCATCACAACCCTTGATATTGAGCATAACCCATCACAACCTTTCATAATGGTCCATCCCATCACAACGTTTCATAATGGTCCAGCACAACCCTTTCTATGGTCCATAACCCATCACAATCCTTCATAATTGTCCAAAACCTATCACAACACTTCATAGTGGTCAATAACCCATCATAATCATTCATAATGGTCTATAACCCATCACAACCTTCATAATAGTCCATAACCCATACAACCCTTTATAATGGTCCATAACCATAACAACCCTTCATAATGGTCCATAACCCAGACAAACCTTCATAATAGTCCATAACCCATCACAACCCTTCATAATTGCCCATAACCCATCAAAACCCTTCATAATTGACCATAACCCCTCTCAACCCTTCCTATGGTCTATAACCAAGCACAACCCTTTTATGGTCCATAACCCATCACAACCCTTCATAATTAACCATAACCATCACAACACTTCATAATGGTCCATAACCCATCGCAACCTGGCATAATGGTCGATAACCATAACAACCCTTCATAATGGTCCATAACCCATACAAACCTTAATAATGGTCTATAACCCATCACAACCCTTTATAATGGTCGATAACCCAACACAACCCTTTCTATGGTCCTTAAGCAATCACAGCTCTTCATAATTGACCATAACCTAATACAACCCCTCATAATGGTCAGAAAACCCATCATAACCCTTCATAGTACCACCATAACCCATCACAATCTTCATAACAGTCCATAACCCATACAACCCTTTATAATGGTCTATAACCATAACAACCCTTCATAATGGTCCATAACCCATACAAAACCTTCATAATAGTCCATAACCCATCACAACCCTTCATAATTGAGCATAACCCATCACAACCCTTTATAATGGTCTATAAACCATAACAACCCTTCATAATTGACCATAACCTATCATAACCGTTCATAATGGTCAATAACCTGTCATAATCCTTCTTAATGGTTCGTAACCCATCACAACCTTCATAATATTACATAACCCACACAACCCTTCATAACGGTCCATAACCCTTTACAACCCTTTCTAATAGTCCATAACACATCATAACCCTTTCTATAGTCCATAACCCATCGCAACCCTGCATAATGGTCCATAACCATAACAACCCTTCATGATGGTCCATAGCCTATTTAAAACTTCATAATTGATATAACCCAACACAATCCTTCATAATTGACCATAACCCATCACAACCTTTCCTATGGTCCATAACCCAGCACAACCCTTTCTATGGTCCATAACCCATCACAACCCTTTATAGTTAACCATAACCCATCACAACACTTTATAGTGGTCCATAACACATTGCAACCCTGTATAATGGTCCATAACCATAGCAACCGTTAATAATGGTCCATAACCCATACAAGCCTTCATAATGGTCCATAACCCATCACAACCCTTCATAATGGTCCATAACCCAACACAACCCTTTCTATTGTCCATAACCCATCACAACTCTTCATAATTGACCATAACCTATCACAACCCCTCATAATGCTCCATAACTCATAATAACCCTTCATATTGGTCCGTAATCCATCATAACCTTCATAATGGTCCATAACCCGACAAACCCCTTTATAATGGTCCATAACCCATCACAACCCTTGATAATTGGACATAACCCATCACAACCCTTCATAAAGGTCCATAACCCAGAACAACCGTTTCAATGGTCCATGACTCATCACAACACTTCATAATTGACCATAACCTATCACAACCCTTCAAAATGGTCAATAACCCATCATAATCCTTTATAATGGTTCATAACCCATCACAACCTTCATAATAGTACATAACCCATACAACCCTTCACAATGGTCCATTACCCATCTTGTTTTAATGGTCTATAACCCATCACAACCCTTTCTATGGTCCTTAACCCATCGCAACCTTGTATAATGGTCCATAACCCTAACCGTTCATAATGGTCCATAACCCATAAAAACGTTCGTAATAGTCCATAACCCATAACAACCCTTCATAGTTAACCATAACCTAACATAAACCTTCATAATGGTCCGTAACCTATCATAACCCTTCATAACGGTCCATAACCCATCACAACCTTCATAATGGTCCATAGCCCATCACAACCCTTTATAATGGTCAATAACCCATCACAACCCTTGATATTGAGCATAACCCATCTCAACCTTTCATAATGGTCCATCCCATCACAACCTTTCATAATGGTCCAGCACAACCCTTTATATGGTCCATAACCCATCACAATCCTTGATAATTGTCCAAAACCTATCTCAACACTTCATAGTGATCAATAACCCATCATAATCGTTCATAATGGTCTATAACCCATCACAACCTTCATAATAGTCCATAACCCATACAACCCTTTATAATGGTCCATAACCCACCACAACCCTTGATAATTGAGCATAACCCATACAGCCCTGCATAAAGGTCCATAACCCAGAACAACCGTTTCAATGGTCCATGACTCATCACAACCCTTCATAATTGACCATAACCTATCACAACCCTTCATAATGGTCAATAACCCATCGTAATCCTTTATAATGGTTCATAACCCATCACAACCTTCATAATAGTACATAACCCATACAACCCTTCACAATGGTCCATTACCCATCTTGTTCTAATGGTCTATAACCCATCACAACCCTTTCTATGGTCCTTAACCCATCGCAACCTTGTATAATGGTCCATAACCCTAACCGTTCATAATGGTCCATAACCCATAAAAACCTTCGTAATAGTCCATAACCCATAACAACCCTTCATAGTTAACCATAACCTAACACAAACCTTCATAATGGTCCGTAACCTATCATAACCCTTCATAATGATCCATAACCCATCACAACCTTCATAATGGTCCATAGCCCATCACAACCCTTTATAATGGTCAATAAACCATCACAACCCTTGATATTGAGCATAACCCATCACAACATTTCATAATGGTCCATCCCATCACAACCTTTCATAATGGTCTAGCACAACCCTTTGTATGGTCCATAACCCATCACAACCCTTCATAATTGTCCAAAACCTATCACAACACTTCATAGTGGTCAATAACCCATCATAATCATTCATAATGGTCTATAACCCATCACAACCTTCATAATAGTCCATAACCCATACAACCGTTTATAATGGTCCATAACCATAACAACCCTTCATAATGGTCCATAACCCATACAAACCTTCATAATAGTCCATAACCCATCACAACCCTTCATAATTGCCCATAACCCATCAAAACCCTTCATAATTGACCATAACCCCTCTCAACCCTTCCTATGGTCTATAACCAAGCACAACCCTTTTATGGTCCATAACCCATCACAACCCTTCATAATTAACCATAACCATCACAACACTTCATAATGGTCCATAACCCATCACAACCTTGCATAATGGTCGATAACCATAACAACCCTTCATAATGGTCCATAACCCATACAAACCTTCATAATGGTCCATAACCCATCACAAACCTTTATAATGGTCGATAACCCAACACAACCATTTCTATGGTCCTTAAGCCATCACAGCTCTTCATAATTGACCATAACCCAATACAACCCCTCATAATGGTTAGAAAACCCATCATAACCCTTCATAGTACCACCATAACCCATCACAACCTTTATAACAGTCCATAACCCATACAACCCTTTATAATGGTCTATAACCATAACAAGCCTTCATAATGGTCCATAACCCATACAAAACCTTCATAATAGTCCATAACCCATCACAACCCTTCATAATTGAGCATAACCCATCACAACCCTTTATAATGGTCTATAACCCATAACAACCCTTCATAATTGACCATAACCTATCACAACCGTTCATAATGGTCAATAACCTGTCATAATTCTTCATAATGGTTCGTAACCCATCACAACCTTCATAATATTACATAACCCATACAACCCTTCATAACGGTCCATAACCCTTTACAACCCTTTCTAATGGTCCATAACCCATCATAACCCTTTCTATAGTCCATAACCCATCGCAACCCTACATAATGGTCCATAACCATAACAACCCTTCATGATGGTCTATAACCCATATAAAACTTCATAATTGATATAACCCAACACAATCCTTCATAATTGACCATAACCCATCACAACCTTTCCTATGGTCCATAACCCAGCACAACCCTTTCTATGGTCCATAAACCATCACAACCCTTTATAGTTAACCATAACCCATCACAACACTTTATAATGGTCCATAACACATTGCAACCCTGTATAATGGTCCATAACCATAACAACCGTTAATAATGGTCCATAACCCATACAAACCTTCATAATGGTCCATAACCCATCACAACCCTTCATAATGGTCCATAACCCAACACAACCCTTTATATGGTCCATAACCCATCACAATCCTTCATAATTATCCAAAACCTATCACAACACTTCATAGTGGTCAATAACCCATCATAATCGTTCATAATGGTCTATAACCCATCACAACCTTCATAATAGTCCATAACCCATACAACCCTTTATAACGGTCCATAACCCACCACAACCCTTGATAATTGAGCATAACCCATCACAGCCCTTCATAAAGGTCCATAACCCAGAACAACCGTTTCAATGGTCCATGACTCGTCACAACCCTTCATAATTGAGCATAACGTATCACAACCCTTCATAATGGTCAATAACCCATCATAATCCTTTATAATGGTTCATAACCCATCACAACCTTCATAATAGTACATAACCCATACAACCCTTCACAATGGTCCATTACCCATCTTGTTCTAATGGTCTATAACCCATCACAACCTTTTCTATGGTCCTTAACCCATCGCAACCTTGTATAATGGTCCATAACCCAAACCCTTCAAAATGGTCCATAACCCATAAAAACCTTCATAATAGTCCATAACCCATAACAACCCTTCATAGTTAACCATAACCTAACACAAACCTTCTTAATGGTCCGTAACCTATCATAACCCTTCATAATGGTCCATAACCCATCACAACCTTCATAATGGTCCATAGCCCATCACAACCCTTTATAATGGTCAATAACCCATCACAACCCTTGATATTGAGCATAACCCATCACAACCTTTCATAATGGTCCATCCCATCACAACCTTTGATAATGGTCCAGCACAACCCTTTCTATGGTCCATAACCACACATAATTGTCCAAAACCTATCACAACACTTCATAGTGGTCAATAACCCATCATAATTATTCATAATGGTCTATAACCCATCACAACCTTCATAATAGTCCATAACCCATACAACCCTTTATAATGGTCCATAACCATAACAACCCTTCATAATGGTCCATAACCCATACAAACCTTCATAATTGCCCATAACCCATCAAAACCCTTCATAATTGACCATAACCCCTCTCAACCCTTCCTATGGCCTATAACCAAGCACAACCTTTTTATGGTCCATAACCCATCACAACCCTTCATAATTAACCATAACCATCACAACACTTCATAATGGTCCATAACCCATCACAACCTTGCATAATGGTCGATAACCATAACAACCCTTCATAATGGTCCATAACCCATACAAACCTTCATAATGGTCCATAACCCATCACAAACCTTTATAATGGTCGATAACCCAACACAACCATTTCTATGGTCCTTAAGCCATCACAGCTCTTCATAATTGACCATAACCTAATACAATCCCTCATAATGGTCAGAAAACCCATCATAACCCTTCATAGTACCACCATAACCCATCACAACCTTCATAACAGTCCATAACCCATACAACCCATTATAATGGTCTGTAACAATAACAACCCTTCATAATGGTCCATAACCCATACAAAACCTTCATAATAGTCCATAACCCATCACAACCCTTCGTAATTGAGCATAACCCATCACAACCCTTTATAATGGTCTATAACCCATAACAACCCTTCATAATTGACCATAACCTATCACAACCGTTCATAATGGTCAATAACCTGTCATAATCCTTCATAATGGTTCGTAACCCATCACAACCTTCATAATATTACATAACCCATACAACCCTTCATAACGGTCCATAACCCTTTACAACCCTTTCTAATGGTCCATAACCCATCATAACCCTTTCTATAGTCCATAACCCATCGCAACCCTGCATAATGGTCCATAACCATAACAACCCTTCATGATGGTCCATAATGTAACACCCAAAATTTTTCGCAAAATATTTTAACTTTCAAAGATAACTTTTATAAAAATAGTTATAAGTTTCCAAAATAAATAAGTAGCTCAAACCCAAAATATGGCAAAATACTAAAGTAAAGTGCGGAAGCATAACATGTCATAGTCCCAAATAAATAAAACTCCTAGTAGTGGCAATCCCGGTGCTCCAATCAAGCCTGAGCCTCGTTGATCTTAACACCTGAAAAATGTTTAGGGAAACCATAAGCAAAAGCTTAGTGAATTCAAACACAAACATCATATTAATATTCACATTTACCAGCCCTAATCCATTTCCAATTATAATTATAAAAACTAAGCAAAGAACAAATCAGTGCTTATATAAAATAGGGCGGACTTGTAGGTTTGAGCCGCACCGGGTAAATCCCGTATCCTTTGGCCCTGATCCCCGCTCCTGATAAAGAGTATAACGTTGGTGATCTTACCTAACTACCCCTCATAGTAATAATCGATTACATACAGTGCACATGTACGATTTATAATAATAATATAGCATATTTTAAATAGTAAATCTAAACAATCACACACGAGCTAACTAGTAAACACAAACATCAATACAACGGTGTGAGAGAACTCACCTTGAGTGAGTGATATAATAGATAGAAGTCAATATATGGCTACCAAGCTTGTGCAAACTTCAACACTTCACCTAATTAAGACTAAAGGTTAGAATGATGAAGTTGTGAAGCTAATGAATGAGAAAGGAGTAATCACAGCAAAGTCTCTAAAACAGACCTGCTATTTAAGACTGAATTACTCCAAAATATAAAACAGAAGGATAGGTTTAATTAATTTTTACAATAAACTTCAATTACTTAGGTTTCCAGAACCATAAAGAACTCCTCCTAATTCCAAAGGATGAAAGAGATATAAAATTTACAAAAAGACATGTCACTGCTGTCTTCAGACGGACAGTCAGGTGGTGTTGGCCAATTTTACCCAACTTGTGGGTGGAATTAGTCCCAACCAAACATCAGAGGAACCATAGATACATAAATAAAAGTCTCAGAGTTGGAATCGATTAAAAAGGGCTTCCTAAGGTCTGGATATAAAAATCACAATGTGGACAATCACAGAATCAGCATAAGCTGGTGACTGTCCACTGATCTGGAGTGTGGATCCTTTCTAACCAAGTTATAATGCGAATTAGCAACCAAACTTCTCCAGATCTTTAATTCAATATGTAATGTACATGTGGGAACTTGGAATCACTCTGGATCATTTTCCAAACCCTGGTAATGATAAAAACAAAATGACATATCACAGCAGACCCGGATTAGACCTAACAGCAAAGAAGCTGTTGTTGCCCATGATAAAGCCCTTTTCAGCGAGAGTGGTATTCTTAAGAAAGTTACTCAACTCAATGTTTGAACTTTGGGCACTGGTTGTGGGTCTATTTGAGTCCTAGAACTCGATATATGATTTTTACAAGAAAGGAGACTCAGCAGTGAAATCTGACAGAAACCCTAGGTTATGTTGCAAAATTCATAACTCAAAATCTATACCTTGAAAACACAATTCCTTCGGTCAGAACCTTCATATATGTCTTGGGAACCTTCAGTTAAAGTTTCGTAGCGATCCAACCTTTCAATCTCTGGTAATCGTCCAAACACTGCAGATGTGTTCTCAGATTCGAGATTAAAGAGAGATGTAGAGGGAGAGAGAGAGAGCTTTGAGTGAGGAGGGAGAGAGTCCTTTGAGTGAGTGTTTACTAGAAAATGAGTGAAATGAATTAATTTGAGCTTTAAGTACTCTTGGAAAGATGGGCTAAAACATAAAGCCTATGGGCTTGATTAATCCTTAAGCTTATTGGGTTTAGTCTCTTAACCCATGAACTTAAATTAAAAGATGACACTATAAGCCCACCACATAAATAATCAGATCTTAATTAATTAAATTAATATAATGTTACAAAATAAATAAAATAAAATAAATAAATGTACCGGGAAAATCCGGGGCGTTACAACTCTCCCCCACTAGGAACGGACTTCGTCCTCGAAGTCATCACCAACAAATAAATTCAGATAATGAGACCTCATCTCGTCTTCCGGTTCCCACGTCCATTCCGAACCCCGTCTATGTCGCCACTGAACCTTAACCAAATTTATAGTTTTGTTCCGAAGGGTCTTTGTTTCCCGATCTAAAATTGCAACTGGTTGCTCAACATAGTTGAGACGCTCATCAATCTGGATATCCTCCAAAGGTACCACCGTGGTATCATCAACAACACATTTCCGTAGCTGAGAGACGTGGAAAGTGTCATGGATCAGGCTAAGCTCATCAGGTAACTTCAAGCGATAGGCGACCTCCCCAACGCGAGCAATAACCTTGTAAGGTCCAATGAATCGTGGTCCTAGCTTTCCCCGCTTCCGGAAACGAATCACACCTTTCCAGGGAGAGACCTTTAACAACACAGAATCTCCCACCTGAAATTCAAGGTCGGAGCGTCTTTTGTCGGCATAGCTTTTCTGACGACTCCTCGCCGTGGCCAAATGGTCTCGTATCACCTGTATCTTCTCCGTAGTTTGCCGCACGATTTCGGTACTCCCAAGTACCCTCTGCCCTACCTCGCCCCAACAAACAGGCGTTCTACACTTCCTTCCATACAAAGCTTCATACGGGGGCATTTTAATGCTTGAGTGATAACTGTTGTTATAGGAGAACTCGGCTAGATGCAGGTGATCATCCCAGCTACCCCCAAAATCGATCGCACATGCCCAAAGCATGTCTTCCAGTGTCTGAATCGTCCTCTCACTCTGTCCGTCTGTCTGTGGGTGGAAGGCTGTGCTAAAGTGTAATCGTGTACCCATCTCTTCCTGAAATTTCCGCCAAAACCGAGAAGTAAATCGAGTGTCACGGTCGGAGATAATAGAAACGGGCACACCATGCAATGAGACAATCTCTCGATCAAAGATTTCGGCCAACTTCTTCGCAGATGAGCTCTCCTTTATGGCCAAAAAGTGAGCGCTCTTAGTCAGACGGTCGACAATCACCCAAATAGTATCAGCTCCACGGGCAGTCCTAGGAAGCTTAGTGATGAAATCCATGGTCAGATGCTCCCATTTCCATTCCGGAATCTCCAAAGGTTGCAATTTCCCATGCGGTTTCTGGTGCTCTGCCTTGACCTTCCGGCAGGTTATACATTCTTCCACATACTGGGCTACATCATTCTTCATTCCATGCCACCAGTAACCCTCTCGTAGATCCAGATACATTTTGGTTGCACCCGGATGTATGGAGAATTTAGACTTGTGAGCTTCCTCCATTAGGGTTTTCCGGTTGCCTCCTATATATGGAACCCAAACTCTACCATGGCGAGTCAGCAAACCCCGCCCATCTACTTCCATCTTAGGCAGTTCATTCTCGATTTTCTCCCGCTTGATGTTTATTGCCGTCTTTTGAGCGTCACGAATCAGGTCTAGCAAGGGCGACATCATCGTCATACGGAGGCACTTGGCTCGAATAGGCTCAGTAGTCGGTTTGCGACTGAGAGCATCAGCCACCACATTAGCTTTACCGGGGTGGTAGTGAATTTCGCAGTCATAGTCTTTCACCACATCCAGCCATCTAATCTGCCTCATGTTCAGATCCCGCTGATCGAACAGATACTTCAAGCTCTTATGGTCGGTATATACAATAAACTTTACCCCATAGAGATAATGTCTCCAAATCTTGAGGGCAAATACAACAGCCCCCAGCTCCAAGTCATGAGTGGGGTAGTTTTGCTCGTGGGGTTTTAGTTGTCGGGAGGCGTAGGCTATAACCCTGTCTCGCTGCATCAACACTGCACCAAAGCCCCGAAGTGATGCATCACAGTAAACTACTATATCTTCCATTCCATCCATTAGGGCCAAGATCGTTGCATCACTCAATCGTGATCTCAACTCATCAAACGCCGCTTGTTGCTCCAGACCCCACACAAACTTCTCTGACTTCTTGGTTAGTCGAGTAAGTGGTAACGCAATCTTTGAGAAATTTTCTATGAATCTACGGTAGTAACCGGCTAAACCCAAAAAGCTACGAATTTCGGAAGGCGTTTTTGGAACCTCCCACTGCTTAACTGTTTCCACTTTGGCTTGATCGACCTTGATACCTTCTTTGTTCACCACATGCCCCAAAAACTGAACCTCATCTAACCAGAATTCACACTTCGAGAATTTAGCATATAGTTTTTCTCTCGCAAGAGTCTCTAAAATTTCCCGAAGATGTCGCTCATGCTCCTCCTTGGTCTTAGAGTACACTAATATGTCATCAATGAACACAATAACAGAGCGGTCAAGCATCGGACTACACACCCGATTCATGAGGTCCATAAAAGCAGCGGGTGCATTGGTGAGCCCAAAAGGCATTACCACGAACTCATAATGCCCCAAGCGAGTACGGAATGCGGTCTTCTCAATGTCTTCTTCCCGAACTCGCATCTGGTGGTAACTGGACCGTAAATCAATCTTGGAGAACCAAGATGCTCCCTGTAGCTGATCAAAAAGATCGTCAATACGTGGTAGCGGATATCTATTCTTTATCGTGGCTTGTTCAGTTCCCTGTAATCGATACACATACGCTGGGTGCCATCTTTCTTCTTGACAAATAGAATAGGAGCTCCCCATGGTGAAGAGCTAGGCCGTATAAAACCCTTATTACTTAATTCATGAAGTTGTTCATGGAGTTCTTTCATTTCGGGTGGCGCCAACCGGTATGGGGCCTTAGCTATCGGAGTCGCACCTGGCAATAATTCAATGCGGAACTCCACTTGCCGAATAGGGGGCAAACCAGGAAGTTCCTCCGGAAAAACATCGCTGAAGTCTGAAACGACCGAAACATCATTAAGTACTTTGGCAGAAGAACAAGAAGCGATAGCCATGCAAGGAGTATCTCCCTGAATGATAAGTTCTCCACCCTTAGGGTTTTGAACACGGATTTGTTTCTTACGACAATGGATCTCCGCATCAAACGCGTCCAGCCAATCCATACCCACGATAACACAAAGATCCCGCATCGCAATGGGGATAAGATCAATAGGGAATTCAACCCCAGAAAATTCGAGAGTACAGCCCCGATACACGTCGGTGACATAAATCATACGGTTATCGGCAACCTCGATAACCATTGGGCGAGCCAATTTTCCGATACTACGCCCCAAACGATTAATGAATGTGCGATATACGAAAGAATGAGTAGCACCGCTGTCGAACATAACAGCAGCGGGCTCGGAGTCTAACAGATAAGTGCCTGATTCACAACATATAAATACATAGACAAACTTTAAAACTATAATCAAATTAAACAATACAAGAGTGAAGGAGAATGAAGAAAAGTGAAATTTACCCGCCACAGTTGCTGTAATTGCCGGCTCCTCCGCAGTCAGCTGGTGAGCACGTCCTCGTGTCACCATGGCAGGTCCTTTAGAGGACGATGCACTCGGGGGTTTCATACCCCCGCCTCCACCACCATTCTTCAACTGCGGGCAATCAGGCTTCTTGTGTCCCTTCTCGTTGCAGTTAAAGCAGGTAGGAATCGTAGAAGGAACCTGTGGTGATGCCACCGCTACTGAGGACTTACAATGCTTCCAATGATGACCCGGCTTCTTGCAATTGTAACATACTAACCGACTCTTGTCGTCCTGTCCCGCAAACGGCCTGTACTCGTATCTCGTCTTCCCACCCGTTCTTCTGCTTCTTATGTGCATCCCCGGACGTCCTGGTCAGGGCGTTTTCTGCCTTTCTCTTGTGCTGCTGGGTCTGTAGCTCAATCTCCCTCCTCCTAGCGGCATCCATGATAGCTGACAATGTCGTGAACTCCTGCATGCTCACGAACTCCCGTATCTCTGTACGTAGGGAATCTTTAAACCTACTAACCAACCACGCCTCATCTCCGGCAAATGAGGGACAGAAGGACATCATCTCCAGGAACTTAGCATTCAGATCCGACACGCACTCCGTAGTCTGCTCAAAGGTCATAAACTGTTGCTGCATCTGCTGCTGCTCCACCTGGGGCACATACTGCCTCTCAAACCTCTCCACAAACTGGGCCCAAGTCATGGCTCTCAGCTCCTCCTCAGTCATCAATGTCGTAACAGTTTTCCACCAGGTATTTGCTTTCTTCCTAAGTTGGCTCATAGTAACAACAACCTTGAATTGATCTGGGCACCCGCAAGTCATGAGAGCACTTTCGATATCGGCAATCCAGTGTTTAGCCTCCACTGGATTCAAGTCACCATTCCACTGTGGAGGGTGGCACTTAGAGAACTTCTCGAAATAATAGGCTGAGTCGCGAACAGGCGGAGCGGGTAAAGCTCCTCCGTTAACAGCTGCGAGGCGCTCATCCAAGAGAGCACGAAATTGGGTAATTATGCCAGAAGTGACATTCGGAATGAGCTCGTTAAAGGCATTGTTGAATTCTTCAGCGATGAGTTCCCTAACTTGCCCCATTTGGGTCTGATTAAGACGAGTTGTCGGAGCCATCTAGATTCGCAGAATAAAGAGATTATTAGGAGTTATTCACCCTAGATTTTCCTAGGAAGACTGAAACACTCAGCTCACCAAACATTTTCAACCTTGCCCCGACCCGAGATCGGCACCGGTGCTTCAAATAGTAGGGGCCCTTCTACTACCTTCCACACAAGTTCCAATCTCGCATTCTTGTCTAGTTTCAAATGTTCCAGTTTGCTCTAGCCGTTTATTTAAACAACTCTCTCACATGATATTACTAACATGGGTGAAATCTAACAATTTAAGGATAATTAAAGGTATGTTTGCAGATAAAACTTATAATAAACAACTCAAGATATAACAATCTATCGAAATAAGAATTTAAGAAACAAGGCTTACTTGGCTAACTGGCGCACCATAGGATCTTCCACTACTAGTCCTCAAAAGTCTTAAGAAATTCTTTTAAGGAAAATATTTTTAAAGAAAATTAAATTTTTACGAGCCTCAAATTTGAGTCTAGAACATTCCTAAGAATGCCTAGTTCCCTCAAACGTGTGCTCTGATACCAACTTGTAACACCCAAAATTTTTCGCAAAATATTTTAACTTTCAAAGATAACTTTTATAAAAATAGTTATAAGTTTCCAAAATAAATAAGTAGCTCAAACCCAAAACATGGCAAAATACTAAAGTAAAGTGCGGAAGCATAACATGTCATAGTCCCAAATAAATAAAACTCCTAGTAGTGGCAATCCCGGTGCTCCAATCAAGCCTGAGCCTCCTTGATCTTAACACCTGAAAAATGTTTAGGGAAACCGTAAGCAAAAGCTTAGTGAATTCAAACACAAACATCATATTAATATTCACATTTACCAGCCCTAATCCATTTCCAATTATAATTATAAAAACTAAGCAAAGAACAAATCAGTGCTTATATAAAATAGGGCGGACTTGTAGGTTTGAGCCGCACCGGGTAAATCCCGTATCCTTTGGCCCTGATCCCCGCACCTCATAAAGAGTATAACGTTGGTGATCTTACCTAACTACCCCTCATAGTAATAATCGATTACATACAGTGCACATGTACGATTTATAATAATAATATAGCATATTTTAAATAGTAAATCTAAACAATCACACACGAGCTAACTAGTAAACACAAACATCAATACAACGGTGTGAGAGAACTCACCTTGAGTGAGTGATATAATAGATAGAAGTCAATATATGGCTACCAAGCTTGTGCAAACTTCAACACTTCACCTAATTAAGACTAAAGGTTAGAATGATGAAGTTGTGAAGCTAATGAATGAGAAAGGAGTAATCACAGCAAAGTCTCTAAAACAAACCTGCTATTTAAGACTGAATTACTCCAAAATATAAAACAGAAGGATAGGTTTAAATAATTTTTACAATAAACTTCAATGACTTAGGTTTCCAGAACCATAAAGAACTCCTCCTAATTCCAAAGGATGAAAGAGATATAAAATTTACAACAAGACATGTCACTGCTGTCTTCAGACGGACAGTCAGGTGGTGTTGGCCAATTTTTTGTGGGTGGAATTAGTCCCAACCAAACATCAGAGGAACCATAGATACATAAATAAAAGTCTCAGAGTTGGAATCGATTAAAAAGGGCTTCCTAAGGTCTGGATATAAAAATCACAATGTGGACAATCACAGAATCAGCATAAGCTGGTGACTGTCCACTGATCTGGAGTGTGGATCCTTTCTAACCAAGTTATAATGCGAATTAGCAACCAAACTTCTCCAGATCTTTAATTCAATATGTAATGTACATGTGGGAACTTGGAATCACTCTGGATCATTTTCCAAACCCTGGTAATGATAAAAACAAAATGACATATCACAGCAGACCCGGATTAGACCTAACAGCAAAGAAGCTGTTGTTGCCCATGATAAAGCCCTTTTCAGCGAGAGTGGTATTCTTAAGAAAGTTACTCAACTCAATGTTTGAACTTTGGGCACTGGTTGTGGGTCTATTTGAGTCCTAGCACTCGATATATGATTTTTACAAGAAAGGAGACTCAGCAGTGAAATCTGACAGAAACCCTAGGTTATGTTGCAAAATTCATTACTCAAAATCTGTACCTTGAAAACACAATTCCTTCGGTCAGAACCTTCATATATGTCTTGGGAACCTTCAGTTAAAGTTTCGTAGCGATCCAACCTTTCAATCTCCGGGAATCGTCCAAACACTGCAGATGTGTTCTCAGATTCGGGATTAAAGAGAGATGTAGAGGGAGAGAGAGAGAGCTTTGAGTGAGGAGGGAGAGAGTCCTTTGAGTGAGTGTTTACTAGAAAATGAGTGAAATGAATTAATTTGGCTTTAAGTACTCTTGGAAAGATGGGCTAAAACATAAAGCCTATGGGCTTGATTAATCCTTAAGCTTATTGGGTTTAGTCTCTTAACCCATGAACTTAAATTAAAAGATGACACTATAAGCCCACCACATAAATAATCAGATCTTAATTAATTAAATTAATATAATGTTACAAAATAAATAAAATAAAATAAATAAATGTACCGGGAAAATCCGGGGCATTACACATAACCCATATAAAACTTCATAATTGATATAACCCAACACAATCCTTCATAATTGACCATAACCCATCACAACCTTTCCTATGGTCCATAACCCAGCACAACCCTTTCTATGGTCCATAACCCATCACAACCCTTTATAGTTAACCATAACCCATCACAACACTTTATAATGGTCCATAACACATTGCAACCCTGTATAATGGTCCATAACCATAACAACCGTTAATAATGGTCCATAACCCATACAAACCTTCATAATGGTCCATAACCCATCACAACCCTTCATAATGGTCCATAACCCAACACAACCCTTTCTATTGTCCATAACCCATCACAACTCTTCATAATTGACCATAACCTATCACAACCCCTCATAATGCTCCATAACTCATAATAACCCTTCATATTGGTCCATAACCCGTCATAACCTTCATAATGGTCCATAACACAACAAACCCCTTTATAATGGTCCACAACAAATCACAACCCTTGATAATTGAGCATAACCCATCACAACCCTTCATAAAGGTCCATAACCCAGAACAACCGTTTCAATGGTCCATGACTCATCACAACCCTTCATAATTGACCATAACCTATCACAACCCTTCATAATGGTCAATAACCCATCATAATCCTTTATAATGGTTTATAACCCATCACAACCTTCATAATAGTACATAACCCATACAACCCTTCACAATGGTCCATTACCCATCTTGTTCTAATGGTCTATAACCCATCAAAACCCTTTCTATGGTCCTTAACCCATCGCAACCTTGTATAATGGTCCATAACCCTAACCGTTCATAATGCTCCATAACCCATAAAAACCTTCATAATAGTCCATAACCCATAACAACCCTTCATAGTTAACCATAACCTAACACAAACCTTCATAATGGTCCGTAACCTATCATAACCCTTCATAATGGTCCATAACCCATCACAACCTTCATAATGGTCCATAGCCCATCACAACCCTTTATAATGGTCAATAAACCATCACAACCCTTGATATTGAGCATAACCCATCACAACATTTCATAATGGTCTATCCCATCACAACCTTTCATAATGGTCTAGCACAACCCTTTCTATGGTCCATAACCCATCACAACCCTTCATAATTGTCCAAAACCTATCACAACACTTCATAGTGGTCAGTAACCCATCATAATCATTCATAATGGTCTATAACCCATCACAACCTTCATAATAGTCCATAACCCATACAACCCTTTTGTAACATCCCAAAATTTTAGGGTAAAATTTAAAAAAATTAAACGGACACTTCAATATAAGAAAAACCACTTAATTAATTTTAATAAAATTCCATAACTTATAAGTTTAATGAAAACATCCCAGGATTAACAAAAGTTAATGAAATCACAACATAGCGGAACTTCCATTCAAAAACAGTCCTCCAATGAAGCAGCACAGTGTATACACGTCACGCCTTGCCATCCATGGTACCTGATGTACCTGAAACAGTAGTTTATATAGGGAAAGGGTAAGCACGGAGCTTAGTGAGTTCCTCAAAATACCATACGATCCATCACATAACATACAACACATCATAACCATTCATATGTCTGTGAGACTCGCGGGCTATCCCTGTTCCGCTGAAGACTCACAGGCAGTTCCTGTTCTGTCTTATCGCTCGCAGGCTTTTCCCGTTCCGTCTAATGACTCGCAGGCTATTCCCATTCCGCCTATTGGCTCGCGGGCTATCCCGTTCCGTCCACAAACAATCATTATCATAGCAATAATTCATACAATTATTATAACAGGTAAGATCACCTTAGTCTAACATATCTTCCTTCCTACGCATGCAATATCACCTATAGTATAGTGAGAAGACTCACCTGATTATAGTTGACTATTTCGTTTATCTTTCTCGGCTTTGTATTTCCTTCAACTTTAACTGTTAACATAATAAGAAATCTATCATTTCTTAATCCTTAACTATATTGTAGTCGTATCATTAAACCCTTCAGTAATTCCAATATGATACTCCATGATTTATCAAGTAAAGAACAGCCAGGTAGAAGATTAGATGGGGTGGCAGGATCCTTTCAGCATTTTAGCCTTTCGGAAAATCCAACAACCAGATCCCAAGTAATCAGCCTAGTCACCGTCCTCGTAAGTAAATCAATCGGTATTATTTTCGGAATTACGAATTGTTATAATAACGACATTTTAAGGTTTTTGTTTACTATTGTTAGAAATGAGTATAATATAACATATGTTATACTTATTAAATATTCTACTTCTTAACACAAAAACTATTTTACAATACCTAATTAAGCTATAGAAAAGTTTGTAGTTACCTTATGACCAGTCGTCGGAACCTATAACTTCTTCGCTAGGCTTTTGAGCTTCCTTCCACTCACTTCTTACACTCTAGTGCTTAGAAACCTCTATATATTGGATTGAGATTTGTTGGTGGTGTGGTTTATGAGATGTTTTGGGGGGTATTTATACTTGAATTCTTGAATAAAAAATGGCATGACACTTTTGACAAAAGATTTTAATAATATAATTTTGTTGAAATTAAAGGCCGTCTAGAATCAGTCTGTTCAAGACTGGTTTAGCCGATCTTAAACCCATTAAATTCACGTTTTTATTTGATATTCAGAAAACTCATCTCAATACCTTTCCAGGGATGTATTTTACGTATTTATACGATTTTTCTATGATTTATTATGAATTTTTGAAAACAGACTATCTAATCTGTCAATTCCGAACTAATCAGTAAAGATTGCATTTCTTACCATAGATAATGTCATTTTCAAGCTTACTATTATTTTTGGTAATTGTACTAGACTCAATTTGTAAACTTTGTGCACTGGTTTGAGGTCCAAATGATTTTTCTAGAATTAATTATGATTTTTCTAAAAACAACACAAAATGCTGATTTTCATATGAAATTGTAACTAAAGTTTTTCTTAGCTTTATAACTACCAATGATCATATAATTCCTAACACTCTTATTTTAAGTATATGTTATAATCAGGATACGGGTCTTACAAGTCTCCCCCACTTATTTGGATTTCGTCCTGAAATCCGCATTCTCGAACGCCTCTATGTATTTCCCATCGAGTCCTTGTGTCCTTCAAAAATCCTCCTCGTCTTATTGCCGAAACTTTACAAGATTTAATTATCTTTCCCTTTCAACATTCACATGCCTCTGTAATAATGCTTAAGGTCCTATTATTCTCATTCACTCCATACTTCTTTTCTTCTAATTACTCTAGATGTACAAAAAAAAAAAACTCTAAGTGTTTCTCACAGTCCCACACATCGACTTGACCGGCTACTATCTACAGTACATATTTAGTACTTTCTAATCTACCTATATACATACTTAACCTTGCAATACCTAATTTTAACACTATTTCGTATTTATATGAATTCGTCATATTTCAACACACATTTGCCTCAATTCAACATTTCTTTAAATACTTTTTGGCTAAATAAGTCTATTTTTGTAGAATCTCCAAATTTTTGTGTTTCACCGAAATATAAAATTTACATCATCTTTTGTAAGCTTATTTTTTTATTTTATTTTATTTTATTATTATTATTATTTTTTTGGAGTACTGAACACTCTTTAAACTATTTCCATTATATGGAGACATAAAATTTTGTTTTATTTCAAAAGTTTCTTTATATCTCGTTCTCCCCAGAGTCAAGCAGAGAATTTTGAAAAAATGTCACTTGGGGTAGTGAAAAGTCGCATCTACTGTAGTTAGTTTGAATTTCAGTAATTAAAACGTGAGGTGTCCTTTCAGTTCCGTGTGTCCTTTCGGTTCCAGCTGCAAGATACTATATATACAGGTATGTAGTATCATTCATTTTCAGTCTCATCCTCTCTTATCACTAGTTTGTTTGTAAACGAACTCATATTTAAAGCCGAGTCATGGAAAACATATCTTCAATGGGCGATCTGTCGAACCCTGGACCTGGTTTTCCGCAAGGAGAGGGTACTTCAAACCAAGCACTCTTAATAGAGTTCGGTGACTCTAACATTCTAGACATCTATCATCCATACTTCGATTACCTTTCTAATGTTTTGTTTGATTTTGAATTATGGTACAGTCTTCCAGATATACTACCAATAGAGCAACTCCACGATGAGCCGGAAATTTTTCCCGAGTTGAACATTAACTCAGATGATCCGGTGCATGCATCTGACTTTGCACTTGACTTTGCACTTGATCAGACTCCATGCCTTCTACCAGGTTAAATTCTTTTGAATGATCCATTTATAAGTATTCTATTTTGTTTTATCATTTGACATGTGTTATTTGTAGACCCATTTGTGGATGGTCTAACTGAGTACAATCCATTCATCAACATACCCTCAATGAGCAGTGAGATCATCCCCATGAATCAAGGATTCATGGCTGACATTCAAAATGACAATCAATTATAGACGATTGATAACATCAATATTGATATGAATCCCGAGTTTGGGGTTGGTTTTCAATACCAAAATCACCTTCAGGTGATTCAAAGGAACCTAGAAGGATTTCAAAATCCTGGTATTTTAGTTGAAAACCAACAATTATTACCGATAGAGGCCACTAATTTTGATGAATCAATGTCCATCTTTGGGTCAAAAAATCAGGAACATGTTCAAATGATCCAGAATGATAACAATACAATTGGATTTGAACCTTCTAGTTCAGAAAACATAGCAGGTGGCAGTGGAAGAGGTTTCAGACATTTATTAAGTAGGGAAATAATAGCTGAATACTTTAACGAACCAATTGAGAAAGCTGCGAAGGAACTCAACATTGGAACGACACAATTAAAAAAACGCTGTAGAGAATTAGGTATCAATCATTGGCCCCAACGACAACTTACGAGTTTGCAAACCCTTATTGATCGTGCTGAGGTAAAGAACTACACATTTTTTTTAATTCCTTTATATCATAAGGTTGAAATTACTAAAGTTATTTGTGCCACAGGAATTTGGTAATGAATTTATTGAGGCAACAGAATTATCGGGAGATTTAATACCCAACCTAAAAAAAGAAAAAGAAGCAATAATTGAAGGGTCACAATCGGGTCTAAGAGACGGCACAAAGAAGCTAATACAAGCTGCTCATAAGGTTGTATTTAGGAAAAGAAAAATTCAGGAAAAGGGGGAAACTTCATCAAGAACTCATACACAGCAGCAATCTCCGCCATCTAATTCTGGTATGAGTAGTATTAACCCTGGTTTACTCGAGTCTTCGAGTGAGGAGAATTTTTGAGGCTTTGTAGGTGACCTAGCCTGGTTTCCTCCTTCTTATAGCTACCCCCAACTGGTTCCGAATTAGAGCCCTTCCTCATCACTGCCCTACTTACACACGCCCTAAATGAGTCAATATTTAGCCCTTAATCATGCGGTTACAGGTTCCAACCCTATCGAGACCCCATACCTTGGAGCTCCTCCTCCAATAACTGAAAGCATACTACTTCCAAATCCTCGAGAAGGTACAAGTCAACCTAATGATGACAAAGATTGGAGTGTAGAAGATCTTTTCTCGCGTCTTTTTGATTCTCCGGTTTAGGTTAGTAGTTCTGTAAACTTTTCTTAATGTATTAATATCAAGTTGTAGTAATGAATTAAATATATTGACGTGTTACTATAATTTTAATAATTTCATCGATTCAATATAATATTCATGTTGTTCCCTTAATTTTGTATTCCTCCCCCACTTGGACTAAAGTCCAAGTCTGTTTATTCGATTTATAATTTTTTTTATGAGCCCTTACTCTCGAACAATAACCAAGCCCACTCTGCTCAGCCAACAACTTGCATCAGGGGCAACACCATCTCAATAAACATGTTTCGATAATGTAAAGACGTTTACATCAACCACCATATGTTACTCATCCGCTTGAGACCCTAGTCAACACCTCTATCGTCAGTTACCTCAATCACGAGCGAGTGATCCAGACTCTCAACCCACACGACCTGATCAATCACTCAAGCAAGATCAATACAAGGGTAGGTAGCCCCACTATGACACAGCACTAGGCATGTACAGAGTCGACTCAAAAATACCCGCTATCATCTCAGGCGCCGCTTGCACCTCTTTGACCGTGAGTTGGAAAACTCACCCTTGCATCCTCTAGTCCCTGTCTGACTTGTGCGCCCATTAGTTGCATGAAAAATAGCTACCACAATAGCACTTTGACATTCTCCCTTTCAACAGTCTTTAAGCTCAGTAATCAACTTAAGCATGATTGGTCCAACCAAACTGGTATGATCACATCTTAATTGTTCCTACTAAACCTCACAATCAACATTCAACAATCGAATGGATAAAGGTTTACCACATTACACTAGCATTTAAGTCGACTATGCTAGACACTCACATACTCAGCTCCTTGGATCCTTCGTGACAAATTCCCGACTCAAACGCAGATCCTGTGCTTTCGATAGTAGGAGCTCTACTACTACCTTCCACACCTATCCATGTTCGTTCCAAGACCCGTCTCGAAATATCCAATTCGCTTCTTACCGATAATTTTAACACATATGCCCTTACAAGGCATATGTCAACCCTTCTCGGAATACTTGGAATCCCACCCCCACCCAGCTATTCTAACTAAGACGGAACTTCCTCCAGTGATGACAGATTGTTTCGTGAACGTAGTTGTATACAATATCAAACTAAACAGTCTTTCAAATAAGAGAATCTTCCCTAAGGCAACAACCAAACAAGGAACATGCAATAAGGTCAACTCACACATTCTATGACTATTCAGTCCATATTGTATACAACTTAGTGGAAATCTCTAAGCAACCTATCGGCACTAGCATACAGTTCTATTAGCAAATAGCAGATAATAATACAACAATATGCAATCTCTACCAGGCATTTCAGCAAACATATACCATATGTTTTTTTTTAACATCCACAATATTAAATACTTAACCCTTTTCTCATACTGGCGTCGGCTGGCGGTACACACTGTGTCTTCAGTTCACCCTTCATAAAACATCTTTCTTTCGTAAAAATGTTTTAATAAAACTCTTAAGCCTCAACTTGAGTCCAGAACTCACTAAGTGAGCCTGATTCTCTCAAGCTGTGCTCTGATACCAACTTGTAACATCCCAAAATTTTAGGGTAAAATTTAAAAAAATTAAACGGACACTTCAATATAAGAAAAACCACTTAATTAATTTTAATAAAATTCCATAACTTATAAGTTTAATGAAAACATCCCAGGATTAACAAAAGTTAATGAAATCACAACATAGCGGAACTTCCATTCAAAAACAGTCCTCCAATGAAGCAGCACAGTGTATACACGTCACGCCTTGCCATCCATGGTACCTGATGTACCTGAAACAGTAATTTATATAGGGAAAGGGTAAGCACGGAGCTTAGTGAGTTCCTCAAAATACCATACGATCCATCACATAACATACAACACATCATAACCATTCATATGTCTGTGAGACTCGCGGGCTATCCCTGTTCCGCTGAAGACTCACAGGCAGTTCCCGTTCTGTCTTATCACTCGCAGGCTTTTCCCGTTCCGTCTAATGACTCGCAGGCTATTCCCGTTCCGCCTATTGGCTTGCGGGCTATCCCGTTCCGTCCACAAACAATCATTATCATAGCAATAATTCATACAATTATTATAACAGGTAAGATCACCTTAGTCTAACATATCTTCCTTCCTACGCATGCAATGTCACCTATAGTATAGTGAGAAGACTCACCTGATTATAGTTGACTATTTCGTTTATCTTTCTCGGCTTTGTATTTCCTTCAACTTTAACTGTTAACATAATAAGAAATCTATCATTTGTTAATCCTTAACTATATTGTAGTCGTATCATTAAACCCTTCAGTAATTCCAATATGATACTCCATGATTTATCAAGTAAAGAACAGCCAGGTAGAAGATTAGATGGGGTGGCAGGATCCTTTCAGCATTTTAGCCTTTCGGAAAATCCAACAACCAGATCCCAAGTAATCAGCCTAGTCACCGTCCTCGTAAGTAAATCAATCGGTATTATTTTCGGAATTACGAATTGTTATAATAACGACATTTTAAGGTTTTTGTTTACTATTGTTAGAAATGAGTATAATATAACATATGTTATACTTATTAAATATTCTACTTCTTAACACAAAAACTATTTTACAATACCTAATTAAGCTATAGAAAAGTTTGTAGTTACCTTATGACCAGTCGTCGGAACCTATAACTTCTTCGCTAGGCTTTTGAGCTTCCTTCCACTCACTTCTTACACTCTAGTGCTTAGAAACCTCTATATATTGGATTGAGATTTGTTGGTGTGGTTTATGAGATGTTTTGGGGGGTATTTATACTTGAATTCTTGAATAAAAAATGGCATGACACTTTTGACAAAAGATTTTAATAATATAATTTTGTTGAAATTAAAGGCCGTCTAGAATCAGTCTGTTCAAGACTGGTTTAGCCGATCTTAAACCCATTAAATTCACGTTTTTATTTGATATTCAGAAAACTCATCTCAATACCTTTCCAGGGATGTATTTTACGTATTTATACGATTTTTCTATGATTTATTATGAATTTTTGAAAACAGACTATCTAATCTGTCAATTCCGAACTAATCAGTAAAGATTGCATTTCTTACCATAGATAATGTCATTTTCAAGCTTACTATTATTTTTGGTAATTGTACTAGACTCAATTTGTAAACTTTGTGCACTGGTTTGAGGTCCAAATGATTTTTCTAGAATTAATTATGATTTTTCTAAAAACAACACAAAATGCTGATTTTCATATGAAATTGTAACTAAAGTTTTTCTTAGCTTTATAACTACCAATGATCATATAATTCCTAACACTCTTATTTTAAGTATATGTTATAATCAGGATACGGGTCTTACACCTTTATAATGGTCCATAACCATAACAACCCTTCATAATGGTCCATAACCCATACAAACCTTCATAATAGTCCATAACTCATCACAACCCTTCATAATTGCCCATAACCCATCAAAACCCTTCATAATTGACCATAACCCCTCTCAACCCTTCCTATGGTCTATAACCAAGCACAACCCTTTTATGGTCCATAACCCATCACAACCCTTAATAATTAACCATAACCATCACAACACTTCATAATAGTCCATAACCCATCGCAACCTTGCATAATGGACCATAACCATAACAACCCTTCATAATGGTCGATAACCCAACACAACCCTTTCTATGGTCCTTAAGCCATCACAGCTCTTCATAATTGACCATAACCTAATACTGTTGGTTATCCATGTTCATGTTATGAGTTTCAAAAACTAGAAGTTGCAACGGAAGCATAAAATCATGAACACGAATTTTACTTCCAAGAGGATCATGCTATAAGCATGTAGAGATAAAATGAAGAACAAACAAAGTGATGAGTTCAAGATCATACCAATGTGTTCTTGAGCTTGATATAGATGAAATATTGATGGCAAGAAACCAAAATAGGTTCCCTCTAAAGTTGATCCACCAACAAGCTTAGCAACACCAAGAAGATGCTAGTCTTCAACCTGTAAATTATCACCCTTTTGAAGCTTGATGTAAAATCCGATTTTCACCAAGTGTGGAGATGATATGAGAGAGTTTTCTAACACTTAGAAGAGTTGTATAGCATACCAAATCGGCCAAGAACCAGCCCCAACCAACAAATGCATGCATACCTTTCTTTTAAGAGCTCTAGGTGCATAAAACCCATAGTCAAAGTTGGGAATTCAAAGGAATATGTCTAAAGCATGTTGGAGCATGCCAACACCACTTCCTTGGGGAGTGGTGGACGAAATTCTTCCCTTGGGAGGAGAAAAGTCTCCAACTTGTATTATTTATAACAACTTTGTTCCAAACTTTTATAAATAATAAACTTCCAATTTTCATTTAAACTCCTTTATTTATTCACATATCCATATATATACACTTATAATTAACATATATATACTCATATATATATATGTTTATATAAATATATGTTCATCTTATGTATTTATATATATACATATATATTTCATAAATTATATGTACACATATACATTTATACATACATGTGAATTTTATTTTAACACTTAAAATAATAAAAGAGGTAAATATTTATCATTTAAATCATCTAACAATTAAATGATATAAATAATCATATACACTCTCAAATTAATTCATCTCATATGAATTATTACTTAGAACAATTATTATTTTCCATAAAATAATAATTCTCAAAACAAATTGCAAGTATTATATCATTTGATAATAAATCAAATTCATTGTATCAAATGGTCAATTGGTGTCTAACTTGTTATTGGTGTGACCCTATAGGATCATGTATTATTAGTAATATCATTTATGATCATCCTTGGGCATATAGAACTAACAATCTCCCACTTGCACAAGGTTCCATCATAGAATGATACAGACAGTGATAAACGTCTAGCAACATTTCACTGCCCCCAATAGCACATAGGTAGGGCAATTTCTCTTCCAATGCCCAACTTTGCCACATTCAAAGCATGTGTCTTCTTTGGCAACCTTTGCCTTCTTCTTGGGCGGACGGGATGGTTGGACAACTTTCTTGCCTTTACCTTTGACAACCTTTTCTTTCCCCATGCCCTTGGAGTTGGTGGGGTGTTCGGGTCTAGTTCTCTTTGTGCCACCTTCCTTGATCATGAGAACTTGAGTGGTTTTCTTAGGCAAATTCTTTTCCGCGGTAATTAGCATCCCATGCAATTCTGGGATAGTTTTGTTCAAACCATTCATGTTATAATTCATGACGAAGGGATCAAAAGACTTTGTCAAGGAGTTAAGGATCATATCCATTGCTAGCTCTTCGGGTATCACAACTCCAAGACGTGCCAAATGATCAATGTGACTCTTCATTTTGAGCACATAAGAGCTAACCGACTGTCCATCCTCCATCTTGCAAGCATGGAAAGCCCGAGCAGTTTCGAACCTTTCCGTTCTTGCAAGTTGTTGGAACATTTCCTTTAATTGATTAATCATGTCATAGGCTGAATGATTCTCCAAATCCTTCTGAAGGTCAGGAATCATGGTTGCCAACATGAGGCATGATGCATCAATGGAATCATCCATCTTTTTAAGCCATGCATCGTGTGCAGGCTTAGTAATGACAGGGGGCTCTTCTGGAAGTGGTTCATTGAGAACATATTCTTTCTTTTCTTGTTTGAGAACTATTCTCACACTACGGTACCAATCCAAGAAGTTGGTATGGTTGAGTTTTTCTCCCTCAAGGAGAGACCGTAGTGAAGTTTTGTTTGGAGCCGGGTTTGTTGTGTTTGGTGCCATCTACAAAATTTTAACAAGGTTCAATTTAGTAAATTATGATATTAAGTCCTTAATAATTAATACCCTTTCTTTGTTTAATAAACTTTAATTGATTAAGGTCTAGAATCCAAGTTGCAATACAAACAAGCGGTTAGGTATCCTTTATCCCGCCTATTCGAATCAACAAGGTAGGTAACGGTTTACCAATTATATCCAAATATAATTTCTAGAGTTATGGGATCCCATTATAACATTTATAAGTTTGGCATGTTTGATCCCATCTATGCCTTGGATTCCTAATGCTTAGGTGACCTTTATCACAAAAGATTTCCAAACAAATCATCCCACTTAAACGGACATGTAGTTTTGCCAAATATTAATGGTTAGGTGTCCTTTATCCCATCAATATTACAAAACTACCTCTTGTATCACAAGAAGACTCCAAGTGGTTAGGTAACCTTTATCCCACAAGGATATACAAGTGATACATGAGTGTCTTTAAGAGGGACGGCATTGATTTGTATTTCGAAAGGGATTTTGTATGTTTTACAATTCTAATTTTGAAAAACATATGGTATCATGTAGATTGCATGCATCCAATGAACATGGTACCATTAAATCTTATTTTGTTAATTGGTTCTTTAATCATAAAATCTCTATTTTATTGATTCTTTGTTTGTGGTCAAGATTACAATTAATATCCAATATTAAGTTTGAGTTTGATCACATATATGAGAACCAATTTTAATCCTAAATAATTACCATTATTATTTAATGTTGGAGTTTGTAAGAGTTCATAAAATCTCCATTTTATTTTTTGTTTCATTTATTTTTAAAACTTGACTTTATAGGTTTTATAACAAAACCCATTTTTTATAAAACCAATTGTATTACATCTTATTTTTTAAATGTCAATTTGAAATTACAAACTCCTTGATGATTATGTTTAATTATCTAGGTTGTTTAGCATGCAAAAATCTTATTTTCATCCACAACATAAAATAACAAAACATTCAATCATCACATGCATGCATGGGTGCATAAACACAAGCCAACTAATTTGATATTTCATGTGAGCCATACATGAAATATCAAGTCCATCCTAGGGACAAAAAGTGACCAAAAAACCATCCAAATGATCTTCAATTGAGCTACAACTTTGCCAATATTCTTATATCATCAAATGACACTTGAACCATGCTTTCTTGGCACCTTGGAATGAGATATGAATTCTTTTATACCTTCCAAACAGGTCCGAACAGCAGCAGCCAAAACAAGAGGTTTTGGAGCTTTCTTGACTTCATTCTTGATGATAATGATGCACATACTTGCCAAAACTATTTGTATATACTAGATATTATAGTTAGTAACAAGTATAGCATCAAAACATCAAGATATGAATTTATTTTGGGCCCCAAAACAGATTCGACATTGGACAGCAGGAGGGCAGGAAAATCGTTGCAAGTTTTTGGTGTTGCTTCTCATGGTTTTCTCTCTTGCTCCTTTTTTTGTTACATTTTGTAAAGAAATAAAATACAACTATTCTAATACTTACAAAAAGAATAAAAGAAGTAAATAACTAATTATTATTACAAACCATTTGAATAAAAGAATAGATTACAACCATATCGAATTTAAACACAAAACATGCAACACATGGTCCTTGGCTTGTTTATGCACCATTTTATCACATAAAATCATAAGAAAATCAACACTTTGTTTTTCTAAGGCAACAATTATGTAACCAAATGCATGCAAACATAAAATATAGTTGGTTACATAAAATCATAGATTATGTACATGCATGTTGCCAAAAAAGCCATGCATGAACATTACATTCAAGAAGATGAACATTCATGGCTTCCAAAAACCAAGTTTATCCAAATAAACTTATTATCTAAACATGCAATATAGCTATGGCTCTGATACCAATTGTTGGTTATCCATGTTCATGTTATGAGTTTCAAAAACTAGAAGTTGCAACGGAAGCATAAAATCATGAACACGAATTTTACTTCCAAGAGGATCATGCTATAAGCATGTAGAGATAAAATGAAGAACAAACAAAGTGATGAGTTCAAGATCATACCAATGTGTTCTTGAGCTTGATATAGATGAAATATTGATGGCAAGAAACCAAAATAGGTTCCCTCTAAAGTTGATCCACCAACAAGCTTAGCAACACCAAGAAGATGCTAGTCTTCAACCTGCAAATTATCACCCTTTTGAAGCTTGATGTAAAATCCGATTTTCACCAAGTGAGGAGATGATATGAGAGAGTTTTCTAACACTTAGAAGAGTTGTATAGCATACCAAATCGGCCAAGAACCAGCCCCAACCAACAAATGCATGCATACCTTTCTTTTAAGAGCTCTAGGTGCACAAAACCCATAGTCAAAGTTGGGAATTCAAAGGAATATGTCTAAAGCATGTTGGAGCATGCCAACACCACTTCCTTGGGGAGTGGTGGACGAAATTCTTCCCTTGGGAGGAGAAAAGTCTCCAACTTTTATTATTTATAACAACTTTGTTCCAAACTTTTATAAATAATAAACTTCGAATTTTCATTTAAACTCCTTTATTTATTCACATATTAATAAACATATATATACTTATAATTAACATATATATACTCATATATATATTTTTATATAAATATATGTTCATATTATGTATTTATATATATACATATATATTTCATAAATTATATGTACACATATACATTTATACATACATGTGAATTTTATTTTAACACTTAAAATAATAAAAGAGGTAAATATTTATCATTTAAATCATCTAACAATTAAATGATATAAATAATCATATACACTCTCAAATTAATTCATCTCATATGAACTATTACTTAGAACAATTATTATTTTCCATAAAATAATAATTCTCAAAACAAATTGCAAGTATTATATCATTTGATAATAAATCAAATTCATTGTATCAAATGGTCAATTGGTGTCTAACTTGTTATTGGTGTGACCCTATAGGATCATGTATTATTAGTAATATCATTTATGATCATCCTTGGGCATATAGAACTAACAAATACAACCCCTCATAATGGTCACAAAACCCATCATAAGCCTTCATAGTGGTCCATAACCCATCACAACTTTCATAATGGTCCATAACCAATCACAACCCTTTATAATGGTCCATAACCCATCACAACCTTCATAATGGTCCATAACCTATCACGACCCTTTATAATGGTCCATAACCCATCACAACCCTTCATAATTTAGCATAACCCATCAAAACCCTTCATAAGGTCCATAACCCAACACAACACTTTCTATCGTCCAAAACCCATAACAACCCTTCATAATTGACCATAACAACCCTTCATATGTCGGCCGGATCAGATTGGTTAAAGAATTTGGAAATTGTTTCCCATGATATGGAAACGGGGGAAAGGGTTACTTCTTATTGTGATGTGGAGTATGCTTGGGCTCCTCTTAGATGTTCGTTTTGTAAAATGTATGGTCATGTTGATGCTAAGTGTGTTAATTTGACTAATTTGAATAGCAAAAAGGAAGCGGAAACAAAAGGTGGATATAATAATGATAAAGAGAATGGAAAAGAAGACATGTATACTAGTGGAAAAATGGAAGAAGATGGGTTTACATTGGTTTCAAAAAGGAAAAATAAAGGAAAGCAAAAAATTGGGGAGAAAAATGAAAAGGAAGCGGGAAAAGTGGATCTAATTGCTTTGTTGGAGAAGAAATCTACTTTGGCGGTTAATAAAGAAAATAAAAATCAAAAAGGTGATGATTAAAGGGAAAGTAATTTGAAGACTATAAACCATGGAGATAAAAAAGAAGTAAATGCAATGAGCGGTAAAAGAAATATGAATTCTTATGGGATTAATATTTCTAAGTTTGTGGTAGGAGCTTTAAAGAAATTTGATCAAGGGGGTAACCTTTTGGCCAAGTCGCAAAAGCATCAAGAAGTTTCAAAATTCAAAAAAGAGAATATCAAAAATGGTATTGGGGAACTTACTAGTTCGACTAACCGTTTTAATATTCTTAATTATTTTGAACCTTGTGAAGAAGTAGAAGAAATTGTTGAGGTGGTTACTAAAGAAGGCCCGATAGTGGGAATGGTTAACACTTTGGGTGATGTGTTGTTGGACACCCAACATAATTCCATGATTTCCTCATGAGAATTTTTTGGGCTTACTCTTTAGTGTCCAAGTTGAAGATTTGCAATGGAGAAGATAGTAATTGGACCATCAAGTGTTGGACCGAAGGTTTAATGGGATTTAATTTGGATTGTATAGGTAAAATTTGGTTCCATTCTATTGAATGGAATTGGATTTGGGCTTGGATAGGTTGGCTTGTTTAGACTAGTTGTTGATGGGTTTGTTTTTGTTTTTTTAGTTGTTAGTTTTTTTTTGGGTTTTTGGCCCTTTTTACTTGTATTTTCCTTTTTATTAATAAAATTTGCCAGAGGATAATCTCCTCTTTATCGAAAAATTTTTTTTGACCATAACCTATCACAACCCTTCATAATGGTCAATAACCCATCATAATCCTTCATAATGGTTCATAACCCATCACAACATTCATAATAGTACATAACCCATACAAGCGTTCATGACGGTCCATAACCCATCACAACCCTTTCTAATGGTCCACAACCCATCACAACCCTTTCTAAGGTCCATAACCCATCGCAACCCTGCATAATGGTCCATAATCATAACAACCCTTCATAAAGGTGCATAACCCATACAAACCATCATAATAGACCATAACCAATCACAACCTTTCATAATTGACCATAACCCATGACAACCTTTTATAATTGACGATAACCCATCACAACCCTTCCTATGGTCCATAACCCAGCACAACCCTTTCTATGGTCCATTACCTATCACAACCCTTCATAATTAACCATAACCCATCACAACACTTCATAATGGTCACTAACACATCGCAACCCTGCATAATGGTCCATAACCATAATAACCCCTCATAGTGGTCCATAACCCATACAAACCTTCATAATGGTCCATAACCCATCACAACTCTTCATAATGGTCCATAACCCAACACAACCCTTTCTATGGTCCATAACCCATCACAACTCTTCATAATTAACTATAACCTATCACAACCCTTCATAAACGGTCCATAACCCTTTATAGTGGTCCATAACCCATCACAACCGTCATAATGTTCCATAACCCATCACAACCCTTTATAATGGTTTAAAACCCATCACAACCATTCATAATTGAGCATAACCCATCACAACCCTTCATAATGGTTCATAACCCAACACAACCCTTTCTATGGTCCATAGCCCATAACAATCCTTCATAATTGACCATAACCTGTCACAACCCTTCATAATGGTCAACAACCCATCATAATCCTTCATAACGGTTCATAACCCATCACAACCCTTTCTAGTGGTCCATAACCCATCACAACCGTTTCTATGGTCCATAACTCATCACAACCCTACATAAGGGTCCATAACCATAAAAACCCTTCATAATGGTCTATAACCCATACAAACCTTCATAATAGTCTATAACCCATCACAACCCTTCATAATTGACCATAACCCATCACAACCCTTCATAATTGACCATAACACATCCCAACCCTTCCTATGGTCCATAACCCAGCATAACCCTTTCTATGGTCCATAACCCATCACAACCCTTCATAATTAACCATGACCCATCACAACACTTCATAATGGTCCATAACCCATCGCAACCCTGCATAATGGTCCATAACCATAACAACACTTCATAATGGTCCATAACCCATACAAACCTTCATAATGGTCCATAACCCATCACAACCCTTCATAATGATCCATAACCCAACATAACCCTTTCTATGGTCCATAACCCATCACAACTCTTCATAAATGGCCATAACCTATCACAACCCCTCATTGTGGTCCGTAACCCATCATAACCCTTCATAGTGGTCCATAACCCATCACAACCTTCATAATGGTCCATAACACATCACAACCCTTTATAATGGTCCATAACCCATCATAACCCTTCATAATTGACCATATTGCATCACAACCCTTCATAATGATCAATAACCCATTATAATCCTACAAAATGGTCCATAACCCATCACAACCGTCATAATAGTCCATAACCTATACAACCCTTCATAATGGTCCATAACCCATAACAACCCTTTTAATGGTCCATGATCCATCATAACCCTTGATATTTGAGCATAACCCATCACAACCCTTCATAATGGTCCATAACCTAGCACAACCGTTTCTATAGTCCATAACCCATCACAACCCTTCATAATTGACCATAACCTATCAAAACCCTTCATAATGGTCAATAAACCATCAGAATCCTTCATAATGGTTAATAAGCAATAACAACCTTCATAATAGTTCCTAACCCATACAACCCTTCATAATGATCCATAACCCATTACAACCCTTTCTAACGGTCCATAACCCATCACAACCCTTTCTATGGTCTATAACCCATCGCAACCTTGTATAACGATCCATAACCATAACCCTTCATAATGGTCAATAACCCATCATAATTCTTCATAATGGTTCATAACCCATCACAACATTCATAATAGTACATAACCCATACAAGCGTTCATGATGGTCCATAACCCATCACAACCCGTTCTAATGGTCCACAACCCATCACAACCCTTTCTAAGGTCCATAACCCATCGCAACCATGCATAATGGTCTATAAGCATAACAACCCTTCATAAAGGTGCATAACCCATACAAGGCATCATAATAGACCATAACCAATCACAACCCTTCATAATTGACCATAACCCATGACAACCTTTTATAATTGACGATAACCCATCACAACCCTTCCTATGGTCCATAACCCAGCACAACCCTTTCTATGGTCCATTACCTATCACAACCCTTCATAATTAACCATAACCCATCACAACACTTCATAATGGTCACTAACACATCACAACCTTGTATATTGGTTCATAACCATAATAACCCCTCATAGTGGTCCATAACCCATACAAACCTTCATAATGGTCCATAACCCATCACAACTCTTCATAATGGTCCATAACCCAACACAACCCTTTCTATGGTCCATAACCCATCACAACTCTTCATAATTAACTATAACCTATCACAACCCTTCATAATGGTCCATAACCCTTTATAGTGGTCCATAACCCATCACAACCTTCATAATGTTCCATAACCCATCACAACCCTTTATAATGGTTTAAAACCCATCACAACCATTCATAATTGAGCATAAGCCATCACAACCATTCATAATGGTTAATAAGCCAACACAACCCTGGCTATGGTCCATAGCCCATAACAATCCTTCATAATTGACCATAACCTGTCACAACCCTTCATAATGGTCAACAACCCATCATAATCCTTCATAACGGTTCATAACCCAGCACAACCCTTTCTAATGGTCCATAACCCATCACAACCCTTTCTATGGTCCATAACTCATCACAACCCTACATAATGGTCCATAACCATAAAAACCCTTCATAATGGTCTATAACCCATACAAACCTTCATAATAGTCCATAACCCATCACAACCCTTCATAATTGACCATACCGCATCACAACCCTTCATAATTGACCATAACACATCCCAACCCTTTATATGGTCCATAACCCAGCATAACCCTTTCTATGGTCCATAACCCATCACAACCCTTCATAATTAACCATGACCCATCCCAACACTTCATAATGGTCCATAACCCATCGCTACCCTGCATAATGGTCCATAACCATAACAACACTTCATAATGGTCCATAACCCATACAAACCTTCATAATGGTCCATAACCCATCACAACCCTTCACAATGATCCATAACCCAACATAACCCTTTCTATGGTCCATAACCCATCACAACTCTTCATAATTGGCCATAACCTATCACAACCCCTCATTGTGGTCCGTAACCCATCATAACCCTTCATAGTGGTCCATAACCCATCACAACCTTCATAATGGTCCATAACACATCACAACCCTTTATAATGGTCCATAACCCATCACAACCCTTCATAATTGACCATATTGTATCACAACCCTTCATAATGATCAATAACCCATTATAATCCTACAAAATGGTCCATAACCATCACAACTGTCATAATAGTCCATAACCTATACAACCCTTCATAATGGTCCATAACCCATAACAACCCTTTTAATGGTCCATGATCCATCATAACCCTTGATAATTGAGCATAACCCATCACAACCCTTCATAATGGTCCATAACCTAGCACAACCGTTTCTATAGTCCATAACCCATCACAACCCTTCATAATTGACCATAACCTTGTTAGTTCTATATGCCCAAGGATGATCATAAAATGATATTACTAATAATACATGATCCTATAGGGTCACACCAACAACAAGTTTGACACCCAATTGATCATTTAGAATGTTAAATTTGATTTAACATCAAATGATACTAAAACTGCAATTTAATCTTGTAGGTTATTATTATTTGAGGTAAATAATAATAACTACAAAATTAAAGGCTGATTAGTAATTCATATATGATGAATTAATTAAGTGTAACAATTAAATTGTTTAAATTGTTAAACGATTTAATTGATTTATAAGTAAGCCTTTTATTTAATTTAATTAGCAAATTAAATAAAATATATATATATTGTTATATATATATATATATATATATATATATATATATATATGTGTATATATATATATATATATATATATATATATATATATATATATATATATATATATATGTATATATATATATATAATTATACAATTAAGATTGTATATTTAGATGGTTTATTTATGTATATGATTATGGGTTAAATGTTATCCCATTAAAGAAATAAGAAGATGTATTATTTATAAGCTTATAATTATCTAAGTTTTATAAATAATAACAACCCACTAGCACTCCATTTGTCATCATAAAATCAGCCATATTGGAAGGAAAAGAATGCATTAAGAACTTAAAAGAGGTGGAAGATGCTTTGTGTCTTCTAGCATTTGATTATAGAAATCAAATGGGACTTTCTTTTAAGCTAGTTGCATGTGCTTTTCTTTTCTTTTGGGGGTGATATAGTGGCCGAGATTTGGAGGGTGTATGTGATCATTCTTGCTTCAAAAATCAGCCAAATAACTCTCCTTAAGTGCTTAGCAAAATTGGTTTTTGGTTTCATAAGAAAAGGAGTCTTATCTTGCAAGTTGTGGAACTAGCATTCAAGGGTGTTCAAGCTTGTGGTGGATCAACTATAGAGGGATTCTAACTTGATTCCTAGCTATCAAAATCATCCAAACCAAACCCAAGAACAAAGGTTATGATCTTGAACTTAATCTATGTTTGTTCTTCATCTTATCTCTACATGCATGTAGCATGATCCTCTTGAAAATGGAATTTGTGTTCATGATTTTATGCTTCCGTTGCAAACTCTTGTTTTTGAAACTAATCACATGAACTATGATTTCCAACAATTGGTATCAGAGCCATGGCTATATTGCATGTTTAGATAATAAGTTTATTTGGATAAACTTGGTTTTTGGAAGCCATGAATGTTCATCTTCTTGAATGAAAGTTTCATGCATGGCTTCTTTGGCAACATGCAAGTATATAATCTATGATTTTATGTAACAAACTATATTTTATGTATGCATGCATTTGGTTACATAGATGTTGCCTTAGAAAAACAAAGTGTTGATTTTCTTATGATTTTATGTGATAAAATGGTGCATAAACAAGCCAAGGACCATATGATGCATATTTTGTGTTTGTATTCGATATGGTTGTAATCTATTCATTTATTCAAATGGTTTGTAATAATAATTAGTTATTTCCTTCTTAATATTCATTTTGTAAATATTAGAATAGTTGTATTTTATTTATTTAACAAAATGTAACAAGAGAAGGAAGTAAAAGACCAAGAGAAGATTGCACCCAACAGCAGCACTTTCTGAAGAGCTGCTGTACAGATTTCGAAATTGTTTAGAAATGTTTTAAAAATTCATATCTTTGTCATTTGGTGATATAATTGTTGGTAACTTTAATATCTAGTATATACATTAAGTTTCAACAAGTATTAGCATCAATATGGCCAAGAATGAATTGAAAAATGCAACAAAAACCATAATTTTTCTTCCTGCTGCCCCTGCTGGTCGCAACTTTTGAGGGCCCAAAGAAAAATTCATAACTCACTCCATGATGTCAAGAAATGGTGGTTCAAGTGTCACTTGGTGATATAAGAAGCTTGGCAAAATTGTAGCCAAATCGAAGATCATTTGGTTGAGTTTTTGTCACCTTTTTGTCCCTAGGTTTGGACTTGATATTTCATGTATGGCTCACATGAAATATCAAACTAGTTGGCTTGTGTTTATGCACCCATGCATGCTTGTGATGATTGAATGTTTTATTATGTTATGTTGTGGATGAAAATAAGATTTTGCATGCTAGACAACCTAGATAATTAAACATAATCATGAAGGAGTTTGTATTTTTCAAAAGTTGACATTTAAAACATAAGATGTGATAAAATTGGTTTTATTAAAATGGGTTTTGTTATAAAACCTATTAAGTCAAGTTTTGAAAATGATTGAAACAAGAAATAAAATGGAGATTTTATGAACTCTTACAAACTCCAACCCTAAGTAATAATGGTAATTATTTAGGATTATAAATTGGTTCTAATATATGTGATCAAACTCAAACTTAATATTGGATATTAATTGTAATCTTGACCACAAACAAAGAATCAATAAAATGGAGATTTTATGATTAAGGAACCAATTAACAAAATAAGATTTAATGGTACCATGTTCATTGGATGCATGCAATCTACATGATACCATATGTTTTTCAAAATTAGAATTGTAAAACATTCAAATCCCTTATGAAATACGAATCAATGCCGTCCCTCTTAAAGACACTCATGTATCACTTATATTTCCTTGTGGGATAAAGGATACCTAACCACTTGGAGTCTTCTTGTGATACAAGAAGTAGTTTTGCAATATTGATGGGATAAAGGACACCTAACCATTAATAGTTGTCAAAACTACACGTCCGTTTAAGTAGGATGATTCGTTTGGAAATCTCTTGTGATAAAGGTCACCTAAGAATTAGAAATCCAAGGCATAGATGGGATCAAACATGCCAAACTTATAAATGTTATAATGGGATCCCATAACTCTAGAAATTATATTTGGATATAATTGGTAAATCGTTACCTACCTTGTTGATTCGAATAGGCGGAATAAAGGATACCTAACCACTTATTCGTAATGCAACTTGGATTCTAGACCTTAATTAATTAAAGTTTATGAAAGAAGAAAGGGTATTAATTATTAAGGACTTAATATCATAATTTACTAAATAGAACCTTGTCAAAATTTTGTAGATGGCACCAAACGCTGTTGAAAAATATATTTTTGTATGTGACAATCACTGAAATAAGATGAACTGTTATTATCTAACAAATATTATCAGTTTATTTCAGATTGCGTGAATTCGAGATCAAAAACAAGAATAAATCAAGACCCGAGAAACTTTGAGAAAACATCCAAACCTGAGGAAGTAACGCTACAAACCAAAGAGCAAAAAACCTACCAAAACTCTCAAGAAAACTCTTTTTAAACAAAGAAAATCCACATCCAAACAAAACCGCTACACCCATACTCTACCCGACACCAAACAAAACCTCTACCCAACACCATACAAAACCTCTACCTGACACAAAACAAAACCTACACACCCACTACCAAATACATACACGAAAACTAAACCACAAAAACCCCGTGCATCTCAATTAAACCGACACCAAAAACCCATTTCACCAAACACCAAAAACTACCAAACCTCATCCTACCGTAAAGAACGAGAATCGACGCTTCAAAGAAAACGCCATCTTCATCAGCTATCGATAAGTTCTTTTGAAATTATTTGTGTCGTTATTGATTTATTCAAACTGTTATAAATCAACTGTACCAAATATCCAATACATCCGAATTGAAACTTGACAACGAAAACATATGAGGACTGTATTTAACCGAGACATCTAACTTCTAACTTCTAACTTCTAACCTTTTTATTTATTGTAAAAACACTTTATCGTTGATAATGGCGTTTATTACATCTAACCTTTAACTTCTAACATATACTTTATTTACCGCTTTCTGTCTATTTAAATACTGTCTAGTTTAGATTTACCGCTTTATTTTATTCCGCAACTCTTATTTATTCCGCATATTATAGACAAAATACATATCTGTCACACAGTAATCGGCTTAAAAACCTTACTCGTGGAGATCAGTTATCGTATTTTCAACAATTGGTATCAGAGCTCGTGTGATTTAGTCTGAAATTTTTGTTGAAAACTTTTGTGTAGCGTTTTTATAAACCACCAATAAGTTCTCCTTAAAAATTTCATTTTAATATCACTTGTTCAAAATCCTTTCAAAAAAAAATTAATTAAAAAAAAACAACCCAAAAATGTCTTCCACAACCTACTCAAGAGCTCCATATGTCATCGATCAGGTATGGTCTATGATCTCAGAAATCGGTCTTTCAAAAACACCATTTGAGTCCCACATGACTAAGATTGAGAACAGTTTGAAAGCTGATCTCAAACTATATCATGACACAATAGTCAAATCTGATATCTGCAAATCTGAATTACAAACCTTGCAACTCAGATTTGGAGAATCAACAAGGACTAGAGACAAACTTGAAAGAGACGTCGAACGAAAATTAGAAGAATATAATCACGTCTTAGATCAATTAAATGAAGCTCTAAAACAAAAAAAGGACTTAGAAATAAAAAATCAATCTGTTTTTCCATCTGAAATAAAAGATACCTTAGAAATAGAAGTCCTTCAGTTAAAACTAAAAATTCAAGATTTAACTGACACAAACACTAGTTTATTTTAAAACTAGATGATTCTTCAAAACAAATCAAATTTCTTGAATCCGAAAATCAAAGATTCCAAGGAAAATTGGATTCTATCAATATTGCCAGAAAATTGAGTGATGATGTTTTCACTAAAGCAAACAACTTAGGAACTGGCAAAATTGATACGAATTATAAACCTGGAATTGGAAGAGAATCTTTCGAAATCGAACAAGCCAAACAAGAAACCAGGACTAACAGTGAAAACTCTGAATCAACTCTAACAGATCTATCCACATCTGTTAATGAGGAAAATTCAGACGACGAAACAGTTATCAACTGTAACCCAGATGATACTGATTTCACTGTTTCCAAAAGATCTTTCACTAATAGGTCTTCGACCCACCAAATCCAAATTACCAACCAAAACTCCTTTTACGAGAAAGGTAGTACCTCTAAACCAATTGCTCTTCAAAAGGAACAAGGCAAACCCAAAGTTTTCAAACAAACCCAAAAGAAACCTTTAAAACCAGCTTCTATGCCACAAAAACAATCTTATAATCCAAAACAAAAACCTTTTCAAAAACCAATTCAAAGTTGCTTTCAAGAGATAAAATTCAAACTCTCAAGGAATTTTCAGAAACCATCATTTCACCAAATTCCATTCCATCATCATAATGTTTTTCAAAATCATCCAAATCACAGATACAAAGAAAGGTTATCAAACGAATCTTCACATATAGGATATCTTTCACAAAATCAAAGACCATTTCAACTGACAGGTTTTCAAAAACAAATCTTAAATTGGGAAAATCTGATAAGTCAAATCAAGCCTCAACCACTTCGTCCAATTAACAGAAACCATAATGATTTCAAATCACCGAAAACCATTAACAAATCAGGTCCCACCATGGTTTGGGTACCTAAACTTTCTGTCTAATTGCAGGTACTTTGTGCTGGAGAGCCCAAGGATGATACATGGTATATCGATAGTGGCCGTTCCAAGCATATGACAACAAACCATAGCCTTCTACAAGACTTCAAACCCACACTATCTCCGATGCATAAACTTCACAATCAAACCAAAAAGATGCGGATCCAGTCGAGGGGGAACCACCAAAACCAGAACCCTCCTAAAACACCCCAATCCACCTGTCCAAATGATCCCAATGCATCATTTATGGGGGAACTCTCGTTACCCCATTCTCACCCCCAAACCAAAATTTTCCAAAAAACATTCAAATAACCAAAATTTCCAAAAACATTCAGAAAAACAAATCTTCAAAAATACAATAAAAGACTTGTCATAATAAGCTTTTATAGAACCATGTGATTAACATCTTCTTGACTAAATTTTCAGATACTTATGCTCGATGAATGTTCTCAGTAATATTGATTTTTAATTGAAGAGAAGGTTCAAATTTCAAACATTTTTGTTATGTACATTCTCCTATTCCCTTTGAATTTATTTCAATTATAAACGATTTTATCTATTAAGGGACATAAGATCAGAAGATTCAGATGAAAACCAAACCCATGTGAGAAATTGTGCCTCGTCTTTAAATGCTAAGTGGAATTCATTTCTGTGAGCAAAGGTGTTTTCATTATGACTTATAGGATTTATACTCTTATACCGTGATACTAGTCTCATTTTTGCTTAGATATCAAAATGACCAGGGACGATACTTTCATTTTCTTATATATTAGACAAACTGTCTATTATATCACCTATCCCTATCCTCAATCAAACCACTTCAAAGAAAAGACTGATCATCTGGCATAACGAATCTGACAAATGTAGAAACGACAAAGTCATATCCAAGAAAACCAGAAGATAACTTAAAATCTCAAAACGCAAAGTCATATCCAACAAATGCTGTCAACAAATCACAATTGGTAACCACATCAGATATCTTTTACACAAGGTGTATTCGCACAAATCAAGAAAAGATAAAGACAAAGGTGAACACATCACCAAAGAAAAAGAAGATTTACAACAACAATCCATCAAGACAGACACCTCTCAAAACAACGAATTCTCAAAAGCTTTATCAAATATAGCTGTTCAAAACCAAAGATTTACCGGGATACTGTAGCCTTCATAATTGAGTATTCTTAGTTTCAAACTGCACTATGAAAATTTATAAACCCCTCTACATGTATTTCCCGACGGAGAGAGAGTGAACATCAATGGCATGAATGAAGAAACCCTCTGAGTAATGCCGAAACCAGTCTTATGTGATTGATTATCTAATATGAAGACCAAGTGACTAAAGTATATAGGTATAAATCCATATTAAGCATAAGTCAACATCTTCAAACTGAGAGATATCACTCATCTTTAGTGATTATACACCAGTTCTGCACCCAGAACAAACAAACACCTCAGTCAAGTGTGAGCTATACCTATGAGCGTTCATCTGAATCGACCTATGAAAGATCACTTGTCGTCTTCATAAGTGCTATAAAATCTTAAGGAATATTATGAAAATACATATACAAAAACCTTTTGATAATCGAACTCGAGACTTTGATTCAGAAACAAATATTCTTGACAAACATTTTTCAAAACATAAGTAAAATCTAGTCACACTCTTTCAAAACAAGTGATATGGTTTTATAAATGTCTTATCCAAATTTCAAGAATTTTCAACCTTACCTTTAATCTGTTTTTATTTCAGTAATGATCACATAGGGGGAAAATGTTGAAAAATATATTTTTGTATGTGACAATCACTGAAATAAGATGAACTGTTATTATCTAACAAATATTATCAGTTTATTTCAGATTGCGTGAATTCGAGATCAAAAACAAGAATAAATCAAGACCCGAGAAACTTTGAGAAAACATCCAAACCTGAGGAAGTAACGCTACAAACCAAAGAGCAAAATACAAAATATCACACTGCTACAGCAATCACGACGCGACAGACACTGTGGTCGCGACGTGAAGAAGAAGCAAAGCAGAAGACCAAAACTCCACAGCGATCGCGACGCGACGGACCATATGGTCGCAACGCGAAGACCTCCAACGCGAAGACCCAACGCGACTCCAACCACTCCATGATCGCGAGACTACCAACCCAACGCACTAACCAGTGGCCGACCAAAAGTACCCCGACACAGGCACCTTCGCGACGCGACGGACCTCCTGGTCGCGACGCGAACGCTGTGTTCAGTGACTATAAATAAGATGCAAACCTCTTGCCATTCTTGTGCAGAAAATCATACACCACACCATACCCTTCAAGCACCAATATTACCCTACGTCCAAAGAGCAAATAACCTACCAAAACTCTCAAGAAAACTCTTTTTAAACAAAGAAAATCCACATCCAAACAAAACCGCTACACCCATACTCTACCCGACACCAAACAAAACCTCTACCCAACACCATACAAAACCTCTACCCGACACCAAACAAAACCTCTACCCGACACCAAACAAAACCTCTACCCGACACCAAACTTCAAACCTCTAAACAACCTCAACCCGAATACCAAACTACAAAACCTACACACCCACTACCAAATACATACACGAAAACTAAACCACAAAAACCCCGTGCATCTCAATTAAACCGACACCAAAAACCCATTTCACCAAACACCAAAAACTACCAAACCTCATCCTACCGTAAAGAATGAGAATCGACGCTTCAAAGAAAACGCCATCTTCATCAGAAGAGCCCCCTGCCATTCCTAAGCCCGCACACGATGCATGGCTCAAAAAGATGGATGATTCCATCGATGCATCATGCCTCATGTTGGCAACCATGATTACCGACCTTCAGAAGGATTTGGAGAATCATGCAGCCTATGACATGATTAATCAACTAAAGGAAATGTTCCAACAACTTGCAAGAACGGAAAGGTTCGAAACTGTTCGGGCTTTCCATGCTTGCAAGATGGAGGATGGGCAGTCGGTAAGCTCTTATGTGCTCAAAATGAAGAGTCACATTGATCATTTGGCACGTGTTGGAGTTGTGATGCCCGAAGAGCTAGCAACGGATATGATCCTTAACTCCTTGACAAAGTCTTTTGATCATTTCGTCATGAATTATAACATGAATGGTTTAAATAAGACTATCCCGGAATTACATGGGATGCTAATTACCGTGGAAAAGACTCTGCCTAAGAAAACCACTCAAGTTCTCATGATCAAGGAAGGTGGCACAAAGAGAACTTGACCCGAACACCCCACCAACTCCAAGGGCAAAGGGAAAGCAAAAGCTTTCAAAGGTAAGGGCAAGAAAGTTGTCCAACCATCCCATCCGCACAAGAAGAAGGCAAAGGTTGCCAAATAAGACACATGCTTTGAATGTGGCAAAGCTGGGCATTGGAAGAGAAATTGCCCTACGTATCTTGCGGAGTTGAAGAAGAAGAAGGCCGATGAAGGCACTTCAGGTATCTATGTGATAGACCTAGAACTTTATAATTTATCTCCTAACACATGGGTATTTGATACTGGTTGTGGAATTCACATATGTAATATGTTGCAGGGGTTCAAAAGGAGTAGGCGACTGAAGGCAAATGAGGTAGTACTCCGGGTTGGAAACAATGCAAGGGTTGCGGTGGATTCAATTGGAAGTTTTAATTTATTACTACCTAATGGCTTGTGTATGACATTGTTGATTGTTTATTATGTTCCTAGCTTGACTAGGAATATTATTTCGGTTGCTAAATTAAGACAATGTGGATTTGATCTTTCCTTTATGAATGATGATATTTGTGTTTACAAAAATAATGTATTCTATTTTGAGGCTAGGCCTTTAAATGGAATTTATGAAGTAAACCTTGATGAAAAGACTAACCAAGGCTCTTTATACCACACTTTCACCAAGAGACCCAAATGTGATTTGAGTCAAACCTATCTATGGCATTGTCGCCTTGGGCATATAAACAAGAATCGCATATCCCAACTTCAAAAGAGTGGACTTTTGAAGGCAAATGAGAACGACTCATTTAATATATGTGAATCTTGTTTACATGGCAAGATGACTAAAGCTCCTTTCTCCGGAACCAATGAGAGAGCAAAGGACTTGTTAGGAATCATACATACGAATGTATGTGGTCCTTTCAAACCAATGACTAGATATGGTGAAAGATATTTCATCACCTTCACTGACAACTTTAGTCGTTTTGGATATGTTTATTTGATTAAACATAAACATGAGGCGTTTGAAATGTTTAAAACGTTGCAAAGTGAAGTGGAAAATCAACTCAACAAAACAATTAAAGTTCTTCGTTCTGATAGAGGAGGTGAGTACTTAAGTACAAACTTTATGGATCATCTTAAGACTTGTGGAATTGTTTCACAACTTACTCCACCTGGAACACCACAACATAATGGTGTGTCTGAGAGGCGGAACCGAACACTATTGGATATGGTTCGATCCATGATGAGTAGAAGTACTCTACCTTTATCATTTTGGGGTTATGCTTTACAAACAGCTGCTCGTCTCCTAAACATGGCACCTACTAAAAAGGTAGATAAAACGCCTTATGAGATATGGCATGGAAGGGTTCCATCTTTATCCTATCTCAAGGTATGGGGTTGTGAAGCTTATGTTAGACAAGAAGCTTCAAACAAATTAGAACCCCGTTCAACTAAATGTATCTTTGTAGGGTATCCGAAAGATTGTCTTGGATACTATTTCTACAATCCCATCGAGAATAATATATTTATTTCTCGAAAAGTTGAATTCCTAGAAAACAAGTTTCTGACGGAAGAGGCTAGTGGGAGGTTTGTGGAACTTGAGGAACTTCAGGAACCACAACCCGATACACAAGAAGTTGAATCTAGCATTCAACAAGAAATTGTTGAACCTGAACAAACGGTTGATCAGGAACAAATTGTAACACAAGGTGTTCGTAAATCTGGTAGGGTTCGATTTGAACCAGAAAGGTATGGTTACCTTATGATGGAAGAGGAATGTTATATGATAGATTCTGATGAACCCGTCAACTATCAGAGTGCAATATCAGATCCTGAATCTGATAAATGGCTTGATGCCATGAACACTGAGATGCAATCCATGCACGATAATCAAGTTTGGAACTTGGTTAATCTTCCTACCAATTGTAAGACTGTTGGGAACAAATGGATTTTCAAGAAGAAAATCGACGTGGATGGAAATGTTCACACTTTTAAGGCTAGACTTGTCGCTAAAGGATACTCACAAACTCATGGTATTGACTATGATGAGACCTTTTCACCAGTGGCAATGATCAAGTCAATAAGGATACTTTTTGCCATAGCCGCGTACTATGATTATGAGATATGGCAAATGGATGTCAAGACCGCTTTTCTTAATGGACACTTATTGGAAGATGTCTATATGGATCAACCTGAAGGTTTTGTCGATCCCAAGCATCCAAACAAAGTGTGCAAGCTTAAAAGATCTATCTATGGATTAAAGCAAGCGTCTCGAACATGGAACATCCGTTTTGATGAAAAGATTACGAGTTTTGGATTCATCAAAAATGAGGATGACTCCTGTGTTTACAAGAAAGCTAGTGGGAGTATTGTCATAATCCTAGTATTGTATGTAGATGACATACTTTTATTTGGAAATGACATCCCAACCTTAAAAGGTGTCAAAGCGTTCCTTGGGAATTGTTTCTCAATGAAGGATCTAGGGGAAGCTGCTTATGTATTAGGCATAAAGATCTATAGAGATAGATTTAATAGACTTATTGGTCTTAGCCAAAGTGTATATATTGATAAAATCTTGAAAAGTTTCAAGATGCAAGACTCCAAAAGAGGATTCTTGCCAATACCGCATGGCACCATCCTAAGCAAGTCTCAGTGCCCAAACACTAGGACTGAACTTGAAAGGATGAAACATGTCCCATATGCTTCGGCAATTGGGTCCATCATGTTTGTCATGTTATGCACTAGGCCCGACGTCTCATGTGCCTTAAGTATGACTAGTAGGTATCAACAGAACCCAGGTGAAGCCCACTGGACTGCTGTAAAGAACATTCTTAAGTACTTGAGAAGAACTAAAGATATGTTCTTAGTTTACGGCGGTTTGGAAGAAAGCTTAAAGGTAAAGGGTTACACTGACGCAAGCTTCCAAACAGATAGGGACGATTCGAAATCTCAATCTGGGTATGTCTTTATTTTAAATGGAGGAGTCGTGTCTTGGAAGAGTTCCAAACAAGAAGTGATTGCACAATCCACTACAAAATCAGAGTATGTTGCTGCTTCAGAAGCTGCTCAAGAAGCTGCATGGATGAGAAAGTTCATAGAAGATCTAGGGGTTGTTCCTTCCATTCGGGACCCTATAGAAATCTTCTGTGACAATCTAGGTGCTATAGCTCAAGCAAAGGAACCTAGATTGCATCAAAAGACCAAACACATTCACCGAAGGTATAACTACATTAGACATGAAGTTAAGAATGGTGAAATAAGTATTCACAAGGTTCATACAGATCAGAATTTGGCAGACCCATTCACGAAGCCTTTACCCCAAACTAAGCATGAAAGTCATGCTAAGGGTATAGGACTCCGTTTTTCTAATGAATGGATTTGATTTGTGTTTAGTGTTTTATGAATATGAACTTATGTAAACGACAAGAATTATGTAATATATGTGACGTGATGTTTCATTCATAATTTTGTGTTTTATTAGCATGTTTTATCCTTGAATAATTTAGTTATTCTAAACGTCCATAGTCGATCATAGTTGTGGGAGCAATTATGAAGTAAGACTAATATGAATTGGATTGGTTGACTTTTATGGGTAAAAGTAGCAAAATGTTGCAACCAAAATTCATAGGTACTTGTCAGTGAACAAGTATTGGACTTGACCCGTTTCAAGATCACTCCATGGATCATTATCATAAGTGATTCTTGAATAAAGGTATTATCATTGTATCCTTTGACCTGAGATACATATTTGGGACTCAAGTGTAGAGTGTACTATGCTTTGATATGGTTCACTGTTGTTCTTGAAATACAGACAACCATAAAGGCCATACTCATGCATAGTATTAACTATATGAGGGGCGTATGTAGTCAAGACGGGATTTGTTCCTCTTATGTGTTGAGAGTTAGACATCTAAGGCGCCTGATTGAAAGTTGAACATAAAATGAGAATGATTAAGATCCATGTCTCATGTTCAACATGATGTCTGTGACAAAGGGATAATTGATAGATAACCTTATACATCAATTAGAGCCTCGTGTTTTCTGAAGAATTGAATGTTGTTGAATGGCACAATGTCATGTGTTATTGGGGGCAGTGAAATGTTGCTAGACGTTTACCACTGTCTATATCATTCTGTGATGCAACCTTGTGCAAGTGGGAGATTGTTAGTTCTATATGCCCAAGGATGATCATAAAATGATATTACTAATAATACATGATCCTATAGGGTCACACCAACAACAAGTTTGACACCCAATTGATCATTTAGAATGTTAAATTTGATTTAACATCAAATGATACTAAAATTGCAATTTAATCTTGTAGATTATTATTATTTGAGGTAAATAATAATAACTACAAAATTAAAGGTTGATTAGTAATTCATATGTGATGAATTAATTAAGTGTAACAATTAAATTGTTTAAATTGTTAAACAATTTAATTGATTTATAAGTAAGCCTTTTATTTAATTTAATTGGTAAATTAAATAAAATATATATATATTGTTATATATATATATATATATATATATATATATATATATATATATATATATATATATATATATATGTATATATATATAATTATAAAATTAAGATTGTATATTTAGATGGTTTATTTATGTATATGATTATGGGTTAAATGTTATCCCATTAAAGAAATAAGAAGATGTATTATTTATAAGCTTATAATTATCTAAGTTTTATAAATAATAACAACCCACTAGCACTCCATTTGTCATCATAAAATCAGCCATATTGGAAGGAAAAGAATGCATTAAGAACTTAAAAGAGGTGGAAGATGCTTTGTGTCTTCTAGCTTTTGATTATAGAAATCAAATGGGACTTTCTTTTAAGCTAGTTGCATGTGCTTTTCTTTTCTTTTGGGGGTGATATAGTGGCCGAGATTTGGAGGGTGTATGTGATCATTCTTGCTTCAAAAATCAGCCAAATAACTCTCCTTAAGTGCTTAGCAAAATTGGTTTTTGGTTTCATAAGAAAAGGAGTCTTATCTTGCAAGTTGTGGAACTAGCATTCAAGGGTGTTCAAGCTTGTGGTGGATCAACTATAGAGGGATTCTAACTTGATTCCTAGCTATCAAAATCATCCAAACCAAACCCAAGAACAAAGGTTATGATCTTGAACTTAATCTATGTTTGTTCTTCATCTTATCTCTACATGCATGTAGCATGATCCTCTTGAAAATGGAATTTGTGTTCATGATTTTATGCTTCCGTTGCAAACTCTTGTTTTTGAAACTAATCACATGAACTATGATTTCCAACAAACCTATCAAAACCCTTCATAATGGTCAATAACCCATCAGAATCCTTCATAATGGTTAATAAGCAATCACAACCTTCATAATAGTTCCTAACCCATACAACCCTTCATAATGATCCATAACCCATTACAACCCTTTCTAACGGTCCATAACCCATCACAACCCATTATAATGGTTTAAAATCCATCACAACCACTCATAATTGAGCATAACCTATCACAACCATTCATAATGGTTAATAAGCCAACACAACCCTTGCTATGGTCCATAGCCCATAACAATCCTTCATAATTGACCATAACCTGTCACAACCCTTCATAATGGTCAACAACCCATCATAATCCTTCATAACGGTTCATAACCCATCACAACCCTTTCTAATGGTCCATAACCCATCACAACCCTTTCTATGGTCCATAACTCATCACAACCCTACATAATGGTCCATAACCCATCACAACCCTTCATAATCGTCCATAACCCAATACAACCCTTTCTATGGTCCATAACCCATTACAACTATTCATAATTGACCATAACCTATCAAAACCCCTCATGATGGTCCAGAACCCATCATAACCATTCATAGTGGTCCATAACCCATCACAAACTTCATAATGGTCCATAACCCATCACAACCCTTTATAATGGTCCATAACCCATCACAACCTTAAAAATGGTCCATAACCCATCACATCCCTTTATAATGGTCGATAACCCATCACAACCTTCATAATGGTCCATAACCCATCACAACCCTTTATAATGGTCAATAACCCATCACAACCCTTCAAAATTGAGCATAACCCATCACAACCCTTCATAATGGTCCATAACCCAACACAACCCTTTCTATGGTGCATAACCCATAACAACCCTTCATAATTAACCATAACCTATCACAACCCTTCATAATTAACCACAACCTATCACAACCTTTCATAATGGTCAATAAACCTTCATAACGGTTCATACCCCATCACAGCTTTCATATTAGTACATTACCCATACAACCCTTCATAACGGTCCATAACCCATCATAACCCTTTCTAATGGTCTATAACCTATTACAACCCTTTCTATTGTCCATAACCCATCGCAACCCTGCATAATGGTCCATAACCATAACAACCCTTCATAATGGTCCATAAGCCACACAAACCTTCATAATAGTCCATAACCCGTCACAACCTTTCATAATTGACCAAAACCCATCACAACCCTTCATAATTAACCATAACCCATCAAAACCCTTCCTATGGTCCATATCCCAAGACAACCTTTTTTATGGTACATAACCCATCACAACCCTTCATAATTAACCATAACCCATCACAACACCTCATAGTGGTCCATAACCCATCGCAACCTTGGATAATGGTCTATAACCTTAACAACCCTTCATAATGGTCCATAACCCATACAAAACTTCATAATTTTCCATAACCCATCACAACCCTTCATAATGGTCCATAACCCAACACAACCCTTTCTATGGTCCATAACCCATAACAACCCTTCATAACTGACCATAACCTATCACAACCCTTTGTAATGGTCAACAACCCATCATAATCCTTCATAATGGTTCATAACCCATCACAACCTTCATAATAGTACATAACCCACAGAACCCTTAATAACGGTCCATAACTCATCAAAAAACTTTATAATGGGTCATAACCCATCACAACCCTTTCTATGGTCCATAACCCATCGCAATCCAGCATAATGGTCCATAACCATAACAACCCTTCATAATGGTCCATAACTCATACAAACCTTCATAACAGTCATTAACCCGTCACAACCCTTCATAATTGATGATAACCCATCACAACCATTCATAATTAACCATAACCCATCATAACCCTTCCTATGGTCCATAACCCAGCACAACCCTTTCTATGGTCTATAACCCATCACAAACCTTGATAATTAATCATAACCCATCACAACACTTCATAATGGTCCATAACCCATCGTAAACCTATATAATGGTCCATAACCCTAACAACCCTTCATAATTGTCCATAACCCATACAAACCTTCATAATGGTCCATAACCCATCACAACCCTTCATAATGGTCCATAACCCATCATAACCCTTCATAATGGTCCATAACCCAACACAACCCTTTCTATGGTCCATAACCCATCACAACACTTCATAATTGACCATAACCTATCAAAACCCCTCATAATGGTCCATAACCCTTCATAATGGTCCTTAACCCATCACAACCTTTTATAATGGTCCATAACCCATCACAACCTTCATAATGGTCCATAACCCATCACAACCCTTTATAATGGTCCATAATCCATCACAACCCTTCAAAATTGACCATAACCCATCACAACCCTTCATACTGGTCCATAACCCAACACAACCCTTTCTATGGTCCATAACCCGTTACAACCTTTCATAATTGACCATAACCCATCACAACCCTTCATAATTGACCATAACCCATCACAACCCTTCCTATGGTCCATATCCCAGGACAACCTTTTTTATGGTCCATAACCCATCACAACCCTTCATAATTAACCATAACCCATCACAACACCTCATAGTGGTCCATAACCCATCGCAACCCTGGATAATGGTCTATAACCTTAACAACCCTTCATAATGGTCCATAACCCATAAAAACCTTCATAATGCTCTATAACCAATCACAACCCTTCATAATGGTCCATAACCCTTTCTCTGGTCCATAACCCATCACAACTCTTCATAATTGACCATAATCTATGAAAACCCCTCATAATGGTCCATATCCCATCATAACCCTTCATAGTGGTCCATAACCCATCACAACCTTCATAAATGTCCATAACCCCTTACAACCCTTTATGATGGTCCATAACCCGTCACAACCTTCATAATGGTCCATAACCCATCACAACCCTTTATAATGGTCCATAACCCATCACAACCCATCATAATTGAGCCTAACCCATCACAACCCTTCATAATGGTTCATAACCCAGCACAACCCTTTCTATAGTCCATAACCCATAACAACCCTTTATAATTGACCATAACCTATCACTACCCTTCATAACGGTCAATAACCCATCATAATCCTTGATAATGGTTCATAACCCATAACAACCTTCATAATAGTACATAGCCCATAAAACCCTTCATAATGGTCCATAACCCATCACAACCCCTTCTAATGGTCCATAACCCATCACAACACTTTTTATGGTCCATAACCCATCGGAACCCTACATAATGGTCCATAAACATAACAGCCTTTCATAATCGTCCATAACCCATACAAACCTTCATAATAGTCCATAACCCATCGTAATCCTTCATAATTGACTATAACCCATCACAACCCTTCATAATTGACCAAAACCCATCACAACCCTTCCTATGGTCTATAATCCATGACAACCCTTTCTATGGTCCATAACCTATCACAACATTTCACAATTAACCATAACCCATCACAACACTTCATAATGGTAAATAACCCGTCGCAACCCTGGATAATGGTCTATAACCATAACAACCCTTCATAATGGTCCATAACCAATACAAACCTTCATAATGGTCCATAACCCTTCACAACCCTTCATAATGGTCCATAACCCAACACAGCCCTTTCTATGGTCCATAACCCATCACAACTCTTCATAATTGACTATAACCTATCAAAACCCCTAAAAACGGTCCATATCCCATCATAACCCTTCATAGTGGTCCATAACCCATCACAACCTTCATAATGGTCCATAACCCATCACAACCCTTTATAATCGTATATAACCCATCACAACCTTCATAATGGTCCAGAACCCATCACAACCCTTTATAATGGTCCATAACCCATCACAAACCTTCGTAATTGAGCATAACCCATCACAATCCTTTATAATGGTCTATAACCCAACACAACCGATTCTATGGTGCATAACCCATAACAACCCATCATAATTGACCATAACCTTTCACAACCCTTCATAATGGTCAATAACCCATCATAATTCTTCATAATGGTTCATAACCCATCACAACCTTCATAATAATACATAACCCATGCAACCCTTCATATCGGTCCATAACCCATCACAACCTTTTCTAATGGTACATAACCCATCGCAACCCCGCATAATGGACTATAACCATAACAACTCTTCATAATGGTCCATAACCCATACAATCCTTCATAATAGTCAATAACCCATCACAACCCTTCATAATTGACCATAACCCATCACAACCCTTCATAATTGACCATATCCATCACAACCCTTCATAATAGTTAATAACCCATCACAACCCTTCATATGGTCCATAACATAGGACAACCCTCTCTATGGTCCATAACCCATCAGAACCCTTCATAATTAACCATAACCCATCATAACACTTCATAATGGTCCATAACACATCGCAACCCTGCATAATGGTCCATAACCATAACAACCCTTCATAATGGTCCATAGCCCATCATAACCCTTCATAGTAGTCCATAACCAATCACAACCTTCATAATGGTCCATAACCTTGGCGTTCCCTGTCCGATACCTTGGCGTTCCTCTTATCACCACCCGTCTTGCCCACAAAGACTGTAAAGGCCTTGTTGACAAAGTCAAATGCAGGATTAATGACTGGAAAAACAAGTCTCTTTCCTTTGCTGGTCGTCTCCAGCTCATCCTCTCTGTCCTTTCTTCTACTCAAATCTATCGGGCTTCTGTCTTTATTCTTCCTAAGTCTATCTCTAACGATATTGAGAAGCTCATAAGAGGTTTCCTCTGGTGCCATGGTGAGTTGAAGCGTGGTAAAGCTAAAGTCTCCTGGAAAACTGTATGCCTTCCTAAGGAACATGGTGGTCTTGGCATTCGTAATCTTGCTATCTGGAATGTTGCACTTATGGCTTCCCATGTTTGGAGACTTCTTTCCAAGAAAGTGTCTCTATGGGTTAAGTGGATCCACTCATACCGTTTATGATGGCCGTAACTTTTGGGATGCCCCCAAAAAATACGGTACTGGATTTGCCTGGCGTAACATCCTGGATATGCGGGATAAGATAAGGGAGTATATAGTTTCCCAGATAGGTGATGGATGCTCTACTTCTGCTTGGTTCGATAACTGGCACCCTTCGGGCCCTCTTTCTAAATTCTTGTCTGTCCGTGACATCCATGATGCGGGTTTCACTACTGATACTAAGGTTGCTGACCTGGTTCTTAACGGATCTTGGGTTCGCCCTCAGTGTTGGAGGGATTCCCATGGTGCTCTTCTTTCTCATTACCCTCCTACTATTTCCACGTCCGTCCCTGATAAACTCCTTTGGAGATCTAGAGACGGTCAACTCTCTCCTTTCTCTGTTCGATCTGTGTGGCAGTCTATTCGCCCTTATCACCAACCGGTCATTTGGTTTCATCTTGTTTGGTTCTCCCAGAACATCCCCAGACATGCTTTCATTCTTTGGGTTGCTCTTAAAGATCGTCTTAAGACTCATGATAAAATCAAAATTTGGGACACTAATTCCAATCTCATTTGTGCGTTCTGCGGGGATTGTCCGGATTCCCTTTCCCATCTCTTCTTTGAATGTTCGTTCACTTCTTTGGTTTGGCATGACCTCCATCATGTCATGAATCTCTCCTTCTCCACTGATAGCTGGTCTGATATCATTAGTCAACTCAACCCCTTTAATAAAAACAAGACCATTTGGTCCATCATTAGAAGACTTGTTTTTGCTGGAGCAGTCTACCACATCTGGCGGGAAAGAAATTTACGCATTTTTAAAAAAATAAAAAGATCTCATCATGCTGTCGTGAATTGTGTTAAGGATGATATACGCTGTAGACTGCTGAGTTTTTCTTTGAAAACTTGCACTAATGTTGATTTGGCTAAAACTATTTGGACCCTCCCTTAATTTTCCCCCTCAGCGCTTTCTTTTTTCTTTGCTTGTTTTGGCTTGTATGGTTTGTTTGTTTTGCAGGTTGCTTTCCTTTATGTTCTTCTTTGCTTATGGTTCCTTCTCTTGGTTTGGTTCCTAGTTTAGCTTGTTGTCCGTTGGGGCCTGTCCCGATGGATTTTCTGTTTTTTGGTGGGGAGTCCCCAGCCTTATATTGTATTTATTCTTTTTATTAATAAAATTTGCCAGAGGTGCCGCCCTCTTTACCCAAAAAAATGGTCCATAACCCATCACAACCCCTTATAATGGTCCACAACCCATCACAACCTTCATAATGGTCCATAACCCATCACAACCCTTTGTAATGGTCTATGACCCATCACAACCCTTCAAAATTAAGCATAACCCATCACCACCCTTCATAATGGTCCATAGCCCAACACAAACCTTTCTATGGTCCATAACAACCCTTCATAATTGACCATAACCTATCACAACCCTTCATAATGGTCAATCACCCATCATAATCCTTCATAATGGTTCATAACCCATCACAACCTTCATAATAGTACATAACCCATACAACCCTTCATAACGGTCCATAACCTATCACAACCCTTTCTAATGGTCTATAAACCATCATAACCCTTTCTATCGTCCATAACCCATCGCAACCCTACATAATGTTACATAACCATAACAACCCTTCATAATGGTCCATAAGCCATACAAACCTTCATAATAGTCTATAACCCATCACAACCATTCATAATTGACCATAACCCATCACAACCCTTCATGATTGACCATAACCCATCACAACCCTTCGTATGGTTCAAAACCCAGTACAACCCTTTCTATGGTCCATAACCCATCACCACACTTCATAATTAACCATAACCCACAAAAAAAAGTTTCACTCTCTTGTTTCTCTCTCTAGAATTTTCTTTCTCATTTTTCACCTATATTGAGACTTTGGCGACTGATCTTGGGTTGCCGGACTAAAATCCGGCTTCCATAGTGCGAGATTCTTTCTTTTTTCTGTCTATACTAGCTTTGATTTCAAGTTTGATGTTCGATTCGAACCTTACAGATCCTCCAGATCGAGATTTGTACAAATCGCTTAAGGAAGGAAAAAATGCAAATCGAGATCAGATAATGAGAAATCGGAGAAGAAGCTACAGGAATCATCCGTTTAAAGGAGATAAAAGTTCTAGTTTGTTGGGAAGGGGTGATGATCACGCTGATCAATTCACATTTGTGTCTTCGTTTGACACGAATCTGAGTATGAGTTCGACTCCGCAAAACAAAAATCGTGATTGTGGTTTGTCTGGTTCTGAGGATTTGGAATTGAATTATGCTAATCAAAATAGAATTGAATCTGATGTTATCGATAATCATGATTCCGATTATTCCAATCCAAGTATTGAAGGTTCTGTTATTCAGGGAAAGTCAAGTGAGATAATATCAGATTTCAAAAATAAGGAGTTAATTTCTGTTACTTCTAATTTGGGATTGACAAGAAGCAATTCTAATTTGGGAAATATGGAAGAAATGGGTAAGGAGCAGGAGCATATTGCAAATTCTAAAGATAATATATCATATACGCATCATGTATCCAGTTCTACTAGTTTGGAAACTGCTACTGATATGGATTATCTTGGGGTTCAAGCTGTTAATGGTTCCGATCTTGAATATAAGGAGCATTTTTCTGCTCATTTATCTTCCGATGAAAATTCTAAAGAACATGCTCTTGTTATTCAATCAGTTAAGCATTTTCCTGTCAAGAATTCCTCTGTTTTTCCGAGTATAAACAGTAACTTTTTGACTATGAATTGGAATGGCATGAATGAGAAAGAAGGGAATATAGAAATTGATATTAAGAAGAATTTGGTGAACTCCATGCAATATCCAATTCCTAAGTCTTATGCTCAAACTATTTCTACCAATTCTAATTCCATAGACGCTTCAATCAAATTTATTCCAAAAACAGTTGACTACAAGGAAGGAGAAATGGAAATGCCTTTTTCCAATCTCATGTTGGGTAGTGTTCCTTACCACTCAACTCTTTATGGTTAATTTATTGATATTCCTCCTGCTTTTAATAAGGTTAAATATTATGTCAACTTAATGTGGAAAGAATTTGGACTTGAACATATGATGATGAATGAAGAAGGCTATTTCTTTTTTCCGATTTAGTACCAAAGAGGGAATGATGCAAGTTTTGGAAAAAGATCCTTGGCTTATTAAAAATGTTCCTTTATATTTAAAAAGGTAGAAATCGGGTCTCGTTCTTTCTAAACCTCGAATGGAGTCGGTTCCGGTTTGGGTTAAAGTCTTCAATGTTGCCCTTGAATATTGGAATGCTACGGGTGTAGCATATATTGCTAATGCTCTTGGAAAACCAATTATAATGGATAAAATGACTCAAAAGATGTGCGAGAATCATTGGGGAAGGCCGGGATTTATGAGGTTGCTTATAGAAATGCCGGCGGAAACGGAATGGCTTAAGAGCTTAAAAATTATCTCGCGTGATATGGATACCGGTGATAAGGTTTATTGTAATTGTAATGTGGAGTATGCTTGGTGGCCTTCAAGGTGTATGCATTGCAAAGTTTTTGGACACAATAATGATAAGTGTGCTATTTTGATTAATAAAAAGGAATTGGAATCTAGAGTTAAAGTTGGAAACAAAAGTAAAGAGAATGGGAAAGAAGACAAAGGTTCTAGTGATAACATGGAGGTTGATGGGTTTACTTTGGTCTCAAAAAAGAAGAACAAAGGAAAACAAATCATTATGGAGAAAAAAGAGAAGGACTCGGGTACAACTGATTTAATTTCTTTATTGGAAAGCAAAACTACGTTGGTGAATAATAATGAGAAAAATAGTCGCAAAAGTGAAGTCAAAAGGCAAAACTACATTGGAATGAAAAAAGAAGTTGGAATTTTAAAAGATAAAAGTAATTCGGGACCATTCGGGAATAATTATTCAAAGTTTGCGGTTGGAGTTTGGAAGAAAGTTATTAAAGCGGGTCAAAGTTCCAATATTTCTATTAAGCATCAAGCCATTTAAAAATTAAATAAAGAGAATATCAAAGACGGAAATGTAATTTCTTGCTCTACTCACCGGTTTAATGTTTTTAATCATTTTAAAGGCATGGAAAGTGAAGATTGTCGGGTTGATTAAGATTCTTGTGAAAAATTTGAAGAAATTGTTGAGAAGATCAATCGAAATCATGATATTTTGGTTGGTAAAAATGAACTGAATAAGAGAGTGGAGTCCACATTGGGTGATGTGTTGTTGAACACCCAACAAAAGAAATTAGTTCCATCATGATGAGTTATTGGGCTTCTCTTCGTTTGCCCAAAGGAAAGAACTCCAAAGAAGTGGGGTTAGTTGTTGGTAATTGGACTTTCAAGAGATGGGTTGAAGGTTTAATGGGCTTTGATTTGGATTGTTTTGGGAATTCTTGGTTCCATTCTATTGAATGGATTTGGGCTTGGATTGGTTGGTTATGTCTAGAATAGTAGTAGTTTGGACTTGTTTTTTTATTTTCTAGTTGTTAGTTTTTTTTGGGCTCATGGCCCTCTTTTTCTTGTATTTTCTTTTTGATCAATAAATTTTGCCAGAGGGAAACCTCTTTATCAAAAAAATAATAATAATAACCATAACCCATCAGAACACTTCATAATGGTACATAACCCATCGCAACCCCCTATCATGGTCTATAACCATAACAACCCTTCATAATGGTCCATAACATATACAAACCTTCTTAATGGTCCATAACCCTTCACAACCCTTCATAATGGTCCATAACCCAACACAACCCTTTCTATGGTCCATAACCCATCACAACTCTTCATAATTGACCATAACCTATCAAAACCCCTCATAATGGTCCATATCCTATCATAACCCTTCATAGTGGTCCATAACCCACACAACCTTCATAATGGTCCATAACCCATCACAACCCTTTATAATGGTCCATAGCTCATCACAACCCTTCATAATTAAGCATAACCCATCACAACCGTTCATAATGGTCCATAACCCAACACAACCGTTTCTATGGTCCGTAACCCATAACAACCCTTCATAATTAACCATAACCTTTCACAACGCTTCATAATGGTCAATAACTCATCATAATCCTTCATAATGGTTCATAACCCATCACAACCTTCATAACAATACATAACCCATGCAACCCTTCATAACGGTCCATAACCCATCACAACCCTTTCTAATGGTCCATAACCCATCGCAACACTGCATAATGGTCCATAACCATAACAACCCTTCATAATGGTCGATAACCCATACAATGCTTCATAATAGTCAATAACCCATCACAACCTTCATAATTGACCATAACCCATCACAACGTTTCATAATTGACCATAACCCATCACAACCCTTCCTGTGGTCCATAACCCTGGACAGCCCTTTCTATGGTCCATAACCCATCACAACCCTTCATAATTAACCATAACCCATCACAACACTTCATATTGGTCCATAGCACATCGCAACCATATGATCTTTTCATCAAAGCGGATGTTCCATGTTCGAGACGCTTGCTTTAATCCATAAATAGATCTCTTAAGCTTGCGCACCTTGTTTGGATACTTGGGATCGACAAAACCTTCATGTTGATCCATGTAGACATCTTCCAATAAGTGTCCATTAAGGAAAGCGGTATTGACATCCATTTGCCATATCTCATAATCATAGTATGCGGCTATGGCAAAGTGTATCCTAATCGACTTGATCATTGCCACTGGTGAAAAGGTCTCATCATAGTCAATACCATGAGTCTGGTAGTTGATAGGTTCATCGGAATCTATCATATAACATTCCTTATCTATCATTAGGTAACCATACCTTTCATGTTCAAATCGAACCCTATTAGATCTACGAACACCTTGTGTTACAACTTTTTTCCTAATCAATTATTTGTTCAGGTTCAACAACCTCTTGTTGAATGCTAGATTCAATTCCTTGTGTATCTGGCTGTGGTTCTTGAGTTTCTTCAAGTTCCACAAATCTCCCACTAGCTTCTTCCATTAGAAACTTGTTTTCCAGGAATTCAACTTTTTGAGAAATAAATATCTTGTTCTCGATGGGATTGTAGAAGTAGTATCCAAGACAATCTTTTGGATACCCTACAAAGATACACTTAGTCGAACGGGGTTCTAGTTTATTTGAAGCTTCTTGTCTAACATAAGCTTCACATCCCTACACCTTTAAATATGATAAGGATGGAACTCTTCCATGCCATATTACAAAAGGTGTTTTGTTAACCTTCTTGGTTGGTGCCATATTTAGAAGACGGGCAGCTGTTTGTAAGGCATAACCCCAAAAAGATAAAGGAAGAGTACTTCTACACATCATAGATCGAACCATATCTAATAAAGTTCGATTCCTCCTTTCGATACGCCATTATATTGTGGTGTTCCACGTGGAGTGAGTTGTGAAACAATTCCACGACTCCTAAGATGATTGTTAAATTCTAGGCTTAAGTACTCACCTCCTCTATTTGAACGAAGGACTTTGATGGTCTTATTAAGCTGATTTTCAACTTCACTTTGAAATGTTTTAAATATATCAAATGACTCATGTTTGTGTTTCAACAAATAAACATAGCCATAACGACTGTAGTCGTCTATGAAGGTGATGAAGTATCTTTCACCATATCTAGACATGGGCTTGAATGGGCCACATACATCAGTATGTATGATACCCAACACTTCCTTTGCCCTTTCACTCGTGCTTGAGAAAGGTGCTTTAGTCATCTTACCAAGTAAACAAGACTCACATACATCAAATGAATCATTGTCATTTGTTTTCAAAAGACCACTCTTTCGAAGTTGTTGTATACGATTCTTGTTTATGTGGCCAAGGCGACAATGCCATAGATAGGTTTGACCCAAATCGCATTTAGGTCTTCTGGTATTAGCATGATATAATGAACTATTGTTTATAGGACAATCAAGGTTTAATTTATAGATACCACTAAGAGGCCTTGCCTCAAAATAGAATACATCATGATAGAACCCATGAATATTATCACCATTAAAACGATAATCAAAACCAGTTTGTCTTAAACGAGATACAGAAATGATGTTCCTAGTCAAACTTTGTACATAACAAACATTGTTTAATTTCAAATACAGGCCATTGGGTAACAACAAATCAAAATTTCCAAGTGCATTGACTCCAACCCTTGTGCCATTGCCAACATGGAATACCACTTCGCCTGCCTTTAGTTCTCTACTCTTTCTGAATCCCTGTAAAGTATTACAGAATATGAGTTCCACATCCAGTATCAAATACCCATGCATTATGTGAAAAAGTAAATCGTTCTAGGTTTATATATATATATATATATATATATATATATATATATATATATATATATATATATATATATATATATATATATATATATATATATGAAGGCCCCTCGCCAGAAGCCTTCATCTTCTTCAACTCAGCCAAGTAGGTAGGGCAATTTCGCTTCCAATGCCCCGATTTCCCACATTCAAAGAAATTGTCATCTTTAGGGACCTTTCCCTTCTTTTTGGGTAGTGGGGTTTTGGCAACTTGCTTGCCTTTCCCTTTGGGGACGGTTGCCTTAGCTTTGGAGTTCTTTCCTTTGGGTTTCTTGGTACCTCGTTCCCTTATGTGAAGCACATGAGCGGATTTCTTTGGGATACTCTTCTCGACAGTTTTGAGCATCCCATGCAATTGCGAGAGAGATTTCTCCCATGCGTTCATGTTATAATTCCTAACAAATGTGTCAAAGGATCGAGTGAGAGAGTTTAGGATCAAATCCTGTGCTAACTCATCAGAGATTGGAGCACCTAGGCGCTCCAAATGGTCAATGTATCCTTTCATTTTAAACACATATGCGCTCACACTTTGTCCCTCCTCCATTTTACATGCATGCAGCGCTCACACTTGCTATTGGAACATTTCCTTTAGCTGAGTGATCATGTCATATGCTGGGAAGTGTTCTTACCCTCTTTGGAGTTCGGGAATCATAGTTGCCAGCATGAGACATGATACGTCAATTGAATCATCGACTTTCTTGAGCCATGCATCATGTACATTTTTAGGAATTGGAGGAGGCTCTGGGGTAAGAGGTTCATTCAAGACATATTCCTTCTTTTCTTGCCTAAGAACTATTTTTAGGCATCGATACCAATCGATGTGTTTGTGTGATTCAATTTTCCCTTCTCAAGGACGGAACGGAGCGACGTGTTATTCGGTGTTGGTACAATAGTGTTTGGTGCCATCTACAAAATTTAACAAGGTTCAATTTAGCACTTTATGATATTAAGTCCTTAATAATTAATACCCTTTCTTGTTTCATAAACAGTAATTAACGAATGTCTAGAATCCAAGTCGTAATACAAACAAGTGGTTAGGTGTCCTTTATCCCGCCTACTCGAATCAACAAGGTAGGTAACGGTTTACCAATTATATCCAAATGTAATTTCTAGAGGTATGGGATCCCATTATAACATTTATAAGTTTGGCATGTTTGATCCCATCTATGCCTTGGATTTCTGATGCTTAGGTGACCTTTATCACAAAAGATATCCAAAAAAATCATCCCACTTAAATAGATATGTAGTTTTGACAACTATCAATGGTTAGGTGTCCTTTATCCCATCAATATTGCAAAGCTACCTCTTGCATCACAAGACAATTCCAAGTTGTTAGGTGACCTTTATCCCACAAGGGTGTACAAGTGATACGCGAGTGTCTTTTAAAAGGACGACATCGAGTAGATTTCATGCATATGGTATCATGTAGATTTCATGCATTTAATGAACATGGTACCATTTTAGAAAGTCTTAATTTGTTAATTGGTTCTTTAAATTATAAATTCTCCATTTTATTAATTCCTTTTTTGTGGTCAAGTTGGCAACTAATATCCTATATTGAGTTTGGCGTTGATCACATACATGAGAACCACTTTTAATCCTAAATAATTACCATTATTACTTAGGTTTGAAGTTTGTAAGAATTATTAAAATCTCCATTTTAATTCATTTCCTTAATTTTCAAAATCTTGACGCTTATAGGTTTTATAACAAAACCCATTTTAGCAAAACCAATTTAGCACATCTTATGTTATAAATGTCAATTTGAAAAATACAAACTCTTTGATGATTATGTTTAATTATCTAGGTTGTCTAGCATGCAAAAATCCTATTTTCATCCACAACACAAAATAATAAAACATTCAATCATCACATGCATGCATGGGTGCACAAACACAAGCCAACTAATTTGATATTTCATGTGAGCCATACATGAAATATCAAGTCCAAACCTAGGGACAAAATGTGACCAAAAATTCAACCAAATGATCTTCGATTTGGCTACAACTTTGCCAATCTTCTTATATCATCAAATAACACTTGAACCACCCTTTCTTGGCTCCATGGGATGAGTCATGATTTTTTTTGTGTCCGCCAAATAGGTCCGAACAGAAACAACAACATCAGGGGTTTTTTGGAACTTTTACACCTTCATTCTTAGTCATATTGATGCTTATACTTTCCAAAAATTTATTTTTATGTTAAATATCAAAGTTAATAACAAGTATAGCACCAAAACAACAATGAATGAATTTATTTGGTGTCCCATGTTTGGTCTGAAAATACACAGCAGGAGGGCAAGAATTTTGTTGCTATTTTTTGGTGTTGCTTCTCTTGGTTCTTGCTCTTGCTCCTTCTCTTCTTACATTTTGTGAAAGATATAAAATACAATTATTCTAATACTTAAAAAATGAATAAAAGAAGGAAATAACTAATTATTATTACAAACCATTTGAATAAAAGAATATATTACAACCATATCGAATTTAAGCACAAAACATGCAACACATGGTCCTTGGCTTGTTTATGCACCATTTTATCACATAAAATCATAAGAAAATCAACACTTTGTTTTTCTAAGGAAATAATTATGTAACCAAATGCATGAAAACATAATGTTTATGTTGGTTACGTAAAATCATAGAATTTATACTTGCATGTTGCCAAAGAAACCATGCATGAACATTGCATTCAAGAAAATGAACATTCATGGCTTCCAAAAACCAAGTTTATCCAAATAAACTCATTATCTAAACATGTAATATAACCTGGCTCTGATACCAATTGTTGTAAATCCATGTTCGTTTCATAGGTTTCAAAAACTTGAAGTTGCAACGGAACCTTAAATGATGAACACGAATTCCATACCAAGAGGATCATGCTACATGCATGAAGAGATAAAATGAAAAACAAACATAGAAAAAGTTCAAGATCATAACCTTATGTTCTTGAGCTTAGTTGGACGAGTTGTTGATGATGAGGAAGCAAAAGAGTTTCCCTCTATAGCTTAGTCCACCAACAAGTTGAAAGACACCAAGATGCTAGTCATCAAACACTTGCAAGAAGAACTCTTGACTCTTCTTATGTAAAATCTGATTTTCAAAAGTGAGAGGCGTTCTAGAGAGTGTTTTTCATATTGAGCAAGTGAAGAATGATGTGAGTCTTCAAAAGAATCGTCCATTTTGTATGATGTATCAAGAATGGATAATTTAAATTACTTTATTCTTCCACTAACTCACAAAATCCCATGGTCAATACTTTGGATACCAAGAGAATCTCTGAAATACATGAGGGCATGCCCACACCACCTCCTTGGGAGGTGGTGGACGTCCAACACATGGGGAGACAAGACAACAAGGTTTGTCTTCCACTCATATCTTTAAAAATTCTCCTAAGGTTTATAATTTATAAACATAAAAGTTATAACCTTTATTTGTCCAAGTAACCCATATATATATATATATATATATATATATATATGTATATATATATATATATATATATATATATATATATATATATATATATATGTTAATTATAAGTGTATATATGTTTATATATGTGTGAATAAGTAAAAGGAGTTGAATTGAGAAATAAGAGTATATTATTTATAAGCCTTTTGTGGAAAATCTTTATAAATTATAAAATGAGAGAATCTTCCTCTCTCTCATCAAAATCACATCCACCACACATCAAGAAAGGTGTGTGGGCATGCCAAAGGTTGTCCTGGGTTATTGACCATAGGAAGGGTTGTCACACCCCCAAACCACGATGGCGGAAACGTCTGAGGGTGGATGACTTAATGAACAGTATCACAACAACGTTTGTACAATAGTGATCAAAGCAAAAACATCCATCATATACATAATTGTAAATGTTACAAGAGTTCCAAAGATTGTGCGTTTTAAATACAATTACAATATGATATCAAAATACATAGTATGACGCCATAGCGACCCATCGTCAAAGGTTGTAGTTACGTTATCAATTTCCTGAGAATACAAGTAGTTTGAAAGAGTGTCAACATTACGTTGGTGAGTTCATAAGATTTTTGTATGAGAAAATCCATAATCCTTTTTCCTTGTAAAAAGATAATGTTTGAAACCGGAAAATCCAATATTTTCTTATAAATGAGTCGTAGTCTTAAAACCCAAAGACCGTAAATGTATAAGTATTTCTATACTTGAAAATAGTATTACGTAGTTTTATTGTTGTATGAAACCGTGTAAATAGATGTTTACTTGTAGACTAATCGTAGACTTAATTCCATAAAACTCGTATATATAGGTAAATCGTACTTATATTTATATCTTTTATAAAACGTAGTTTTAAGTCCCATAGAACCAGTGTATATAATTAAACCATACTTATATTTGTAACTTGTAAAAATGTAGTTTTAATACCATAAAACTTGTATATGGAATCTCTTTCCTTGTAAAATGTAGTATTGTACTCCAAGAAAATCCAATATTTTCTTATGAATGTATCCAAGTCTTAAAAATCCAAAGACTAAAATGTATAGCGTAGCTTGTAGTATAAAACCTTTAAAAATGTATATATTTCCACGTAAACAATTTATAAAGTTGATTTCCCATGCGAGACGCCCTATAACCATACTGTGACCATGTAGGCCTGCTTCGACGTTCTTCAGGCGTCGGACTGTTATGACATTTGTCACCTCAGACCCGTCGGTCTAGCTGTAGCTAGCAGCTCAGGTGCGGGGTTGTCAATCCTGTATAGATCTATACACAAATATCATGCTCTCTTACCGAGACTCTGGTTATAAATTTCAGGACTTATAGTATGTACTTAAATAAGCACTGTGAAGACCCGTCTCACAAAAATATATGTATCAATCAACTTGTTTACGTAAAGTTTGTATATGAAAAACCCTTGTATTTGCCCATTATCATTTTTCCCATGATAATATAGTAATGTATAATAATTATATATTTGTATATAATTATTTGTCTTGTTCTAACCGTTTAAATAACATTTGTATCCACAAACTATTCCTATAATAGTTTATTTTTGGTATTATGTCGTGAAAAGCATATATTTACGAATATATGTTAAATAACTTATTTCAATGGTTATAAACAACATCTTTTAAAATATTTTCCATAATAGTGGTGTAATAACTTGGTTATACTATTTATTAATTCCAATATAATATTCCATGACTATCAAATAAAGAACAGCCAGGTAGAAGATCAAATGGGGAGGCAGGACCCTTTCAGCGTATAAGCCTTTCGGAAATCCAGCAACCTAGCCCAAATGATCGACCTAGACACCGCTCTCGTAATTAGATCATTCGATATTATATTTTGGAACTATAATTGAATTGTTGTCATAATGATGTTTACAAAATTCACATTTTGTTTACTATTGTTACAAATGAGTATAAATAGCTATTTTTACGGTATAACTTGTATTCTCCCCCTTAAAAACTTGAATAAAGATAAAAAGAAGGGGTATGAACTCACCTCAATGTCGATTAGGACCTTATTGCCAATTCTTGTTAGATAGCCCGACTCTTCGTGCTTATAACTCGAACTCACTATATTTATAACTAACATATCTACTTCTAATGCTCATTCTTCGTATATATCTATATATATCGAAGAATCTTCTAGCAATACTATATAGTGATATAAAGATCGAGATATGAGTTGTGAGAAATGAGAAGATTTGAGCCTCTATTTATAGTAGGTTTATTTTCGTATAGCGGCCCTCAAGATACAGATATTTGTCATTTATAGCTTTTAGAAATTGTTAATGACAAAACATACCCTTAAAATACTCTTTAAATAGATTTAATAGTTTTATATAAAATGAATGATTTTTGTTTATAAAAATATGATCTACAAAAATCGTAGTTTAATAATATCAACTTTTTAACTAAAAGTCTTTAACGAATTAACGAAAGGGTATTAATTGTAAGTTTAATAAAAATATAGGGGTTAAATGTAAATACAATTTCATTTTATAGAAAAAGAAAATATTAAATATAGAACTAATATCAATTATATTAAATTTTGACGTCAGATTGTTCGTATCGACGATACCGTTTTGACGGTAATTTTTCCGTTTTATAAAACGTCATAATATTATTGATAAATTTAATAATACGTATTGAATACGTAGTGTTCGAAATGAAAATACAAATTTTTTGAGGGTAAAATATGTAAAATTCATTAAAGAATGAAGTGAGACCCACTTTATATAAAATAAAATTAAAATAAAATAATAAATTTTTTTTTTCAAACATCACAATTTCAAACTCCACCAACCGGTGGAGAGACTTTTTTTTCTTTTTTTTTATATAAATTTTTATTTTATATATATATATATATATATATATATATATATATATATATATATATATATATATATATATATATATATATATATATATATATATATATATATATATATATATATATATATATATATATTTATTTATTTATTTATTATAATAATCAAACATCGCTTTCAAGTTAAATTAAACGTTTTTCTTTCATAACTTTTTATATATAACGTTTGGTAAAAATATAAATATATATTCGGAACCGTCGTATTTTTGTCTACGTTTTGATATAAAATTTGTAATATTCTGACGAGTTTTAAATTTTACCAATCACTATTCACGCGGTCACTATTCATACCGGATTACTGTTCAAGTCGGATACTATTCGTGCCGGATCACTGCTCACGTCGGATACTATTCATGTTGGATCACTGTTCACGTCGGATACTATTCATGCCGGATCACTGTTTATGCCGGACACTATTCACGACGTAATTTTTTTTATATTAAAAACATCTAGTTCAGCAGGATTTGTTCGTATAATTGACTTGAATTAGCATACTTAGTATTATAATATCAAATAATACATCGTAGAGATTATGAAATTTACATTTCAATATATTGACCTAACGTACGCTCTGGTTGACTGTCGTTGACTAATTTGACAGTTGTCACATTATCTACCCGTTAGAAGGAATTTCGTCTCGAAATTTAGCACTTTGAATAGATCCTCGGTTTTGGGAAGAGATGTGGGTATTTGAGTTTCATCTGGTCCTCACGTTCCTAGGTAAATTCAGGTCCACGCTTGGTGCTTCCTAGTTTTCAATTGCTTTGATTTTGGGGTGTAATGCCGTGATATTTTCGATAAGTAACTTGAGTTAATCCTAGTATAAATAAGAGTTACTAGGTTGTTATGTGAGTTAAGAGTATTAGAAATTCATTTAGAAGGAGTTTAAACCTTAAAAATAGTATAAAGTAGTTACATGGGTCGTGTAGGAGTCACTCGGCTCGTGTAGTACACATTTTCGAAACTGTTTAGCTTTACAAGAGTTACACGGAGCGTGTTCTAGTTACTGTAGCATCCAGTAGAATTACACGGGTTGGGCTTCGGAGTACAGGTCGGATTTTTAGAAGTTTAACAATGCTAACTTTACTGGTTAGCGTCGCTAACCTGTGTTAGCGGGGTTATTTGGGCAGCTTTCTTTATTTACCCCATTTACAAATCAAAAATCCTCTTAGGTTATTTTCAAAGTAAAAGGTGCCAATTTTGGTTATTTTGATCAAGAGTTTTGTGTAGGAGAAGTTTTGGGAAGGTTGGGTTTAACGCCCGAAACGCGTTCTCGAGTTCTTAATTCACAAGGTTAGAAATTTTGAGTGTTAGGGTTTCAAACCCTAGATGTCCAAATCTAAAAGTATGCATTGGTTCACCTCATATGTAGGTTGCTAATATTTGTTGTATTGAGTCCAAATATTGTGATGTTTTTTTTAACGGTTGATTTAGTAAAATCGTGAAATTAGGAGTTTCAATTTGATAACATATGATATTCTCTAATTGTGACTTGTATTAGCTATTGATTTCTTAATCATTTGAGTTAAGTATTATGGAAATGCCTAAGCATATTTAAGATATGATATGTGATGTCATTTTACAGTTGATACTCGTAGGATGGAAAGAAACATGTCCGATACTGGTGAACCACGAGCTGTACAGATGCCAGATGAGTAAGTTCTAGTTCATTATTTATGAATAGATTATTATTGATTTAAATGTTCATTGAACTATTTCCGTTATAAGAAGATATATATATATATATATATATATATATATATATATATATATATATATATATATATATATATATATATATATATATATATATATATATATATATATATATATATATATATATAATGTCTTTTCGTTATCCTGTCCTCATCGGAGTCAAGCCACGAATTTGGAAAAGATATCACTTAGGGTAATGAAAAGATTGCACCTACTGTAGATATTTTGAATTTCGGTAATAAGAACGTGGGTTGTCCTTTCAGTTCCAGTTGTAAGATACTATATAAACGGGTATGTAGTATCATCCATATCTACATCTTTTCGGTCTCATTCTTTGCTACTACCAGTTTATTCTTATATAATCTCATATTTCCAAATCGAGGTATGGAAAACAGATCTCCTATGGAAAATTTGCTAGACACTGAGTTGAATTTCTTAAGGGAACAGGGTACCTCCCTATCGTTTAATCAGATACCTCCACTGGGGTTTGGTAATTATAGTATCCTAAACTCCTTTTAGTTCTTATTCCTTTTTCTAGCATTTTGATTTTTGTTTTAAACTATGTGAGGTATAGATTTTCCAGATATATTACCGCTGGATCAACCTCAAGATGATCTTGAAGTTTTTCCTCTGATGAGTATTCTCCTTGAAGATCCACTGCCTTTAAATCAAGACATCGTTGTTGGGCAATCTCAATACATACTTCCAGGTTAAGTCATTTTGTTAAGTTTTATGTTTGTTTTGCTTAATTATCTAACATACTCTATACACAGATACATTTGTAGATGATCTTACTAATGATAATCTAAGCATGAATGTGCCCATACTGCATAGTGGAGTAGATCTAACAAATCAGGGGTTTCTAACTGACATTCAAAATCAAGATCAAATACAGCTGATCCATGATAACACTATCGGGCTCGCTTCAGCGAATCCTGAGTCTGTGGGTGGTTTTCAATATCAGAATCATTTTCAATTGATCCAAAGTAACTTAGAAAGTTTCAAGAATGAGAATTCTGGGTTTATGGTTGATTTTGGAAATCAAGAACTATTACCCATAATAGGTAACAATGAAAGTGTTAGTGATCAGGATCATACACAATTGATCCAAAATGAAAACGTTTCAACCTCGATTCCAAAAACCTTTGAAATTCGTAGAAAAAGGGGTTCTGGACATGCGTTGAGTAAGGAAACAATATCCATGCATTTTGATAAGCCCATTTTGGAAGCTGCAAGGGAACTCAACGTCAGTTCAACACAGTTGAAGCAACGCTGTAGGAAGTTAGGCATCAAAAGTTGGCCTCGACGACAGATTAAGAGTCTACAAACTCTTATTAACCATACACAGGTTATGAATTGTATTTCTTTCTCCACAATTTTAATGCCATGAGATTGTAATGACTGAAAGTATTTATGCAACAGGAATTTGATAAAAATCCTAGTAGAGCAGACGTAATACTTGGTCTAGAGAACGAGAAAAGAGCAATAGTCGAGGGTTCTAGTTCGAAGATAACTGATACCACAAAGAGATTGAGGCAAGCTGCCTTTAAGGCTGTTTACAAGAAAAGAAAGGTTCAGAAGAGGGAGGAAGCTTCATCAGGGACCCATACACAGCAACAATCTCTGCCTTCTGTTTCTGCTATGAGTGGTTTTGACCATGATTTTCTCAAGATCACAAGTGAAGAGAACCCAGAAGACTTGGCAGGTGACATAGCCCGCCTTCGGCTTTCAGATTGAATTTCTACCAATATTAGTTTAATGGAACTGTTGGTAGGGATGACGGTAGGTTTTCGATAATAGTTATTGGTCAGGTATTATTGAATTGTCAGGTCTACTATGTAAGGATAGGGATATAAGAGGTACATAAAGTGTCTAGATGTATGGTTCTATAGTATTATAAAATACTCTTGTAGTATTTTAGCTTTATATTTTGTTTTAGAGTTTTTTTGTATATGGTTCTTGGTAAGTTTTTTAGACTTGTTGTTCACTACGACTATTTCTAAGTACATGTTAGTCATACATTGGACAAATACAGTTGATCAGGCTCTATCTGTCCTAGGTATGATTACATAACTACCTAGGCCTACTCGTAGTGTTCAACTCATCTTATTACTCTTGTATTGTTCTGGTTATGACACTGTTCTAGTATGTATGTACTTGTACTTATACTTTATAAAAATATCATTGTATTTTAAAGTATACTTTGTACAGATTGTTTTAGAGAGTTTTAGTCTCATTGTATTTATAGTTGTATATCTTAAATGGATTGATACACTTAGTTCACTATAAACAATGCTCTGATACCAATCTGTCACATCTAGGGGTGGAATTGGTACGGTACCGGGGTTTTTTCTTGTGTACCGTGTACCGTACCAACTATAATTGGTATAAAATTTTCATTACCAGTACCGTACCAACTATAATTGGTACCAACTTATTTGGCTACCAACAAGTTTGGTTGGTACATATTGGTATTGGTATATACCAAAAACTTTACTTTTAGTATTATTTTTTTTAACTGATGGTCGTTTACTTGCGGGTTACTTGTGTTATTAGTTTGATTTTAATATCTATTGTTGTTTGAAAAAGAATTATTATTAAGAGTTGTTTTAGTAATTCATTTCCGAGTGACTTATTAGTTATTACTCCTAATTAAAACATAAAATATGATAATTAAAATTGACGTGTGTGTGTGTATGTGTGTGTGTATATATATATATATATATATATATATATATATATATATATATATATATATATATATATATATATATATATATATATATATATATGAATTGGTTGGTACGGTACAACCGTGGTATTCAAAATTTTGTACCGTTATCGTACCAACACTTCTTAATTGGTATGGTAGTACCAACCAAAGATATTGGCTACCAAACTTGTTGGCTACCGACATTATTGGTACGGTTGGTAACGTGTTGGTTGGTTCTCCACGGTACATTTTTGCCAGCCCTAGTCACATCCCCAAACCACGATGGCGGAAACGTCTGAGGTGATTGACTTCATGAACAGTATCACAACAACGTTTGTACAATAGTGATCAAAGCAAACACATCCATCATATACATAATTGTAAATGTTACAAGAGTTCCAAAGATTGTATGTTTTAAATACAATTACAATATGATATCAAAATACATAGTATGACGCCATAGCGACCCATCGTCAAAGGTTGTAGTTGCCTTATCAATTTCCTGAGAATACAAGTAGTTTGAAAGAGTGTCAACATTACGTTGGTGAGTTCATAAGATTTTTGTATGAGAAAATCCATAATCCTTTTTCCTTGTAAAAAGATAGTGTTTGAAACCGGAAAATCCAATATTTTCTTATAAATGAGTCGTAGTCTTAAAACCCAAAGACCGTAAATGTATAAGTATTTCTACACTTGAAAATAGTATTACGTAGTTTTATTGTTGTATGAAACCGTGTAAATAGATGTTTACTTGTAGACTAATCGTAGACTTAATTCCATAAAACTCGTATATATAGGTAAATCGTACTTATATTTATATCTTTTATAAAACGTAGTTTTAATTCCCATAGAACCAGTGTATATAATTAAACCATACTTATATTTGTAACTTGTAAAAATGTAGTTTTAATACCATAAAACTTGTATATGGAATCTCTTTCCTTGTAAAATGTAGTATTGTACTCCAAGAAAATCCAATATTTTCTTATGAATGTATCCAAGTCTTAAAAATCCAAAGACTAAAATGTATAGCGTAGCTTGTAGTATAAAACCTTTAAAAATGTATATTTCCACGTAAACAATTTATAAAGTTGATTTCCCATGCGAGACGCCCTATAACCATACTATGACCATGTAGGCCTGCTTCGACGTTCTTCAGGCGTCGGACTGTTATGACATTTGTCACCTCAGACCCGTCGGTCTAGCTGTAGCTAGCAGCTCAGGTGCGGGGTTGTCAATCCCGTATAGATCTATACACAAATATCACGCTCTCTTACCGAGACTCTGGTTATAAATTTCAGGACTTATAGTATGTACTTAAATAAGCACTGTGAAGACCCGTCTCACAAAAAATGTATGTATCAATCAACTTGTTTACGTAAAGTTTGTATATGAAAAACCCTTGTATTTGCCCATTATTATTTTTCCCATGATAATATAGTAATGTATAATAATTATATATTTGTATATAATTATTTGTCTTGTTCTAACCGTTTAAATAACATTTGTATCCACAAACTATTCCTATAATAGTTTATTTTTGGTATTATGTCGTGAAAAGCATATATTTACGAATATATGTGAAATAATTTATTTCAATGGTTATAAACAACATCTTTTAAAATATTTTCCATAATAGTGGTGTAATAAATTGGTTATACTATTTATTAATTCCAATATAATATTTCATGACTATCAAATAAAGAACAGCCAGGTAGAAGATCAAATGGGGAGGCAGGACCCTTTCAGCATATAAGCCTTTCGGAAATCCAGCAACCTAGCCCAAATGATCGGCATAGACACCGCTCTCGTAAGTAGATCATTCGATATTATATTTTGGAACTATAATTGAATTGTTGTCATAATGATGTTTACAAAATTCACATTTTGTTTACTATTGTTACAAATGAGTATAAATAGCTATTTTTACGGTATAACTTGTATTCTCCCCCTTAAAAACTTGAATAAAGATAAAAAGAAGGGGTATGAACTCACCTCAATGTCGACTAGGACCTTATTGCCAATTCTTGTTAGATCGCCCGACTCTTCGTGCTTATAACTCGAACTCACTATATTTATAACTGAAATATCTACTTCTAATGCTCATTCTTCGTATATATTTATATATATCGAAGAATCTTCTAGCAATACTATCTAGTGATATAGAGATCGAGATATGAGTTGTGAGAAATGAGAGAATTTGAGCCTCTATTTATAGTAGGTTTATTTTCATATAGAGGCCCTCAAGATACAGATATTTGTCATTTATAGCTTTTAGAAATTGTTAATGACAAAACATACCATTAAAATATACTCTTTAAATAGATTTAATAGTTTTTATATAAAATGAATGATTTTTGTTTATAAAAATATGATCTACAAAAATCGTAGTTTAATAATATCAACTTTTTAACTAAAAGTCTTTAACGAATTAACGAAAGGGTATTAATTGTAAGTATAATAAAAATATAGGGGTTAAATGTAAATACAATTTCATTTTATAGAAAAAGAAAATATTAAATATAGAACTAATATCAATAATATTAAATTTTGACGTCAGATTGTTCGTATCGACGATACCGTTTTGACGGTAATTTTTCCGTTTTATAAAACGTCATAATATTATTGATAAATTTAATAATACGTATTGAATACGTAGTGTTCGAAATGAAAATACAAATTCTTTGAGGGTAAAATATGTAAAATTGATTAAATAATGAAGTGGGACCCACTTTATATAAAATAAAATTAAAATAAAATAATAAATTTTTTTTTCAAACATCACAATTTCAAACTCCACCAACCGTTGGAGAGACTTTTTTTTCTTTTTTTTATATAAATTTTTATTATATATATATATATATATATATATATATATATATATATATATATATATATATATATATATATATATATATATATATATATATATATATATATATTATAATAATCAAACATCGCTTTCAAGTTAAATTAAACATTTTTCTTTCATAACTTTTTATATATAACGTTTGGTAAAAATGTAAATATATATTCGGAACCGTCGTATTTTTGTCTACGTTTTGATATAAAATTTGTAATATTCTGACGAGTTTTAAATTTTACCGATCACTATTCACGCGGTCACTATTCATGCCGGATTACTGTTCAAGTCGGATACTATTCGTGCCGGATCACTGCTCACGTCAGATACTATTCATGTTGGATCACTGTTCACGTCGGATACTATTCATGCCGGATCACTGTTCATGCCGGACACTATTCACGACGTAATTTTTTTATATTAAAAACATCTAGTTTAGCAGGATTTGTTCGTATAATTGACTTGAATTAGCATACTTAGTATTATAATATCAAATAATACATCGTAGAGATTATGAAATTTTCATTTCAATATATTGACCTAACGTACGCTCTGGTTGACTTGAGTTGACTGTCGTTGACTAATTTGACAGTTGTCACAAGGGTTGTGATGGGTTATGGTCAATTATGAAGGGTTGTGATAGTCCATAACCCATAACAACCCTTCATAATTGTCCATAACCCAACACAACCGTTTCTATGGTCCATAACCCATAACAACCCTTCATAATTGACCATAACCTTTCACAACCCTTCATAATGATCCATAACCCATACAAACCTTCATAATGGTCCATAACCCATCACAACCCTTCATAATGGTCTATAACCCATCACAACCCTTCATAATGGTCTATAACCCAATACAACCCTTTTTATGGTCCATAACCCATTATACAGGGTTGCGATGGGTTATGGACCACTATGAAGAGTTGTGGTGGGTTTTGGTTAATTATAAGGGTTGTGATGGGTTATGGACCACAAAAAAGGTTGTCCTGGGTTATGGATCATAGGAAGGGTTGTGATGGGTTATGGTCAACTATGAAGGGTTGTGATGGGTTATGGTGAATTATGAAAGGTTGTGATGGGTAATGGACTATTATGAAGGTTTGTGTGGCTTATGGAACATTATGAAGGGTTGTTATGGTTATGGACCATTATGTTGGGTTGCGATGGGTTATGGACCAAAAAAAGGGTTGTGATGTATTATGGACCATTAGAAAGGGTTATGATGGATTATGGACCGCTATGAAGGGTTTTATGGGTTGCGTACTAATATAAAGGTTGTGATGGGGTATGAACCATTATGAAGGGTTATGATGGGTTAGTGACCATTATGAAGGGTTGTGATAGGTTATGATTAATTATGAAGGGTTGTTATGGGTTATGGACTATAGAAAGGGTTGTGTTGGGTTATGGACCATTATGAAGGGTTGTGATGGGTTATGCTCAATTTTGAAGGGTTGTGATGGGTTATGGACCATTATAAAGGGTTGTGATGGGTTATGGAACATTATGAAGGTTGTGATGGGTTATGGACCATTATAAAGGGTTGTGATAGGTTATGGACCATTATGAAGGTTGTGATGGGTTAGAGACCATTATAAATGGTTGTCATGGGTTATGGACCATTATGAAGGTTGTGATGGGTTATGGACCGGCATGAATGGTTATGATGGGTTATGGACCGCTATGAAAGGTTTTGATAAGTGATGGTCAATTATGAAGATTTGTGATGGGTTATGGACCATAGAAAGCGTTGTCATAGAAAGCGTTGTGTTGGGTTATGGACCATTTTGAAGGGTTGTTATGGTTATGGACCATTAAGCATGGTAGCGATATGTTATGGACCATTATGAAGTGTTGTGATGGGTTATAGTTAATTATGAAGGGTTGTGATGGGTTATGGACCATAGAGAAGGTTGTCCTGGGTTATGGACCATAGGAAGGGTTGTGATGGGTATGGTCAATTATGAAGGGTTGTGATGGTCCATAACCCATAACAACCCTTCATAATGGTCCATAACCCAACACAACCGTTTCTATGGTCCATAACTCATAACAACCCTTTATAATTGACCATAACCTTTCACAACCCTTCATAATGGTCAATAACCCAGCATAATCTTCATAATGGTTAATAACCCATCACAACCTTCATAATAATACATAACCCATGCAACCCTTCATAACGGTCCATAACCCATCAGAACCATTTCTAATGGTCCATAACCCATCACAACCCTGTATAATGGTCCATAACCATAAGAAACCTTCATAATGGTCCATAACCCAAACAAACCTTCACAATAGTCAATAACCCATCACAACCCTTCATAATTGACCATAACCCATCATAACCCCTCATAAATGACCATAGCCCATCACAACCCTTCCCATGGTCCATAACCTAGGACAACCTTCTCTATGGTCCATTACCCATCACAACCCTTCATAATTAACCATAACCCATCACAACACTTCATAATGGTCCATAACACATCGCAACCCTGCCTAATGATCCATAACCATAACAACCCTTCATAATGGTCCATAACCCATACAAACTTTCATAATGGTCCATAACCCATACAAACCTTCACAATGGTCCATAACCCATCAGAACCCTTCATAATGGTCCATAACCCAACACAATCCTTCATATGGTCCATTACCAATCACAACTCTTCATAATTGACCATCACCTATCACAACCTATCATAATGGTACATAACTCATCACAACCTTCATAATGGTCCAAAACCCATCACCACCATTCATAATGGTTCATAGCCCAGCACAACCCTTTCTATGGTCCATTACCCATAACAACCCTTCATAATCGACCATGTCCTATCACAACCCTTTATAATGGTTAATAACCCATCATAATCCTTCATAATGGTTCATAACCCATCAAATCCTTCATATTAGTACATAACCCACCCAACCCTTCATAACGGTCCATAACCCATCAAAACCCTTTCTAATGGTCCATAACCCATCACAACCCTTTCTATGGTCTATAACCCATTGCAACCCTGCATAGTGGTCCATAATAATAACAACCATTCATAATGGTCCATAATCCATATAAACCTTCATAACAGTCCATAACCCATCACAACCCTTCATAATTGACCATAACCCATCACAACCCATCCTATGGTCCATAACCGAGCACAACCCTTTCTATGGTCTATAACCCAGCACAACCCTTCATAATTAACCATAACCCATCACAACACTTCATAATGGTCCATAACCCATCGCAACCCTACATAATGGTCCGTAACCATAACAACCCTTCATAGTTGTCCATAATCCATACAACCCTTCATAATGGTCCATAACCCATCACAACCCTTCATACTAGTCCATAACCCAACAAAATCCTTTCTATGGTCCATAACCCATCACAACTCTTCATAATTGACCATAACCTATCAAAACCCCTCATAATGGTCCATAACCCTTCATAGTGGTCCATAACCCATGACAACCTTCATAATGGTCCATAACCCATAACAACCCTTTATAATGGTCCATAACCCATCACAAACTTTATAATGGTCCATAACCCATCACAACCCTTTATAACGGTCCATAACCCATCACAACCCTTCATTATTCAGCATAACCCATCACAACCCTTCATAATGGTCCATAACCTAACACAACACTTTCTATGGTCCATAACCCATAACAACCCATCATAATTGACCATAACCTATCACAACCCTTCATAATGGTCAATAACCCATCATAATCCTTGATAATGGTTCATAACCCATCATAACCTTCATAGTACATAACAACCCTTCATAGTACATAACCTATACAACCCTTCATAACGGTCCATAACCCATCACCCCTTTCAAATGGTCCGTAACCCATCACAACCCTTTCTATGACCCATAACCATCGTAACCCTGCATAATGGTCCATAACCATAACAACCCTTCATAATGATCTATAACCCATACAAACCTTCATAATAGGCCATAACCCATCACAACCTTTCATAATTGACCATAACCCATCACAACCTTTCATAATTGACCATAACCCATCATAACCCTTCCTATGGTCCATAACCAAGCACAACCCTTTCTAAGGTCCATAACCCATCACAACCATTCATAATTAACCATAATCCATTACAACACTTCATAATGGTCCATAACCCATCGAAACCCTGCATAATCGTCTATAACCATAACAACCCTGAATAATGGTCCATAACCCATACTAACCTTCATAATGGCCCATAACCCATCACAACCCTTCATAATGGTCCATAACCCATCACAACCCGTCATAATGTTCGATAACCCAACACAACCCTTTCTATGGTCCATAACCCATCACAACTCTTCATAATTGACCATAACTTATCAAAACCCCTTATAATGGTCCATAACCCATCATAACCATTCATAGTGGTCCATAACCCATCACAATCCTTTATAATGGTCCATAACCCATCACAACCTTCATAATAGTCCATAACCCATCACAACCCCTTATAATGGTCCATAACCCATCACAACCTTTCAAAATTGAGCATAAGCAATCACAACCCTTCGTAATGGTCCATAACCCAACACATCCTTTTCTATGGTCCACAACCCATAACAACCCTTCATAACTACCCATAACCTATCACAACTCTCCATTATGGTCAATAACCCATCATAACCCTTCATAATGGTTCATACCCCATCACAACCTTTATATTAGTACATAACCCATAAAACCCTTCATAACGGTCCATAACCCATCATAACCCTTTCTAATGGTCTATAACCCATCACAACCCTTTCAATGGTCCATAACCCATCACAATGTTTCATAATTCACCATAACCCATCACAACCCTTCATACTTGACCATAACCCATCACAACACTTCATAGTGGTCCATAACCCATTGCAACCCTGGATAATGGTCTATAGCCTAAACAACCCTTCATAATGGTCCATAACCCATACAAACCTTCATAATGTTCCATAACCCATCACAACCCTTCATAATGGTCAATAACCCAACATAACCCTTTCTATGGTCCATAACCCATCACAACTCTTCATAATTAACCATAACTATCAAAACCCCTCATAATTGTCCATATCCCATCATAACCCTTCATAGTGGTCCATAACCCATCACTACCTTCATAATAGTCTATAACACATCGCAACCCTTTATAATGGTCCATATCCCATCACAACCTTTATACTGGTCCATAACCCATCACAACCCTTTATAATGGTCCATAACCCATCAGAACTTTCATAATTGAGCATAACCCTTCACAACCCTTATAATGGTCCATAACCCAACACAACGGTTTCTATGGTCCATAACCCATAACAACCCTTCATAATTGACCATAACCTTTCACAACCCTTTATAATGGTCAATAATCCATCACAATCCTTCATAATGGATGATAACCGATCACAACCTTCATAATAATACATAACCCATGCAACCCTTCATAACGGTCCATAACCCATCATAACCCTTTCTAATGGTCCATAACCTGTCGCGACCCTGCATAATGGTCCATAACCAAAAGAACCCTTCATAATGGTCCATAACCCATACAAACCTTCATAATAGTCAATAACCCATCACAACCCTTCATAATTGACCATAACCTATCACAACCCTTCATAATTGACCATAACCCATCACAACCATCCTATGGTCCATAACCCAGGACAGCCTTCTCTATGGTCCATAAACCATCACGACCCTTCATAATTAACCATAACCCATCACAACACTTCATAATGGTCCATAACAAATCGCAACCCTGCTTAATTGTCCATAACCATAACAACCCTTCATAATGGTCCATAACCCATACAAACTTTCATAATGGTCCATAACCCATACAAAACTTTATAATGGTCCGTAACCCATCAGAACCCTTCATAATGGTCCATAACCCAACACAACACTTCATATGGTCCATTACATATCACAACTCTTCATAATTGACCATCACCTATCAATACCCATCATAATAGTCCATAACCCTTCATAATGGTCCCTAACCCTTCATAATGGTCTATAACCCATCACAACCCTTTATAATGGTCCATAACCCATCACAACCTTCATAATGTTCCATAACCCATCACAACCCTTTATAATGGTCCATAACCCATCACAACCCTTAAAAATTGAGCATAACCCATCACAACCCTTGATAATGGTCTATATCCTAGCACAACCCTTTTACGGTCCATAACCCATAACAACCCTTCATAATTGACCATAACCTATCACAACCCTTCATAATGGTCAATAACCCATCATAATCCTTCTTAATAGTTCATAACCCATCACAGCCCGTTCTGATGGTCCATAACCCATCATAACCCTTTCTATCGTCCATAACCCATCGCAACCCTATATAATGGTCCATAACCATAACAACCCTTCATAATGGTATATAAGCCATACAAACCATCATAATAGTCCATGGCCCATCACAACCATTCATATTTTACCATAACCCATCACAACCATTCATAATTGACCATAACCCGTCACAACCCTTCATAATTAACCATAACCCATCACAACACTTCATCATGGTCCATAACCCATCGCAACCCTAAACAATGATCTATAACCTTAACAACCCTTCATAATGGTCCATAACCCATACAAACCTTGATAATGCTCCATAACCCATCACAACCCTTTATAATTATCCATAACCCAACACAACCCTTTCTATGGTCCATAACCCATCACAACTCTACATAATTGACCATAACCTATGAAAACCCCTCATAATGGTCCATATCCTATCATAACCTTTCATAATGGTCCGTAACCCATCACAACCTTCATAATGGTCTTTAACCCTTCACAACCCTTTATAATGGTCCATAACCCATCACAACCCTTCATAATTAAGCATAACACATCACAACACTTCATAACGGTCCATAACAAAACACAACCCTTTCTATGGTCCATAAACCATAAAAACCCTTCATAATTGACCATAACCTATCACAACCCTTCATAATGGTTCATAACCCATCACAACCTTCTTGATAGTACATAACCCATACAACCCTTCATAACGATCCATAACCCATCACAACCCTTTCTAATGGTCCATAACCCATCACAACCTTTTCTATGGTCCATAACCGATCGCAACCCTGCATAATGGTCCATAACCATAACAACCCTTCATAATGGTCCATAACCCATACAAACCTTCATAATAGTCCATAACCCATTACAACCCTTCATAATTGACCGTAACCCATCACAACTCTTCATAATTGACCATAACCTACGAAAACCCCTCATAATGGTCCATAACCCATCACAACCATCATAATGTTCTATAACCCATCACAACCCCTTATAATGGTCCATAACCCGTGACAACCCTTCATAATTGAGCATAACCCATCACAAGCCTTCATAATGGTCCATAAACCAAAACAACCCTTTCTATGGTCCATAACCCATAACAACCCTTTATAATTAACCATAACGTATCACAACCCTTCATAATGGTCAATAACCCATTATAATCCTTGATAATGGTTCATAGCCCATCACAACCTTCATAATAGTACATAACCCATACAACCCTTCATAATGGTCCATAACCCATCACAACCCTTTCTAATGGTCTATAACCCATCACAACCCTTTCTATGGTCCATAACCCATCACAATCCTACATAATGGTCCATAACCATAACAACCCTTCACAATGGTCCATAACCCATACAAACCTTCATAATAGTCCATAACCCATCACAACCCTTCATAATTGACCATAACCCATCAGAACCCTTCATAATTGACCATAACCTTTCACAACCCTTCCTATGGTCCATAACCCAGGACAACCCTTTCTATGGTCCATAACCTATCACAACCCTTCATAATTAACCATAACCAATAACAACCCTTCATAATGGTGCATAACCCATACAAACATTCATAATGGTCCATAACCCTTCACTACCCTTCATAATGGTCCATAACCCAACACAACCCTTTCTGTGGTCCATTACCCATCACAACTATTCATAATTGACCATAACCTATCAAAACCCCTCATAATCAATATCCCATCATAATCCTTCATAGTGGTCCATAACCCATCACAATCCTTCATAATGGTTCATAACTCATCACAATCTTCATAATAATACATAACCCATGAAACCCTTCATAACGATCCATAACCCATCACAACCCTTTCTAATGGTCCATAACCCATCGCAACCCTGTATAATGGTCCATAACCATAACAACCCTTCATAATGGTCCATAACCATAACAACCCTTCATAACGGTCCATAACCTATACAAACCTTCATAATAGTCAATAACCCATCACAACCTTCATAATTGACCATAACGCATCACAACCCTTCATAATTGACCATAACCCATCAATACCCTTCCTGTGGTCCATAACCTAGGACAACCCTTTCTATGGTCCATAACCCATTCCAACCCTTGATAATTAACCATAACCCATCACAAATACTTCATAATGGTCCATAGCACATCGCAACCCTACATAATTGTCCATAACCATAACAACCCTTTATAATAGTCCATAACCCATACAAACCTTCATAATGGTCCATAACCCATTACAACCCTTCATAATGGTCCATAACCCAACACAACCCTTCCTATGGTCCATTACGCATCACAACTCTTCATAATTGACCATAACCTTTCACAACACCTCATAACGGTCCATAACCCATCATAACCCTTCATAGTGGTCCATAACCCATCACAACCCTTCATAATTAACCATAACCCATCACAACCATTACTATGGTCCATAACCTAGGACAACTTTTTCAATGGTCCATAAACCGTCACAACCCTTCATAATTAACCATAACCCTTCTTATAATGGTCCATAACCCATCGCAACCCTGGATAATGGTCTATAACCTTAACAACCCTTCATAAATGTCCATAACCCATATAAACCTTGATAATGCTCCATAACCCATCACAACCCTTCATAATGCTCCATAACCCATCATAACTCTTCATAATTGACCATAACCTATGAAAACCCCTCATAATGGTCCATAACCCATCACAACCCTTTATAATGGTCCATAACCCATAACAAAAACTTCATAATGGTCTATAACCCATCACAACCATTTATAATGGTCTATAACCCATCACAACCCTTGATAATTGAGCATAACCCATCATAACCCTTCATAATGGTCCATAACCCAACACAACCCTTTCTAAGGTCCATAACGCATAACAACCCTTCATAATTGACCATAACCTATCATAACCCTTCATAATGGTCAATAGCCCATCATAATCTTTGATAATGGTTCATAACCCATCACAACCTTCTTAATAGTACACAACCCATACAACCCTTCATAACGGTCCATAACCCATCACAACCCTTTCTATGGTCCATAACCGATCGCAACCCTGCATAATGGTCCATAACCATAACAACCCTTCATAATGGTCCATAACCCATAGAAACCTTCATAATAGTCCATGACCCATTACAACCCTTCATAATTTACCGTAACCCTTCACAACTCTTCATAATTTACCATAACCTACGAAAACCCCTCATAATGGTCCATAACCCATCATAACCTTCATAATGTTCTATAACCCATCACAACCCCTTATAATGGTCCATAGCCCGTCACAACCCTTCATAATTGAGCATAACCCATCACAACCCTTCATAATTGTCCATAAACCAAAACAACCCTTTCTATGGTCCATAACCCATAACAACCCTTTATAATTAACCATAACCTATCACAACCCTTCATAATAGTCCATAACCAATTACAACCCTTCATAATTGACCTTAACCCATCACAACTCTTCATAGATGACCATAACCTATGAAAACCCCTCATAATGGTCCATAACCCATCACAACCTTCATAATATTTTATAACCCATCACAACCCCTTATAATGGTCCATAACCCATCACAACCCTTCATAATTGAGCATAACCCATCACAACCCTTCATAATGGTCCATAACCCAAAACAACCCTTCCTATGGTCCATAACCCATAACAACCCTTCATAATTAACGATAACCTATCACAACCCTTCATAATGGTCAATAATCCATCATAATCCTTGATAATGGTTCATAACCAATCACAACCTTCATAATAGTACATAACACATACAACCCTTCATAACAGTCCATTACCCATCACAACCCTTTCTAATGGTCCATAACCCGTCACAACCCTTTCTCTGGTCCATAACCGATCACAATCCTACATAATGGTCCATAACCATAACAACCCTTCATAATGGTCCATAACCTATACAAACCTTCATAATAGTATATAACCCATCACAACCCTTCATAATTGACCATAACCCATCAGAACCCTTCGTAATCGACCATAACCTTTCACAACCCTTCCTATGGTCCATAACCCAGGACAACCCTTTCTATGGTCCATAACCCATCACAACCCTTCATAATTAGCCACAACCTATAACAACCCTTCAAAATGGTGCATAACCCATACAAACCTTCATAATGGTCCATAACCCTTCACAACCCTTCATAATGTTCCATAACCCAACACAACCCTTTCTATGGCCCATATCCCATCACAACTCTTCATAATTGACCATAACCTATCAAAACCCCTCATAATGGTCAATATCCCATCATAATCCTTCATAGTGGTCCATAACCCATCACAACCTTCATAATGGTCCATAACCTATCACACCCTTAATAATGGTCCATAACCCATCACAATCTTCATAATGGTCCATAACCCAACATTACCGTTTCTATGGTCCGTAACCTTTCACAACCCTTCATAATGGTCAATAACCCATCATAATCCTTCATAATGGTTCATAACCCATAACAATCTTCATAATAATACATAACCATGCAACCCTTCATAACGATCCATATCCGATCACAACCCTTTCTAATGGTCCATAACCTATCGCAGCCCTGTATAATGGTCCATAACCCATACAAACCTTCATAATAGTCAATAACCCATCACAACCTTCATAATTGACCATAACACATCATAACCCTTCATAATTGACCATAACCCATCAAAACCCTTCTTGTGTTCTATAACCCAGGACAACCCTTTCTATGGTTCATAACCCATTACAACCCTTCATAATTAACCATAACCCATCACAAATACTTCATAATGGTCCATAGCACATAGCAACCCTGCATAATTGTCCATAACCAAAACAACCCTTTATAATAGTCCATAACCCATACAAACATTCATAATCGTCCATAAACCATCACAACCCTTCATAATGGTCCATAACCCAACACAACCCTTCCTATGGTCCATTACGCATCACAACTCTTCATAATTGACCATAATCTATCACAACACCTCATAACGGTCCATAACCCATCATAACCCATCGCAACCCTTCATAATTAACCATAACCCATCACAACCCTTCCTATTGTCCATAACCTAGGACAACCTTTGCTATGGTCCATAAACCGTCACAACGCTTTATAATTAACCATAACCTATCGTATAATGGTCCATAACCCATTGCAACCCTGGATAATGGTCTATAACCTTAACAACCCTTCATAAACGTCCATAACCCATACTGTAACGACCCAAAAATCTTGAATTTATATTTGACATAACGCTAAAACTAAAGAGCAAAGATTTTAAAAGTGGTAAAATAATGAAACGGAAAATGTAGTAAAAATCCAAGAGTTTGTAGAAAATTTGTGAAGAAGGGCAAATTGGTCTTTTTCCATGTTTTGAACCCTAGTATAAAATATTTGTGTTTGTGGGTAAAAGTGTGAGAAATAGAACATGGTGTAATAAAAGTTAAAAAATATATATATGTAAGTGAGAAATTTTAACCATAAGGGTAATTTGGTCATCTTGCCATAAAAGGGTAATTGGGTCATTTGACCTTACGCAGGAGTTATCATGAAAGAATAATTGTAACTTGGACTAAAAATGTAAAGAATAGCACTTTATGTAATAAAAATCGATTTTTAGTGCCAAAATGAAAGAGTTGGAACTTGAGGGGTGGAAACTATAAATGTTGGAAGTATAATTATAAGAAAATATCTCCTAAAGTCTCAGAAGGTATCAGAGAGTTCTGGAGGATTCGGGAGAGAGCTGGAGGTCGTGATTTTCTGGAAGGATACGAGGAATTGGAGCTGGAATTTAAGGTTCCCAAACATTTGAGGTAAGGAATCAAAGTTTGAACACCTACTATTCATCGTCTTCTTGGGATGGAATCTGGACAATTGATTTATGAAGTTTATGAAATGATTCCAGAGATTTATTTCCATCTAAGTATACTAAAAATGTCAAGTAAACACACTTCAATTGAGAAGTGTTGTTGAATTTTTGAAAATGATGAATTTTTGCTCAAGAACCCTAGTTCACGGGTCCTTGTGATCAAAGATGGTTTTAATGGTTTTTATTAAGTTCAATACACTATAAAAGATGAAAGAAATCAGTTGTAAGAACTAGTTTCAAGAAATTTCAGTTTTTGACCAAAAATGTCAAAAACGGGATTTCTATGATTTGTCAAGGATTTGAATGATTCCATGGGTTAAAACTTGAGGTAAACCGAAGGTTTTCATCATGGAATGATTCTATAAGTATTAAGTCAAGTGTTGAGTCCTTAATAGACCAAAACAGTGAGCTACAGCACAAAAATCGGGCAAAAACTCGCACCTGCAGCACAGGCACGAGTCGTGCCAAATTACAACTAGGAGAAGCACGAGTCGTGCTCTCCCTGGATGAAAGAAGAATGCCTTTTAAGGGTGCACGATTCGTGCTCCCTAGCAGAGGGCCTTGAAGTTTGAAATTTGTGCTAGGCTTGTCCGATTGGCTTCAAACATTAACTACAAGTCCATTATAGTATGACAAGTCCTGGAAAAATATGAAATTTAGAATACGACTCTCCGAGAGCACTGTAGAGCAATACGTGTACACTGGAGATGTATAAAATGAGTAGAAAATTGTTTTTAAGGATTTTATCTAGCTATGATCTATATTGGTTGCATAAGGACTCTAATGAGTTGTAGAATCAGTTATAATGAATGTTAATATATAACATGTAATTATAGGTTCATGACAAATGATCGTTGGACCACGAAAGAGTATGAATACAAGGAACGTCTAGATAATCCACTAGCAATACATGAGGTGAGTACATGCAGTATTTTTACCCATTCTGGGGTACATGGCAAGTAAGTATTTTTAAGATTTCTTATAAAATTTCTATATGTGAGAAATTATATGCAAGAGTATTATTTATAACTTGTTGTGAAAGTATAATGCTATATTTGAAGTTATGTTTTGAAATACAAGTTAAGTTAAAGGAAGGTATGTTGGTCTATGAACCAATTATGTGAAAGTATATTTTGATTACAAGTGATATATGTTTTCAATTATGAATGGCATATAGCCACAAGATGTTTAAGAAGTATGTTTTGGTTACAAACTGTATATGTTTTCAAGTATGAATGGCATATAGCCATAAGATGTTGGAAAGTATGTTTTGGTATAAAGCTTAGCATGTTAGAAAAATATGTTTTAAACATATGATTATTATGTGATGAAAGCTATATTTGGTATCTAGCCATAAAGACATAAAATGATGTAGTTTGGCACCTAGCCACAAGTTATATGTATATGAGTAATGTTCAAGCAAGCAGCAAGTATTTTGTATGACTGGTAATTGTAGCAAGCAGCGTTAGTAAGGGAACTATGTTCCAACCTACCCGGGTTAGGTAAGGGATCTACTGGGGCAAAAGCCCCATCGCGAAGTAGATTGCCTCAGCACTTCTATGGTGAGGATTGATCCGTTCTTTCTAGCCATAGAGACTTGGGGTATCACTTATGGTGATTAAAGCCCTAAGTATAAAAATCCAACAAGCTGATAAAGCCAGTCAAAGAAAGTAAGGAAGAAGTTATTTTTGTAAAGTATATTATGAAGTGATTTTGAAAAGTAAAGAGTTATAGTATGTTACTACTATAAGGTTTTGAAAGATGCTATTTTTCCAAAGTATGTTATGAAATAATATAGAGAAGTAAAGAGTTATAGTATGTTATTACTATAAAGTTTTTGATAGAAGTTTTATGATGTAAATTTTTATAAAAAGTTGGAAAAAGAAGATAAAGGTTTGAGTCTAAAACTCATGTAACTCACGAGACATTTTTGTCTTACGTATTCTATGTTTTGCCATGTATTCCAGGTTAAAATAAGTTGCTATAAATGGGATGAAGTTTGCTGGAGTGGAGCTTGAGTCAACTCCTAACATGGACGCAAGGTTTAATCCTTTTCCTGCTTACTATGGTTAGACTTGGTATGGATTTGTAACACCCACAGTTTTAAACATGTAAATTATCGGTTTTTGATAAACCGTATTTTTGTATTCACGTATTTATACGAAAAACTATAGTATTTGCACACAGTAGAAATGGGGTGTCACAAGTTGGTATCAGAGCCATAGTTTAAGCGAATTAGGATTGGCTTGTTCCACTCCTAGGCTTAAACTCATGCTATAGAAATGTTATTTTATGAAAGTATGCTATATGATGTCTTAAATGATTAAGACATTATGCATTAATTTGACCGTTAGGAAAATTATATGATATTTTCCGTAACCGTCTAAATTTATTAAAGGTTATGTTTATAAAGTGGTAAGATTTCTAGTATTTATCACCATATATTTATAATGGTGTTATATGTTAAAGGAACCAGTGTCCCATGAGACCTTGTGGTAACAACAAAATCAATATGTATAGGTGATTATGGTAATATGGGCCCGTATTATCATAATCACAGGATATGTATTGAGACTGGTGGAATCACAAAGGAATTATGGTATCCTGGTGAGTAAGGTTCTGAAGAGCGTAGTAAGTAAAACATAGGAATTATATGCCTATGTAATAACAACCAGTAAGGTTATGAGTATTAAAGGTTAATGCAGTGGATATATACCACTTAGTATGGTGAAGCAAAAGAAATAATGTGATAAATTATATTTCTTAGACAAATTGAAAGATATTAAAGTATATGCTCGTCGAGGTGAGAGAAAGTATAAATAAGAGGAATTAAGGGTATTGATTACCTATATAAGAGTTGTGAGACTCTTACATGAAGAATGAAAATTTTTAAGCAAAGTATATTGATAGTACATAAATTTGTAAAAAAAAAATAAAAGGGTGGTAAAGAAGAGTTTAATGCAAGCAGGTGGTGTGCCTTGGGCATGACCATTAAATTTCAAATTTTCTTTAAAAGATGTATGAATAGTAAATATATAAAGGAAGCAGAATATCATTGTGAGACGCTAAGATTAAAACTATGAGAAAAGCTAAAGATAGAAGATGACGATGGTAGCAGAGAGTGGAAGACTAATTGTCAAGGTTGAACAAAGATGATAAATAAAAGTGTCCAAAGAATGGACAATTGAAAAAGTTATAAGTATAATGGTGAGTCAAATAAAGAGACAAGTAGCAGGATAACTAAAGAGTAAATAAAGGTGACGGATGATCGATACAGAAGTCCAATAGCTTCGTGGTGCATAGTCAAAAAGAAAGAAGTTTAAGTAAAGCAAGGATATTATGCCTTGTTTACTACAGCATAAATATATGGGAACCATTTTTAAGATGGTAGGTTGAATGCTATAATTGCATATAAATTTGGAAGTTGTTGACATGAAATGGCCTGTAAAAGAAGCGCCATCCAAATGAAGATGCACGTACCATGATGTGACCAAACAGAAGTAACGTCACGATAAGTAAATATGGATCGATGTTCGCAAAGAGTATTACTTAATGTAAAGTAGTGACAGACTGTAGCCATTTGTAAGTTATGCCAAGCGTCGTAACGTGTAAGGCGATTATGAAGATTTTTGGTTATCTCCAAGAAACTTTTCCATGACAAAAGCTAAAAATTTAATCAAAATCAAGAGTTAATAAGCCTAAAGATTGAAAGTAGAGTATGCTTACCTGACAAGTATAGAAAGCAGTTGAGTTATAAATTGGTAATCTATTTCATAATAGAAGAATATTAACAGTTGTCTCAGGACAAATAAACTATATATATACATATATGAAAAGATATTGGTTAACAGGAATTAAATTCCACAACCAAAAGAAGGAAGTATAAGAAGAGCTATCAATAATGAAAAGGGTAAAAGTATCCAAGGAATTTGAGAAATGGTTAATACATGGCTAGTAACCATGAAATATGAAGAAGTGTATATATGTTTATACGTGTCTATAGATATAAAAAGAACGAGTAAGTTTTAGAATATGTACATAATGTATAAAAGTATAAAGATGGTTATGAAATAGGTATTCTAATTAAAATACTATAATGTATGAAGCAAAAGAGTAAGATAAAGTATTGGGCATATTGCCTCGAAATACAAAAGAACGAAATATGATGAAGTAATAATTGGCAGTTGAGTGTCACCTAAAGATATATAAGAAGTAAGTTTTATATGAGAAATGAAATATATAATACCGTCAAGAATTATATAGTGTAAAGAAGTGGAGTTTAAATGAAAAAATAAATAAATAAATAATATAATGTGATTAAGCATGTAGTCTATAACGCATGGAAGAGATGGTAAAAGACGTAAAGATAAGAAAAATATTGTTATAAGCATTAGCTACAAGAAGTAAAGAGTGATGCTTGATAATAGTGATTGAGAGTTGTGTCAAAAAGTTAATGGAAATGGTTTTTAAAACATAAATACACCACAAGACGGTAGTATTATGAAAAGTGTTATAAGTATAGAAATATGAATTATCATATACAACATGTGTGGAGTCCCATAAGTGATTGTAAAAAAAAAATCGAATCAATCATGGTAAACAATTTAAGTACCGTTAGGAAGAGTAAGCAGAAGATCAGGTGCTAAACTAAGCACTAATGTGAGAAATGAGAATTGGCAAAGAGGTACTAAAACAATAATAATATGAGAATGGTACGTGGAGTACACAGGAAGATGAAATCTCATAAATAATAAAGGAAGATGAAAGAAATATCTAAGTTGATTATATGTTGAATATGAAAGCAATACAAGTAAAGTATGATGTAAGACAAACATTAGAGAAGGTAATACATGTAATGTATCGGGAATGAGTAAGAAGTATTTGAAAAATGATTTCTTTCTTGAAAGTGTGAATAAAGAAGGAAGTTGACTGAAATAAAGAACAACTTCAATAGTAAAATTGTACAAGTTTAAAAGGACAGATATTGTGTATTACATGAAGAAAGAAAGCTAATGATGTTTGATTGTAAAAAATAAAAAAGCGGTACGTTATTTCAACACTTTTAGAATAAGATATACATATTCTCGTGAAAGATATGTTGATTCGACAGATTCTGTTCTAAACAGAAAAGTGAAGATGTAAATTGAAAAAAAAATGTAACCCCACAGAATGGTAATAAACCGGGAGCCATTAGTAGAGATAAAGAAAGAAACTATCTGTGTAATATTGCATGAGCAAAGTTATAAGAAAAGAGAAAGATAAGAATGAATAAGTTATGTTTAAGTAAAATGTCCACTTAAATAACGAAATATTATTCTAAAAAGAAAGATATTGTGTAATTATAAACTTGTATAAATACAAAGCTGTACCAAATTGTATCTGGGAAGAACCTTTATAAGTAAAGAATACAATGAGTTTAATTTCACATGTTCTGATAAAGATATGAGAAGAATTATAAGTAGACTGCTATATTTGATAAAAGTATGGAAGTATGAAACTATTTTGCAGAACAAGTTTTACTTAGAGATGTTGTATAGAAATGAAATGAGGTAAAAAGGAAAGTAACTAGAATATAAAAGTATGAAGTAGGAATGAATGACTAAAAAGCCTAAGTCAAGTTATATGCAGAAACAGTTCAGATACGGTATAATGTATATTATATGTTGAGCTGGGGAAGTGTCCTAACCCTAACAAAATAAAAAGTTGAAGGATGCTGAGATGCGAGTAAAATCCAGAAACTGGTAATAAAAAGTCATGAGATGTTTCATGTGTAATATTGAAAAAAAAAAGAATTATTCAGGAAGAAGAGGCTATGTTAATCCCTCATAAAGAATTGAAAGAAGGAGTCACTAAAAGTTGACTAAAGAACTAAAAGCAATTATAGAAGGAAATATTAAAAGTTAAAAGGATGAAGAGTACGATTATGTGTTGGAAAAAAAAGAAAGTATCTACTAAGAACTCAACTTTAGTTGTGAGCCATGGATAAGGAGGGAGAGGTAATTCCTTAAATTAATAGTTGTGTGATGATTCCGAGGACGGAATCCCAATAAGGGGGAGGTAGTTGTAACGACCCAAAAATCTTGAATTTATATTCGAGATAACGCTAAAACTAAAGAGCAAAGATTTTAAAAGTGGTAAAATAATGAAACGGAAAATGTAGTAAAAATCCAAGAGTTTGAAGAAAATTTGTGAAGAAGGGCAAATTGGTCTTTTTCCATGTATTGAACCCTAGTATAAAATATTTGTGTTTGTGGGTAAAAGTGTGAGAAATAGAACATGGTGTAATAAAAGTTAAAAAATATATATATGTAAGTGAGAAATTTTAACCATAAGGGTAATTTGGTCATCTTGCCATAAAAGGGTAATTGGGTCATTTGACCTTACGCAGGAGTTATCATGAAAGAATAATTGTAACTTGGACTAAAAATGTAAAGAATAGCACTTTATGTAATAAAAATCGATTTTTGGTGCCAAAATGAAAGAGTTGGAACTTGAGGGGTGGAAACGGTAAATGTTGGAAGTATAAATATAAGAAAATATCTCCTAAAGTCTTAGAAGGTATCAGAGAGTTTTGGAGGATTCGGGAGAGAGCTGGAGGTCGTGATTTTCTGGAAGGATACGAGGAATTGGAGCTAGAATTTAAGGTTCCCAAACATTTGAGGTAAGGAATCAAAGTTTGAACACCTACTATTCATCGTCTTCTTGGGATGGAATCTGGACAATTGACTTATGAAGTTTATGAAATGATTCCAGAGATTTATTTCCATCTAAGTATACTAAAAATGTCAAGTAAACACACTTCAATTGAGAAGTGTTGTTGAATTTTTGAAAATGATGAATTTTTGCTCAAGAACCCTAGTTCACGGGTCCTTGTGATCAAAGATGGTTTTAATGGTTTTTATTAAGTTCAATACACTATAAAAGATGAAAGAAATCAGTTGTAAGAACTAGTTTCAAGAAATTTCAGTTTTTGACCAAAAATGTCAAAAACGGGATTTCTATGATTTGTCAAGGATTTGAATGATTCCATGGGTTAAAACTTGAGGTAAACTGAAGGTTTTCTTCATGGAATGATTCTATAAGTATTAAGTCAAGTGTTGAGTCCTTAATAGACCAAAACAGTGAGCTGCAGCACAAAAATCGGGCATAAACTCGCACCTGCAGCACAGGCACGAGTCGTGCCAAATTACAACTAGGAGAAGCACGAGTCGTGCTCTCCCTGGATGAAAGAAAAATGCCTTTTAAGGGTGCACGATTCGTGCTCCCCATAGTACAAAAAATGCACGAGTCGTGCTTGCATGGCAGAGGGCTTTGAAGTTTGAAATTTGTGCTAGGCTTGTCCGATTGGCTTCAAACATTAACTACAAGTCCATTATAGTATGACAAGTCCTGGAAAAATATGAAATTTAGAATACGACTCTCCGAGAGCACTGTAGAGCAATACGTGTACACTGGAGATGTATAAAATGAGTAGAAAATTGTTTTTAAGGATTTTATCTAGCTATGATCTATATTGGTATCATAAGGACTCTAATGAGTTGTAGAATCAGTTATAATGAATGTTAATATATAACATGTAATTATAGGTTCATGACAAATGATCGTTGGACCACGAAAGAGTATGAATACAAGGAACGTCTAGATAATCCACTAGCAATACATGAGGTGAGTACATGCAGTATTTTTACTCATTCTGGGGTACATGGCAAGTAAGTATTTTTAAGATTTCTTATAAAATATCTATATGTGAGAAATTATATGCAAGAGTATTATTTATAACTTGTTGTGAAAGTATAATGCTATATTTGAAGTTATGTTTTGAAATACAAGTTAAGTTAAAGGAAGGTATGTTGGTCTATGAACCAATTATGTGAAAGTATATTTTGATTACAAGTGATATATGTTTTCAATTATGAATGGCATATAGCCACAAGATGTTTAAGAAGTATGTTTTGGTTACAAACTGTATATGTTTTCAAGTATGAATGGCATATAGCCATAAGATGTTGGAAAGTATGTTTTGGTATAAAGCTTAGCATGTTAGAAAAATATGTTTTAAACATATGATTATTATGTGATGAAAGCTATATTTGGTATCTAGCCATAAAGACATAAAATGATGTAGTTTGGCACCTAGCCACAAGTTATATGTATATGAGTAATGTTCAAGCAAGCAGCAAGTATTTTGTATGACTGGTAATTGTAGCAAGCAGCGTTAGTAAGGGAACTATGTTCCAACCTACCCGGGTTAGGTAAGGGATCTACTGGGGCAAAAGCCCCATCGCGAAGTAGATTGCCTCAGCACTTCTATGGTGAGGATTGATCCGTTCTTTCTAAAGCCATAGAGACTTGGGGTATCACTTATGGTGATTAAAGCCCTAAGTATAAAAATCCAGCAAGCTTATAAAACCAGTCAAAGAAAGTAAGGAAGAAGTTATTTTTGTAAAATATATTATGAAGTTATTTTGAAAAGTAAAGAGTTATAGTATGTTACTACTATAAGGTTTTGAAAGATGCTATTTTTCCAAAGTATGTTATGAAATAATATAGAGAAGTAAAGAGTTATAGTATGTTATTATTATAAAGTTTTTGACAAAAGTTTTATGATGTAATTTTTTATAAAAAGTTGGAAAAAGAAGATAAAGGTTTGAGTCTAAAACTCATGTAACTCACGAGACATTTTTGTCTTACGTATTCTATGTTTTGCCATGTATTCCAGGTTAAAATAAGTTGCTATAAATGGGATGAAGTTTGCTGGAGTGGAGCTTGAGTCAACTCCTAACATGGACGCAAGGTTTAATCCTTTTCCTGCTTACTATGGTTAGACTTGGTATGGATTTGTAACACCCACAGTTTTAAACATGTAAATTATCGGTTTTTGATAAACCGTATTTTTGTATTCACGTATTTATATGAAAAACTATAGTATTTGCACACAGTAGAAATGGGGTGTCACACATACAAACCTTGATAATGCTCCATAACCCATCACAACCCTTCATAATGGTCCATAACCCAACACAACCCTTTCTATGGTGCATATCCCATCACAACTCTTCATAATTGACCATAACCTATGAAAATCCCTCATAATGGTCCATATCCTATCATAACCCTTCATAGTGGTCCATAACCCATCACAACCTTCATAATGGTCCATAACCCATCACAACCCTTTATAATGGTCCATAACCCATAATAAAAACTTCATAATGGTCTATAACCCATCACAACCCTTTATAATGGTCCATAACCCATCACAACCCTTTATAATTGAGCATAACCCATCACAACCTTCATAATGGTCCATAACCCAACACAACCCTTTCTATGGTCCATAACGCATAACAACCCTTCATAATTAACCATAACCTATCATAACCCTTCATAATGGTCAATAGCCCATCATAATCCTTGATAATGGTTCATAACCCATCACAACCTTCTAAATAGTACATAACCCATACAACCCTTCATAACGGTCCATAACCCATCACAACCCTTTCTGATGGTCCATAACCCATCACAACCCTTTCTATGGTCCATAACCGATCGCAACCCTGCATAATGGTCCATAACCATAACAACCATTCATAATGGTCCATAACCCATACAAACCTTCATAATAGTCCATAACCCATTACAACCCTTCATAATTGACCATAACACATCACAACTCTTCATAATTGACCATAACCTATGAAAACCCCTCATAATGGTCCATAACCCATCACAACCTTCATAATATTTTATAACCTATCACAACCCCTTATAATGGTCGATAACCCATCATAACCCTTCATAATTGAGCATAACCCATAACAACCCTTCATAATGGTCCATAACCCAAAACAACCCTTCCTATGGTCCATAACCCATAACAACCCTTCATAATTAAGCATAACCTATCGCAACCCTTCATAATGGTCAATAAACCATCATAATCCTTGATAATGGTTCATAACCCATCACAACCTTAATAATAGTACGTAACCCATACAACCCTTCATAACGGTCCATAACCTATCACAACCCTTTCTAATGGTCCATAACCCATCACAACCCTTTCTTTGGTCCATAACCGATCACAATCCTGCATAATGGTCCATAACCATAACAACCCTTCATAATGTTCCATAACCCATACAAACCTTCATAATAGTCCATAACCCATCACAACCCTTCATAATTGACCATAACCCATCAGAACCCTTCATAATCGACCATAACCTTTCACAACCCTTCCTATGGTCCATAACCCAGGACAACCCTTTCTATGCTCCATAACCCATCACAACCCTTCATAATTAGCCATAACCCATAACAACCCTTCATAATGGTGCATAACCCATACAAACCTTCATAATGGTCCATAACCCTTCACAAACCTTCATAATGGTCCATAACCCAACACAACCCTTTCTATGGTCTATAACCCATCACAACTCTTCATAATTGACCATAACCTATCAAAACAACTCATAATGGTCCATATCTAATCATAATCCTTTATAGTGGTCCATAACCCATCACAACCTTCATAATGGTCCATAACCTATCACAACCCTTAATAATGGCTATAACCCATCACAACCTTCATAATGGTCCATAATCCAACACAACCGTTTCTATGGTCCGTAACCTTTCACAACCCTTCATAATGGTCAATAACCCATCATAATCCTTCATAATGGTTCATAACCCATCACAATCTTCATAATAATACATAACCCATGCAACCCTTCATAACGATCCATAACCCATCACAACCCATTCTAATGGTGCATAACCCATCGCAACTATGTATAATGGTCCATAACCATAACAACCCTTCAAAATGGTCCATAACCATAACAACCCTTTATAATGGATCATAACCCATACAAACCTTCATAATAGTCAATAACCCATCACAACCTTCATAATTGACCATAACGCATCATAACCCTTCATAATTGACCATAACCCATCAAAACCCTTCCTGTGGTCCATAACCCAGGACAACCCTTTCTATGGTCCATAACCCATTACAACCCTTCATAATTAACCATAAACCATCACAAATACTTCATAATGGTCCATATCACATCGCAACCCTACATAATTGTCCATAACCATAACAACCATTTATAATAGTCCATAACCCATATAAACCATCATAATGGTCCATAACCCATCACAACCCTTCATAATGGTCCATAACCCAACACAACCCTTCCTATGGTCCATTACGCATCACAACTCTTCATAATTGACCATAACCTATCACAACACCTCATAACGGTCCATAACCATCATAACCCTTCATAGTGGTCCATAACCCATCACAACCCTTCATAATTGACCATAACCCATCACAACCCTTCCTATGGTCCATAACCTAGGACAACCTTTTCTATGGTCCATAAACCATCACAACCCTTCATAATTAACCATAACCCATCTTATAATGGTCCATAACCCATCGCAACCCTGGATAATGGTCTATAACCTTAACAACCCTTCATAAAGGTCCATAACCCATACAAACCTTGATAATGCTCCATAACCCATCACAACCGTCATAATGGTCCATAACCCAACACAACCCTTTCTATGGTCCATAACCCATCACAACTCTTCATAATTGACCATAACCTATGAAAACCCCTCAAATGGTCCATATCCTATCATAACCCTTCATAGTGGTCTATAACCCATCACAACCTTCATAATGGTCCATAACCCATCACAATCTTCATAATGGTCTTTAACCCATCACAACCCTTTATAACGGTCCATAACCCATCACAACCCTTCATAATTAAGCATAACCCATCATAACCTTTCATAATGGTCCATAACCAAACACAACCCTTTCTATGGTCCATAACGCATAACAACCCTTCATAATTTACCATAACCTATCATAACCCTTCATAATGGTCAATAATCCATCATAATTCTTGATGATGGTTCAGAACCCATCACAGCCTTCTTAATAGTACATAAGCCATACAACCCTTTATAACAGTCCATATCCCATCACATCCCTTTCTAATGGTCTCTAACCCATCACAACCCCTTCTAAGGTCCATAACCCATCGCAACCCTGCATAATGGTCCATAACCATAACAACCCTTCATAATTGTCCATAACCCCTAAAAACCTTCATAATAGTCCATAACCCGTCACAACCCTTCATAATTGATCATAACCTATCACAACCCTTCCTATGGTCCATAACCCAAGACAACCCTTTCTATGGTCCATAACCCATCACAACCCTTCATAATTGACCATAACCGATCACAACACTTCATAATGGTACATAAACCATCGTAACCCTGGATAAAGGTCTATAACCATAACAACCCTTCATAATGGTCCATAACCCTTCATAATGGTCCATAACCCAACACTACCCTTTCTATTGTCCATAACCCATCAGAACTCTTCATAATTGACCATAACCTATCAAAACCCCTCATAATGGTCCATATCCCATCATAACCCTTCATAGTGGTCCATAACCCTTCACAACCTTCATTTGGTCCATAACCCATCACAACCCTTTATAATGGTCCATAACCCATCACAACCTTCATAATGGTCCATAACCCATCACAACCCTTTATAATGTTCCATAACCCATCACAACACATCATAATGAGCATAACCCCTTACAACCCTTCATAATGGTCCATAACCCAACACAGCCCTTTCTACGGTCCATAACCCGTAACAAACCTTCATAATTAACCATAACCTATCATAACCCTTCTTAATGGTCAATAACCCATCATAGTCCTTGATAATGGTTCATAACCCATCACAACCCTTCTTAAGGTCAATAACCCATCATACAACCCTTTATACTGGTCCATGACCCAACACAACCCTTTCTATGGTCCATAACCCATCGTAATTTTGCATAATTGTCCATAACCATAACAACCCTTCATAATGGTCCATAACCCAAACAAACCATCATAATAGTCCATCACCCATCATAAACCTTCATTATTGACCATAACTCATCACAACCCTTCATAATTGACCATAACCAATCACAACCCTTCCTATGGTCCATAAACCAGGACAACCCTTTCTATGGTCCATAACCCATCACAACCCTTCATAATTCACCATAATCCATAACAACCCTTCATAATGGTCCATAACCCATACAAACCTTCATAATGGTCCATAACCCTTCACAACCCTTCATAATGGTCCATAACCCAGCACAACCCTTTCTATGGTCCATAACTCATCACATCTCTTGATAATTGATCATAACATATCAAAACCCCTTATAATGATCCATATCCCATCATAACCCTTCATAGTGGTCCATAACCCATCACAACCTTCATAATGGTCCATAACCCATCACAACCCTTTATAATGGTCTATAGCCCATCACAACCTTCATAATGGTCCATAAACCCATCACAACCCTTTATAATGGTCCATAACCCATCACAACCCTTCCTAATTGAGCATAACCCATCACAACCCTTCATAAGGGTCCATAACCCAACACAACCGTTTCTATGGTCCATAACCCATAACAACCCTTCATAATTGACCATAACCTTTCACAACCCTTTATAATGGTCAATAAACCATCATAATCCTTCATAATTGTTCATAACCCATCACAACCTTCATAATAATATATAACCCATGCAACCCTTCATAACGGTCCATAACCCATCACAACCCTTTCTAATGGTCCATAACCCATCGCAACCCTGATTAATGGTCCATAACCATTACAACCCTTCATAATGGTCCATAACCCATACAAACCTTTATAATAGTCAATAACCCATCACAACCTTCAGAATTGACAATAACCCATCACAACCCTTCATAATTAACCATAACCCATCACAACCCTTCTTGTGGTCCATAACCCATCACAACCCTTCATAATGGTCCATAACCCAACACAACCCTTTCTATGGTCCATAACCCATCACAACTCTTCATAATTAACCATAACCTATCAAAACCCCTCATAATGGTCCATAACCCATCATAACCCTTCATAGTGGTCATTAACCCATCACTACCTTCATAATGGTCCATAACCCATCACAACCCTTTATAATGGTCCATAACCTATAAAACCCTTCATAATGGTCTATAACCCACCACAACCCTTTATAATGGTCTACAACCCACCACAACCCTTTATCCTTTTTGAAAGATTGATTTTGGTCATTTGAGTTGGGTTTCGAGTTGTGGTAAAGAACCACCTAAGAATGGTTGGAATTTGAACATATACACTTGGTTAGATGTGTTGAATGATTCTAAGTTCTTGATTTCAAGGTTAATGAGTTTGATTTCTAAGGTTTGAAACCCTAGATACTCAAATCCGAGAATATACTTTGAATTCGCTTATATATTGATAGTAGGTTGTTATTATATGTTATATAGAGTCCTTGATGTGATTGTTATGAAGTTTTAACGGTTGATTTGGTATAAAACCTCTAATTTGGAGGTTTTGAACCTTATAGTGTATGATGTTCATAGATGATGATCTTGTTAGCTATAAATTCTTGGTCTAATGAGTTAGATATGGTTAAATTGTTTTGAGAATGTTGAAGTATGATATGTAATATCGTTTTGAGCAGATACACATAGGAGGGAAGGAGATACACGAGGCACAGGTGGACCCCGGACTGAACAGACATCAGGTGAGTAGTTATAATTCATTATAAATAGTTTGATTATAACTAAATTGACTTATTGTACATCTTAATTGGTTGAGATAACCAATTAACCTGACTTAAACAAGATTGAGAATTTCTTGTTGATGTGATTGCTTAGCTTGGTTGAATACATTCAATGACTGAGATAGTCATTGAAACAGAGATCTGTGATTTAAATTGTGGAAATTTTGATAACTATTAGATTGATTTCTAAACCTTGATATATTTTCTCACTGAGCTTAATTTGCTCATAAAAGTAGTTATATGGTTTGTGTTATAGGTGACAGGGGTAAGAAGATAGCAGAGGGATGATTGCATGGATATGAGACTAGACTTGAACTGTTTGTAAACCTGAATACACTTTTGTATAGTTTTGTAAACGGTCTTTTGTAAACCAGTTTTTGGACCTGTTGTTTAAAAGTACTTGTTCTTTGATTTCTACTTGTACTTTTGTTGCTTAATCTTGATTATACCATGATCACTGTGTTTATTTTTGAGTGATTATGATGTAATCCAGAGAAAGAAAGTGGGTGTTACAAGTTGGTATCAGAGCAAGGGTTTGAGTGAATTAGACTTTAAAGAGTAAACTCTAAACTCAAACTATTAAAGAGAAGTCCCATTTTGTCCTTATGCAATCATTCTTTAAAACACACATTATGAGTATGTGTGTTATTCCGAGAATTTTGATGAGATACGAGATACAAAAAGAGTATTGAGATAAACGAGATTATAACGAGTTAAATTTCTTTTCAGCCTCATTATGAGTTTTGGAAAGGAGAAAGAGGGAGGTGATCACCGAGATGAGCATTCGGGATCACAAGATCAAAGACTGGGGCGCCAGTCTGAAGGCGAGAGACCGCCCGAGTTAACAACATCACTACAAGAGTTGATTGCTGCAGAGGTAGCAAAAGAAGTTAAAAGTTTATTGCCTACTCTAGTGAGACCTCAGACGGAGGTGACGGATAGAGATGATCGAGACAGACCTCCTATCACACATGTGGTTGGGAGGGGGCAGAGAGAGCCGGTTACTATACATACTGAAGTTGGAGGATCGGGTGAACCAAAAGGTTGTACTTATGAGACGTTCCGCAAGTGTAAACCGAATGATTTCTTTGGTACTGATGATCCTATTATTGCACGAAATTGGCTGACACATATCGAGAAAGTCTTCCGTACGAGCAAGTGTGCGGAAAAAGATAAAGTTGAGTTTGCTACAAACTGTCTGCACAAAGATGCTCAATTCTGGTGGGAGAACATAAACCTTGATATAGAGAAAGGATTGGAACCAGAACCAACTTGGGAGGAGTTCAAAATGAAGTTTATGAAGGAGTATTGTTCAAATACTGCAATGAAAAGTTTGGAAGAAGATTTTCTGAGATTACAGCATGGAACGCGGTCAGTACAGGAGTATACGACAGAGTTCAACGAAAAAGCCAGATTTGCTGCTCATCAGGTAGATACTGAAGAAAGGAAGATTGATAGGTATCTGTGGGGATTGAGGACCCAGATACGAGAGTTCTTACAGAGTTCTAGCTTTACAAATTATCAGCAGATTGTCGAGGAAGCCAAATCTCGAGAAAAAGAACTGCGGAGGCAAGATAGTGAAAGAAAAAGGGACCAAGGAAGTGGAGGCCAGAAGAGGAAATGGGAAGGAAGACCTGAGGGTAGTTCTCAAAAGCAGCTAGTTCCGAGTTATCAATATCGAGGTGATCCAAGAAAAACTGAGAACAAGTGGTGTGATAAATGCCGTCGAAAACATGCTGGAAATTGTGATTCGAACACCCCATCTCTTATGTGTTATCAATGCGGGAAGACAGGGCATATGGCTCGAGATTGCTTGCTGAAAAATCGTGTGTGTTTCAATTGCGGGGAGAGCGGTCATATTCGGCCGGACTGTCCAAAACCGAGAACCGATTCCTGTCGCGAGACTCCGAGGGCGGGACGAGGTTATAATCGGGGCGATAGACGAGATAGAGGTGGTGGAAATGTTAGAACTCGAGCTTTCCAGATGACCGTGGAAGAGGCTAAAGAGCGACCAGATGTGATTACAGGTATTTTTAGCCTGAACTCTCTTCGAGCTCGTATGGTGTTCGACTCTGGTGCATCAATTTCTTTTATATCTGTACCTTTCGCGTCTCGAATTAATGTACCGGTGTCTAAAATGAGTGAGAGCTTAATAGTTGATATTGCTGACGGGAGAGATGTTATAGTAAATACTGAGTATACAAATTGTCGGCTTGAAATCAATGGGATTTCTTTCCTTATTGATTTGAAGCCGATGAGTACTCGTGCATTTGATGTAATAGTTGGAATGGACTGGTTAGATAATAATAAGGCAAATATGGATTGTCACGGAAAGATTATTTCTGTGAGAACTCCAAGCGGGTCTCAGACGTTAATACGAGGCGAACGTCGCTTTCAACATATTTCGGTTGTATCTTTCGCGAGAGCGCGAAGGTATACCGAAAGAGGTGCTCTTTTGTTTATGGCACATGTTGCCCCAATTAAAACTGAACATTCCACTGTGAAGGATGTTGAGATAGTAAGAGATTTTGCTGATGTTTTTCCTGATGATCTTCCGGGCTTACTGCCAAATCGTCAATTGGAGTTTGTTATTGAATTAGTTCCTGGAGCGAAACCGATAGTCCGAGCACCCTATCGATTGGCGCCATCTGAGATAGAGGAGTTAAAGAAACAACTACAAGAACTTTTAGATCGCGGTTTTATCCGTCCGAGTTCGTCTCCGTGGGGTGCACCGATACTGTTTGTTCGAAAGAAGGATGGTTCTATGCGTATGTGCATAGACTATCGCGAGTTAAACAAGATTACTGTGAAGAATCGTTATCCCTTACCGAGAATAGATGATTTATTCGATCAATTGGAGGGAGCGGTATATTTTTCAAAAATTGATTTGAGATCGGGATATCATCAGCTAAGAGTAAGAGAATCTGACGTCCCGAAGACAGCATTTCGCACCCGGTACGGTCATTATGAGTTTTTAGTAATGCCGTTCGGTTTGACGAATGCCCCAGCGGCTTTTATGGATCTGATGAATCGAGCTTGTCATCCATTTTTAGACAAGTTCGTAATAGTGTTTATTGATGATATTTTGATTTATTCCAAGAGTTGGGAGGAGCACAAACAACATTTACAGTTGATTCTAAATCTTCTTCGTAAAGAAAAATTGTATGCAAAATTTTCGAAGTGCGAGTTTTGGATGCAAGAGATCCAGTTTCTTGGTCATGTGATAAATAGAGAAGGAGTTAAAGTGGACCCTGCTAAGATAGAAGCAGTGATGAGTTGGGCAGCACCCAAAAATCCAACTGAGGTTCGGAGCTTTTTGGGAATAGCTGGCTATTATCGACGATTTATTGAGAAATTTTCGAGTATTGCTTTGCCCTTAACAAGGCTGACCAGAAAGACAGAGAAGTTTATCTGGGCTGAAGCACAACAAGAAGGTTTTGAGAAACTGAGACAGGCATTATGCGAAGCTCCGGTGTTAGCTTTACCTCAAGGTGTGGAAGACTTTGTCCTTTTTACTGATGCTTCACAGATCGGTCTTGGATGTGTATTAATGCAAAGGGGACGAGTAATTGTGTATTCGTCTCGACAGCTGAAGCCTCATGAGCAAACTTATCCAGTACACGATTTGGAGTTAGCCGCCATTGTTTTTGCACTAAAAATCTGGCGACATTACCTTTATGGTGTGAAGTTCCAGATATATTCAGATCATAAGAGTTTAAAATATCTGTTTGATCAAAAAGAGCTAAATATGAGACAACGAAGATGGATGGATCTTTTGAAAGATTATGAGTGTGAAATACTTTACCATCCTGGTAAAGCAAATGTAGTGGCAGATGCGTTAAGCCGAAAAGAACCACCTATTCGAATCGTTTCAGCTCGAATGGGAGTGGTTAGTAAATTACCAGAAATGATTCGACGTGCCCAGAGAGAAGCCAATGACATGAAGAGTGAGAGAATGGTTGGCTATGTAGATAAACTAGTTGAAAATGCACAAGGAGTGAAGACTTTTCAAGGACGAGTGTGGGTTCCAAAATACGGAGAAACGAGTCAGCTGTTACTTGAAGATGCACATTGTACACGGTATTCAATCCATCCAGGTAGTACAAAGATGTATAGAAGTTTAAAGCCGTTTTACTGGTGGCCGGGAATGAAACATGATGTTGGGAGATATGTGGAGAAGTGTCTGACTTGTTTACAAGTCAAGGCAAATCATCAGAGACCATACGGGTTAGTTCAACCACTACCTGTACCGAAGAAAAAGTGGGATGAGATTTCTATGGACTTTATGACCAAATTACCCCGAACTCCACGAGGATTCGATTCAATATGGGTAATAGTTGATAGGTTGACTAAATCAGCACAGTTTATTCCTATACGAGAAGATTACCAAGCGTCCAAATTAGCAGAGATCTATGTTAGAGAGGTGATGAAACGACACGGAGTACCTACCTCTATAGTCTTCGATCGTGACAGTCGTTTTACTTATCATTTTTGGCAAATTTTTCAAAAACATTTGGGAACTAAAACCTTAATGAGTACGGCTTATCATCCGCAGACTGATGGTCAAACTGAGAGAACTATTCAGACGTTAGAAGATATGCTTAGAGCTTCGGTGATTGATTTTGGAGGTAGATGGGACGATCATCTACCTTTAGCCGAATTTACATATAACAACACCTATCATTCCAGCATACAGATGGCACCTTTTGAAGCTTTATATGGTGCACCATGTCGAACACCAACTTGCTGGACAGAGATGGGAGAGAAACCATTGGCGGGACCAAAAATTGTAGCTGAAACTGAAGAAAAGATACAAAGCATTCGTGAGCATATGCGAGTAGCTCAAAACCGCCAAAAACAATATGCAGACAAGAGAAGAAAGCCATTAGAGTTCCAAGTTGGAGATATGGTGATGTTAAAAGTGTCCCCGTGGAAGGGAGTAATTCGTTTTGGTAAAAGAGGGAAGTTGAGCACGAGATTTATCGGACCCTTTCAAGTCTTGGAAAGGATTGGAGCAGTTGCATACAAACTTGAACTTCCTGATGAGTTACGAGGTATTCACAATGTGTTCCACGTGTCACACCTTAGAAAAACATTACATGATAAAGCTATACAAATACCTTTGGCCGGAGTTCAGTTAGACGAAAAATTGAGATATCAAGAAATGCCGGAAAGAATCTTAGACAAAAAGATCAAAAAGTTGCGAAATAAAGAGATTGGCGTAGTCAAGGTACAATGGCGACATCATAGAGGAACAGATGTCACTTGGGAAGCCGAAGAAGAGATGCGGTCAAAGTATCCCTTTCTGTTTCAAGAGATTCCGAGGACGGAATCTTCTGAAGGGGGTAAGAATTTGTAATACCTTAATTTTAAATTATAGTATAATTATGTTAAATATATATTTATACGAGATTAGATGAGTTAAAAACGTGAGTTAAAACGAAAAGATGAAATTGACCCTTAAAGGTCGTGTTGGCCAGCCCGGGTCGTGTAAGTGCCTTAGAATATCAACGAAGTGGAAATAAACCAAACCCGGGGCGGGTTTTTAAACCCGGGTCGAGTTAGGCTGAAACCCGGATCGAGTTATTAGGGCCGGGTCGGGTTCCGTCAGGAAAAAGAAAAGGGTTTAGCGTAAACCCGGGTCGGGCTGTCAAACCAGGGTCGGGCTGCGGGGTTGAGCCCGGGTCGGGCTGTCGGACACGGGTCGGGTTTCGTGCCGACCCCACCCCTTTTATATCGCGATTTCATGCATTTGTTGGGTTATTTCCGAGCCAAAACCTCTCTCTAACCCTAGATACATTCCTCTTTCATTCTTGGACCAAGTTGGAAGGCTAAATCGAGTTGGATTAAAGTGATTTTCGATATTTAGCTTATTGAAGGTAAGGTATTCACTTTTATCCTTTTTGAAAGATTGATTTTGGTCATTTGAGTTGGGTTTCGAGTTGTGGTAAAGAACCACCTAAGAATGGTTGGAATTTGAACATATACACTTGGTTAGATGTGTCGAATGATTCTAAGTTCTTGATTTCAAGGTTAATGAGTTTGATTTCTAAGGTTTCAAACCCTAGATACTCAAATCCGAGAATATACTTTGAATTAGCTTATATATTGATAGTAGGTTGTTATTATATGTTATATAGAGTCCTTGATGTGATTGTTATGAAGTTTTAACGGTTGATTTGGTATAAAACCTCTAATTTGGAGGTTTTGAACCTTATAGTGTATGATGTTCATAGATGATGATCTTGTTAGCTATAAATTCTTGGTCTAATGAGTTAGATATGGTTAAATTGTTTTGAGAATGTTGAAGTATGATATGTAATATCGTTTTGAGCAGATACACATAGGAGGGAAGGAGATACACGAGGCACAGGTGGACCCCAGACTGAACAGACATCAGGTGAGTAGTTATAATTCATTATAAATAGTTTGATTATAACTAAATTGACTTATTGTACATCTTAATTGGTTGAGATAACCAATTAACCTGACTTAAACAAGATTGAGAATTTCTTGTTGATGTGATTGCTTAGCTTGGTTGAATACATTCAATGACTGAGATAGTCATTGAAACAGAGATCTGTGATTTAAATTGTGGAAATTTTGATAACTATTAGATTGATTTCTAAACCTTGATATATTTTCTCACTGAGCTTAATTTGCTCATAAAAGTAGTTATATGGTTTGTGTTATAGATGACAGGGGTAAGAAGATAGCAGAGGGATGATTGCATGGATATGAGACTAGACTTGAACTGCTTGTAAACCTGAATACACTTTTGTATAGTTTTGTAAACGGTCTTTTGTAAACCAGTTTTTGGACCTGTTGTTTAAAAGTACTTGTTCTTTGATTTCTACTTGTACTTTTGTTGCTTAATCTTAATTATACCATGATCACTGTGTTTATTTTTGAGTGATTATGATGTAATCCAGAGAAAGAAACTGGGTGTTACAATAATGGTCCATAACCCAACACAACCCTTTCTATGGTCCATAACCCATAACAACCCTTCATAATTGACCATAATCTATCACAACCCTTCATAATGGTCAATAACCCATCATAATCCTTCATAATGGTTCATAACCCATCACAACCTTCATAATAGTACATAACCCACACAACCCTTCATAACGGTCCATAAGCCCTCACAACCCGTTCTAATGGTCCATAACCCATCATAACTAGGGGGGCAAATGAGCCGAGTCGGCTCGTGAGTTACCCGGGACAGGCTCGATAAAAGCTCGGCTTGACACCGATTTTAAACGAGCCCGAGCCAAGGCCGAGCTTAAACATAAGGCTCGTTTATTAAACGAGACCGAGCCGAGCCTGTGTCACCAAGCTCGATTAGGCTCGCGAGCCCTAAACGAGCCTATATATATATATATATATATATATATATATATATATATATATATATATATATATATATATATATATATATATATATATATATATATATATATATATATATATATATATATATATATATATATATATATATATATATATATATATATATATATTGTTACAAGTAATTGGTGAATGACAACATTATGTCATCACTTTGTCATCACTTTGCATTTACCAATTAAACAACTATATTTGAATAGTAGACTTGGTAGTATAAATAGACCATCAATGTAAGGAAGAAAATGCATCTCATATCAACTCTTTCACAAGTGATATAAACTCTCTCTACTCTCTCCAAGCTCTCAAGCTTTCTTTCTTTCTTCATCTATATTCTAGTTTTTAGTTTGTTCATAATTGTCGTGGTAACGCTGAATTTTTAACACGTTATCAGCACGAGGCTCTAACGAAGGCAATTAAAAGACACATCGATCTTAATCAAGGTATGTAATAATAATAACGACAACAAAAAAGAACATTTTATTCTCGAAGTTATGACTACTAACAAATTTCTTTTCTTATTTATCCTTGACGTTATGACTACTAACGAAGTTCATTTCTTATTCTAACTTGATTTACGCTTCATTGACATTTATTAGTGCAAACTAACTTTTATTATCGCATACTAATTTTTATTTATGCAACTAACATTTATTTATGTATACTAACATTTATTTATGCAAACTAACATTTATTTACGCATACTAACATTTGTTTATGTATACTAACGCTTATTTATATAAACTAACGTTTATTTATGCACACTAACGTTTATTTATGTATACTAACTATTTTTCATGCTCTGACATTTATTTATATATACTAACGTTTATTTATGCGCAACCGATTAAAAAAATAAAATTTTAAATTTTAAAATAAAAGGAATTTGAGAAGATTCATCTATTTAATTATGTCTGTAACTATAATAGAAATAGTAAAACTCATCCCCACCTTTAAACGACAAATTTAATGAGTTTTATTTTTCTTAGGAACTACAATATGTCAAACATTGCAAAGCTTGAATTTACCGCTCTTGAAGTCAGCGGAAAGAACTATATGCCTTGGACTATAGATGTTACGATGCATCTTGAGTGCATGGATTTATCTGAAACTATAAAAGAAAAAAATAAGTGCACGTCGCAAGATAAAGCACGTGCAATAATTTTCCTTCGCAAACATATCGATGAAATGTTGAGGTATGAATACCTCAATACCACCGATCCTAGCACCCTTTGGAAAAGATTAAAAGAAAGATTTGACCACCAAAAGGAAGTTATACTTCCAAGTGCTAGGGCTGAGTGGTTATTGTTGAGGTTTCAAGACTTCAAAAAGGTACATGACTATAATTCCGCATTATTTCGGATATGTTCACAACTAAAATTTTGTGGGGAAGAGGTTTTTGATGCTTCAATGTTGGAGAAAACTCTCTCCACATTCCATGCATCAAATATGACATTGCAACAACAATATCGTATGCAAAAGCTCAAAAAATATTCTGAGCTTAATACACTTCTCTTTGTTGCTGAACAAAATAATGAACTATTAATAAAGAACCACCAGTCCCGTCCAACAGGTTCAGTAGCACTTCCTGAAGCAAATGCTACTATCACTTATGAACCTAGAAATAATTCATATGGACGAGGACGTGGTCGTGGTCGTGGACGTGGACGAGGCCGTGGTCGCGGTCGAGACCATTTTAACCAAAACCAAAATTTTGGGCGCGGTTATACTCAGGGTCGTGGACGCGGTCATCCTTATAACCGTGGGCGTGGTCAAAGAAACAATAATCAACACACTCCACAAGGAAACAATGTCCAACCACAAGAAAAAAGAAATGATGCCGGAACATCACAGAACCCCGGAGGTTCTTGTTATAGATGTGGTACCACAGGTCATTGGTCAAGGACCTGTCGTACAGATCCCCATCTTTGTAAACTTTACCAAGATTCCATTAAAGGAAAGGGGAAAGAGGTCAACCTCATCGATGGTGTTGATTTAGGAAACATTGAACTGAACACTCTAGACTTTTGCAATGATTTAGACATCCTAGAAAACTAGTTTCCTTTTTGTAACATGTTTTTAATTTTTCATTGTAATGTTTTTCTTTCTTAATGAAGTTTTTCGAGTCACTTTTATTAAAATTGTGTTCATAACTCATCATTTATTTTTCTTATATGAAGTTCAAAATGAGTTCAACTGGAGCACAAAACCAAGGAAATCTTGGAGAACTCTTAATAATTGATTGTGGTACCACACACACCATCTTGAAAACAGAGAAATATTTTTCCACACTAAAACCCGTAAAAGGGCACCTAAATACAATATCAGGTCCTGTAGACTTGATCGTAGGAGCAGGAAATGCTTGTTTCATGTTACCTAATGGTACGAAGTTTGTAATCAGTAATGCGTTATTTTCCCCAAAGTCAAACAAAAATTTATTGGGTTTTAATGATATATATCTTAACGGATATGACACATTCACCAAAACAATAGGAAACAAGAAATATATGTTTATAATAAATGAAAACCATATATTGGAGAAATTACCACAATTTGATTCTGGTTTACATTTTACATATATAAATATAGTTGAGTCAAATTTGGTGGTTAAAGAAAAATTTTGTGATCCTAGAATATTTAGTTTGTGGCATGACAGGCTGGGCCATCCAGGATTAACAATGATGCGCCGAATAATTGAAAATACATTTGGGCATCCATTGAAGGACCAGAAGTTCCCTCAAATAGGTAATAAGAACCCATGTATTTCTTGTTCCCTTGGAAAATTAATTACAAGACCTTCACCAATGAAAGTTGAAAGGGAATCACCTAGATTTCTAGAAAGAATTCAAAGAGACATATGTGGACCAATTCATCCACCTTCTGGACCATTTAAATACTTTATGGTCTTAATAGATGCATCAACTAGATGGTCTCATGTTTGCCTATTATCAACTCGTAACATGACATTTGCAAAATTCCTAACTCAGATTATTAAACTGAGAGTACATTTTCCTGATTATAACATCAATAAAGTGAGACTTGATAATGCAGGTGAGTTTACGTCTCAAGTATTTAATGATTATTGTATGTCTATAGGAATTACTGTTGAGCATCCAGTTGCACATGTACACACTCAAAATGGTTTAGCAGAATCAGTGATTAAACGTCTCCAATTAATAGCTAGACCATTAATAATGAGAACAAAACTTCCTGTTTCCATATGGGGTCATGTAATTTTACATGCTGCATCACTGATTCATATGAGACCAAGTGCATATCATACACATTCTCCCCTTCAACTTGTTTCTGGAAAAGAACCAGATATATCCCACTTTAAAATTTTTGGAAGTGCAGTATATGTTCCTATTGCTCCACCACAACGTAAAAAAATGGGTCCTCAAAGGAGGTTGGGAATATATGTTGGTTTTGAAACAAATTCAATAATAAGATATCTTGAACCTTTGACAGGTGATATGTTCACAGCACGTCTTGCTGATTGCCATTTCAATGAAGAAAATTTCCCAACACTTGGGGGAGAAATGAAAACCCAAGAAAAGAATGTTTCATGGTATGAACCTTCTTTATCATATCTTGATCCTCGCACACAAGAATGTGAGATGGGTGTTCAAAAATAATACATTTGCAAGAAGTTGCAAATCAATTACCTGATGCATTTACTGATACAAAAAGAGTTACTAAATCATATATACCTGCTGTTAATGCTCCAGCTCGAATTGAACTCCCAGATAGACAATCTGATGAAAAAGTAACTCAAGAATCCAAAGCACGCCTGAAGCGTGGAAGGCCATTTGGTTCTAAGAATGCAAATCCTAGAAAAAGAAGAGGAATGGAAAATATGTTTGAGCATAATGAAAGTGTTCATGAAGAAACACAAAATAACATTACTTCCCCAATTGAGGAAATAAATGATAAGGAGATTGAAATTAATTATGGTCATATAAAAATAGTAAGGAGCCAATATGAATTAGAAGATATAATATTTTCTTATTCAGTTGCATGCAATATTATCAATGAGGATCCAGAACCACAATCTGTCATTGAATGCCAAAATAGGCAGGATTGGGGTAAATGGAAAGAGGCCATGCAAGCTGAATTAATGTCTCTCAATAACAGAAAGGTTTTTGGACCTATTATACTCACACCTGGAGTTGTGAAACCATTGGGATACAGATGGATTTTTATACGAAAAAGAAATGAGAAAAATGAAATTGTGAGATACAAAGCCAGGCTCGTTGCTCAGGGTTTTTCTCAAAGGCCGGGAATCGATTATGAAGAAACATATTCTCCTGTTATGGATGCAATCACTTTCAGATATTTAATCAGTCTAGCAGTTTCTGAAAATTTAGATATGCATCTTATGGATGTTGTTACTGCTTACTTATATGGATCACTTGACAGTGATATATATATGAAAATCCCTGAAGGATTTAAAATGCCAGAAGCATTAAGTGAAAAACCTAAACAAATGTATTCTATCAAACTGCAAAGATCATTGTATGGGTTAAAGCAATCTGGACGTATGTGGTACAATCGTCTAAGTGATTACTTAATAAGCAAAGGCTATAAAAAGAATACTATTTGTCCATGTGTATTTATTAAGAAAACAACATCTGGATATGTGATTATAGCCATCTATGTTGATGATCTGAACATTATTGGGACGAATAAAGAAATCCTTGAAGTGATTGAATTTTTAAAGAAAGAATTTGAAATGAAAGACCTTGGGAAAACCAAATATTGTCTTGGTTTACAGACTGAGCATATACCAAATGGGATACTTGTCCATCAATCAAACTATACAGAAAGGGTCTTGAAACGTTTTAATATGGATAAAGCCAAACCTTTAAGCTCTCCAATGATTGTTAGATCACTAAATATTGACAAAGATCCATATCGCCCTTGTGAGGAAAATGAAGAAATTCTTGGTCCAGAAGTACCATATCTTAATGCAATTGGAGCTCTTATGTATCTTACTAATTGTACTAGACCTGACATTTCTTTTGCAGTAAATCTATTAGCAAGATTTATTTCATCTCCAACAAAAAGACACTGGAATGGAATCAAGCACATATTACGATACCTTCGTGGAACTACTGATTTAGGTTTATTTTTTCCTAATAGTTCAAAACAAGGCTTGATTGGTTATGCAGATGCAGGTTACTTGTCTGATCCTCATAAAGCTAGATCTCAAACTGGATATGTATTCATGAATGGAGGTACTGCAATATCTTGGCGTTCTCAAAAGCAAACACTCGTCGCCACATCTTCAAATCATGCAGAAGTAATTGCTCTAAATGGAGCTAGTAGAGAGTGTACATGGTTAAGATCGATGACACAACTTATCCTGACTTCTTGTGGAATAGATAAAGATAAATCTCCAACCTTAATCTATGAAGATAATGCAGCATGTGTCGCTCAAATGAAAGAAGGGTACATCAAAAGCGACAGGACAAAACATATTCCTCCAAAGTTTTTTGAATACACTCAAGAGCGTATAAAGAATCAACAGATTGAACTAAAATATGTTCAATCTAGCAACAATGCAGCAGATCTTTTCACAAAGGCACTTCCTACCAAGATCTTTAGAAAACATGTTCATGGTATTGGAATGAGACATCTGCACAATACATAATGGTCATTCGATATCTAAATGAGGGGGAGTCAACTAGACACTTCACTCTTTTTCCCTTCACTAAAGTTTTTTCCCACTGGGTTTTCTTTAGCAAGGTTTTTAATGAGGCAGTACTTCAAAGTTGAACTCTGATGAAGAATGATGTCATTCAAGGGAGAGTGTTACAAGTAATTGGTGAATGACAACATTATGTCATCACTTTGCATTTACCAATTAAACAACTATATTTGAATAGTAGACTTGGTAGTATAAATAGACCATCAATGTAAGGAAAAAAATGCATCTCATATCAACTCTTTCACAAGTGATATAAACTCTCTCTACTCTCTCCAAGCTCTCAAGCTTTCTTTCTTTCTTCATATATATTCTAGCTTTTAGTTTGTTCATAATTGTCGTGGTAACGCTGAATTTATAACATATATATATATATATATATATATATATATATATATATATATATATATATATATATATATATATATATATATATATATATATATATATATATATATATATATATATATATATTAAAATGTATTTAATCATTAGAGTAAACGAGCTACTTAACGAGCTCGAGCCGAGCTTAAGCTCGTTTAGGCTTGTAAAGAATTAAACGAGCCGAGCCCGAGCCCGACCCGAGCCTGTATATTTCTTAACGAGCCCGAGCCGAGCTTGGCCAGGCTCGGGCTCGGCTCGGCTCGTTTGCACCCCTAATCATAACCCTTTCTATCGTCCATAACCCATCGCAACCCTACATAATGGTCCATAACCATCACAACCCTTCATAATGGTCCATAAGCCATACAAACCTTCATAATAGTCAATAACCCATCACAACCTTCATAATTGACCATAACGCATCATAACCCTTCATAATTGACCATAACCCATCAAAACCCTTCCTGTGGTCCATAACCCATGACAACCCTTTCTATGGTCCATAACCCATTACAACCCTTCATAATTAACCATAACCCATCACAAATACTTCATAATGGTCCATAGCACATCGCAACCCTGCATAATTGTCCATAACCATAACAACCCTTTATAATAGTCCATAACCCATATAAACCTTCATAATGGTCCATGACCCATCACAACCCTTCATAATGGTCCATAACCCAACACAGCCCTTCCTATGGTCTATTACGCATCACAACTCTTCATAATTGACCATAACCTATCACAACACCTCATAACGGTCCATAACCCATCATAACCCTTCATAGTGGTCCATATCCCATCACAACCCTTCATAATTGACCATAACCCATCACAACCCTTCCTATGGTCCATAACCTAGGACAACCTTTTCTATGGCCCATAAACCGTCACATCCCTTCATAATTAACCATAACACATCTTATAATGGTCCATAACCCATCGCAACCCTAGATAATGGTTTATAAACTTAACAACCCTTCATAAAGGTCCACAACCCATACAAACCTTGATAAAGCTCCATAACCCATCACAACCCTTCATAATGGTCCATAACCCAACACAACCCTTTCTATGGTCTATAACCCATCACAACTCTTCATAATTGACCATAACCTATAAAAACCCCTCATAATGGTCCATATCCTATCATAACCCTTCATAGTGGTCCGTAACCCATCACAACCTTCATAATGGTCCAAAACCCATCATAACCATTTATAATGGTCCATAACCCATCACAACCTACATAATGGTCTATAACCCGTCACAACCCTTTATAATGGTCCATAACCCATTACAACCCTTCATAATTCAGCATAACCCATCACAACCCTTCATAATGGTCCATAACACAACACAACCCTTTCGATGGTCTATAATGCATAACAACCCTTCATAATTGACCATAACCTATCATAACCCTTCATGATGGTCAATAACCCATCATAATCCTTGATAATGGTTCAGAACCCATCACATACTTCTTAATAGTACATAACCCATACAACCCTGTAAACAGTCCATATCCCATCACAACCCTTTCTAATGGTCCCTAACCCATCACAACCCTTTCTAAGGTCCATAACCTATCGCAACCCTGCATAATTGTCCATAGCCATAACAGCCCTTCATAATGGTCCATAACCCATACAAACCTTCATAATAGTCCATAACCCATCACAACCCTTTATAATGGTCCACAACCCATCACAACCTTCATAATGGTCCATAACCCATCACAACCGTTTATAATGGTCCATAACCCATCACAACACTTCATAATGAGCATAACCCATCACAACCCTTCATAATGGTCCATAACCCAACACAGCCCTTTCTATGGTCCATAACCCATAACAAACCTTCATAATTAACCATAACCTATCATAACCCTTCTTAATGGTCAATAACCCATCATAATCCTTGATAATGGTTCATAACCCATCATAACCCTTCTTAATGGTCAATAACCCATCATACAACCCTTTATAACGGTAGATAACCCATCAAAACCCTTTCTACTGGTCCATAACCCAACACAACCCTTTCTATGGTCCATAACCCATCGCAATCTTGCATAATTGTCCATAACCATCATAAACCTTCATTATTGACCATAAGCCATCACAACCCTTCATAATTGACCATAACCAATCACAACCCTTCCTATGGTCCATAAACCAGGACAACCCTTTCTATGGTCTATAACCTATCACAACCCTTCATAATGGTCCGTAACCCATCACAACCTTCATAATGGTCCAAAACCCATCATAACCCTTTATAATGGTCCATAACCCATCACAACCTTCATAATGGTCTATAACCCATCACAACCCTTTATAATGGTCCATAACCCATCACAACCCTTCATAATTGAGCATAACCCATCACAACCCTTCATAATGGTCAATAACCCATCATAATCCTTCATAATGGTTCATAACCCATCACAACCTTCATAATAGTACATAACCCACACAACCCTTCATAACGGTCCATAAGCCATCACAACCCGTTCTAATGGTCGATAACCCTTCATAACCCTTTCTATCGTCCATAACCCATCGCAACCCTACATAATGGTCCATAACCATGACAACCCTTCATAATGGTCCATAAGCCATACAAACCTTCATAATAGTCAATTAATCTTGTGGAATTATGGGCTAATGAAAGTTTCAAACTAGATTACCTATTGTTGGTGATGACTTCGAGGACGAAGTCCGTTCCTAGTGGGGGAGAGTTGTAACGCCCGGTTTTTCCCGGTATGTTTATTTATTTTATTTAACTAATTATGTAACATTATATTAATTTAGTTAATTAAGATATGATTAATTGAAAGATTGGGCTTATAATTATTGCCATCTTTTAATCATATAATTAAGTCTATGGGTTATAGCATAATTTGCAACTTTCACCATTTGACAATTTTAATCCCTTGTCTTTCATGTTTTATTTTCCATTTAACCAAGTTTGATTTATCTTACATTTAAAGTTTGCTAGGATGACACTTTCACTCCTCTAATTTCTATTTTACTATATTATTATTATTATTATTATTATTATTATTATTATTATTATTATTATGATTATTAGATGTAAATAGACGGAACCTCATTCTTTAAATCATGTCCCGATTAAATTTATCTCTTTTCTCAATAATATGCATCTAAGATAACCAACGTTATTCAAAATCGTTAAATCGAAAATGAGGTGTTACACTAGAAGAACATTTGGGCTCTAATATGGGCTGTTGGAAGAAGGTGTGGCTGATAGTTTTTATCTTATTATCATTTATATATATATATATATATATATATATATATATATATATATATATATATATATATATATATATATATATATATATATTACCTAAACCTTATTATCATTTCTATATATATATATATATATATATATATATATATATATATATATATATATATATATATATATATATATATATATATATATATATATATATATATATATATATATATATATATATATATATATATATTACCTAAACCATATTATCATTTCTACCTAAACCTTATTATCATTTCTACCTAAACCTATAGGAACACTAGAAGCCAAACAATCATACATCTAGTTTTCCTTTTCCCGTTTTTGAAGATACAACCCCAGAGTTCGACCATTTCAGGGAGATTCAGACTTTGGATCGTCACGAAATTTTAACTGAAGGTTCCCAAGACATATATGAAGGTTCTGACCGAAGGAATTGTGTTTTCAAGGTATAGATGTTGAGTTATGAATTTTGCAATATAACCTAGGGTTTCTGTCAGATTTCACTGCTGAGTCTCCTTTCTTGTAAACTTCATATCTCGAGTTATAGGACTCAAATGGACCCAATACCAGTGCCCAAAGTTCCCAAATTTAGTTGGATAACTTTCTTAAAAGGCACTCTCGCTGAAAAAGGACTTTACCTATGGGCAACAACAGCTTCTCTGCTGTTGGGTCTGATCCGGGTCTGCTGGGATATGTCATTTTGTTTTTATCATTACTAGGGTTTGGGAGATGATCCTGAGTGATTCCAATTACCCACATGTACATTACATAGTTAATTTAATATCTGGAGAATATGGGTCGTTAATTATTATTATAATTTGGTTAGAATGGACCCACACTCCAGGTCAATGGACAGTCACCAGCTTATGCTGATTCTGTGATTGACCACCTTGTGATTTTTATATCTAGAGCTTGGGAAACCCTTTTTAATCGATTCCAACTCTGAGAATTTTATTTGTGTGTCTAATGTTCCTCTTATTTTTGGTTGGGGCTAATTCCACCCACAAGTTGGGTAGAATTGGCCAACACCACCTGACTGTTCGTCCAAAGACTGCAGTGACAAGTCTTTTTGTAAAATTCATATCTCTTACATCCTTTGGAGTTATGAGGAGTTCTTTATGGTTCTGGAAACCTAAGTCATTGAAGTTTATTGTAAAAATTATTTAAGCCTATGTTTCAGTTGTATATTTTGGAGTAATTCAGTCCCGAACAGCAGGTCTGTTTTAGAGACCTTGCTGTGATTACTCCTTTCTCATTCATTAGCTTCACAACTTCATCATTCTAACCTTTAGTCTTAATTAGGTGAAGTGTTGAAGTTTGCACAAGCTTGGTAGCCATATATTGACTTCTATCTATTATATCACTCACTCAAGGTGAGTTCTCTCACACCGTTGTATTGATGTTTGTGTTTGCTAGTTAGCTCGTGTGCGATTGTTTAGATTTATTATTTAAAGCATGCTATATTATTATTATAAATCGTACATGTGCACTGTATGTAATTGATTATTACTATGAGGGGTAGTTAGGTAAGATCACCAACGTTATACTCTTTATGAGGTGCGGGGATAGGGGCCAAAGGATACGGGATTTACCCGGTGCGGCTCAAACCTACAAGTCCGCCCTATTTTATATAAGCACTGATTCGTTCTTTGCTTAGTTTTTATAATTATAATTGGAAATGGATTAGGGCTGGTAAATGTGAATATTAATATGATGTTTGTGTTTGTATTCACTAAGCTTTTGCTTACGGTTTCCCTAAACATTTTTCAGGTGTTAAGATCAAGGAGGCTCAGGCTTGATTGGAGCACCGGGAATGCCACTACTAGGAGTTTTATTTATTTGGGACTATGACATGTTATGCTTCCGCACTTTACTTTAGTATTTTGCCATGTTTTGGGTTTGAACTACTTATTTATTTTGGAAACTTATAACTATTTTTATAAAAGTTATCTTTGAAAGTTAAAATATTTTGCGAAAAATTTTGGGTGTTACATGTTGGTATCAGAGCACACGTTTGAGGGAACTAGGCATTCTTAGGAATGTTCTAGACTCAAATTTGAGGCTCGTAAAAAAAAAATTTATTTTCTTTAAAAATATTTTCTTTAAAAGAATTTCTTAAGACTTTTGAGGACTAGTAGTGGAAGATCCTATGGTGCGCCAGTTAGCCAAGTAAGCCTTGTTTCTTAAATTCTTATTTCGATGGATTGTTATATCTTGAGTTGTTTATTATAAATTTTATCTGCAAACATACCTTTAATTATCCTTAAATTGTTAGATTTTTCACCCATGTTAGTAATATCATGTGAGAGAGTTGTTTAAATAAACGGCTAGAGCAGACTGGAACATTTGAAACTAGACACGAATGCGGGATTGGAACTTGTGTGGAAGGTAGTAGAAGGGCCCCTACTATTTGAAGCACCGGTGCCGATCTCGGGTCGGGGCAAGGTTGAAAATGTCTGGTGAGCTGAGTGTTTCAGGCTTCCTAGAAAAATCTAGGGTGAATAACTCCTAATAATCTCTTTATTCTGCGAATCTAAATGGCTCCGACAACTCGTCTTAATCAAACCCAAATGGGGCAAGTTAGGGAACTCATCGCTGAATAATTCAACAACGCCTTTAACGAGCTCATTCCGAATGTCACTTCTGACATAATTACCCAATTCTGTGCTCTCTTGGATGAGCGCCTCGCAGCTGTTAACGGAGGAGCTTTACCCGCTCCTCCTGTTCGCGACTCAGCCTATTATTTCGAGAAGTTCTCTAAGTGCCACCCTCCACAGTGGAATGGTGACTTGAATCCAGTGGAGGCTAAACACTGGATTGCCGATATCGAAAGCGCTCTCATGACTTGCGGGTGCCCAGATCAATTCAAGGTTGTTGTTACTATGAGCCAACTTAGGAAGAAAGCAAATACCTGGTGGAATCGTAAAGGAATTGTGGTAATCTGGTGGGTAATGGTTTTGAAGAAATTACTAAGGATAACATAGGAGTTATATGCCTATGTAATAAGAACAAGTAAGATTATAAGTATTAAAAATAATAATAATAATAATAATGTAGTGGATATATACCACTTAGTATGACAAGGTAAAAGAAATTAATAAGATAGTTAATACTCCTGAGACAATATGAAAGGAACTAGTAAAAGAGACATGGCCAGAAGGTATAAATATATTGAAAATGTTAATGGAGTGTATAGTACAAATATAAAAGAAAGAGTATAACTGAAAATTTCATTGTCTAACGGAAACAAATTATGATTATAGAATAAAGATAAAAGTAGTGTCACTATAGTGACCAAAGAAAGAAAGATTGGAAAATAATAATAATAATAAATAAAAGTAGTAACACATCGATACATGTGATCCATTACTATAACTTTATATTAATACATTAAGAAAAGTTTACAGAATTACTAATCTAATCTGAAGAATCAGAAGGAAGCGAAATAAAATCTTCTAGACTCCACTCTTTGTCATCATTAGGTTGACTTGTACCTTCTTGAGGATTTGGAAGGGGTATGTTTTCAGATATTGGAGGAGGAGCTCCAAGATGCGGGGTCTCGACAGGGTTGGAACCCGTAACCCCATGGGTATGGGTTAAAAATTGACTCGTTTGGGGAGTGTGCAAGTAGGGAAGTGATGAAGAAGGGTTCCAATTCGAAACCTGTTGGGGGTAGCTATAAGGAGGAGGAAACCATGCTAGATTACCTACAGAGCCTCCAAAATTTCCCTCACTCACAGGCTCGAGTAAACCATGATTAATACTACTCATACCGGAATTAGATGGCAGAGATTGCTGCTGTGTATGAGTTCTGGATGAAGATTCCCCTTTTTCCAGAAATTTTCTTTTCTTATATTCATTCTTATGACCAGCTTGTATTAGTTTCTTTGTGCCGTCAGTGAGACCTGATTGTGACCCTTCCATTATTGCTTCTCTCTCCCTTTTTAGGTTGGGTAATAAATCTTCCGATAATCCTGCTGCTCCACTAAACTCGTTACCAAATTCCTGTTACATAAACAACGTTAGTAATAATAACATTATTATAAAAAAAAAATGTAGTTCTTTACCTCAACACGATCAATGAGAGTTTGTAGACTCTTGAGTTGTCGTTGGGGCCAATGAACAATACCTAAATCTCTACATCGTCTTTTTAATTGTGTCGTTCCAATATTGAGTTCCTTCGCAGCTATCTCAATTGGTTCATTAAAGTGTTCAGCTATCTGTTCTCTACTTAATGAGTGTCTGAAACCTCTTCTACTGCCAGCTACTGTGGTTGTCGGAATTGAAGGATTATTATTATTATTAGTTGGGATCATTTGAACATGATCCTGATTTTCTGAACCCAAGATGGACATTGATTCATTAAAATCAGTAGCTTCTATCGGTGGTAATTGTTGATTTTCAACTAAAAACCCAGGATTTTGAAATCCTTCTAGGTTCCTCTGAATCACCTGAAGGTAATTTTGATATTGAAAGCCAACCCCAAGTTCGGGATTCATTTCAATATTTATGTTATGAGTCGTCTGTAATTGATTGTCATTTTGAATATCAGTCATGAATTCTTGATTCATGGGGATGATCTCACTACTCGTTGAGGGTACGTTGATGAATGGATTGTAGCCAGATAAATCATCCACAGATGGGTCTACAAACAACAATTATCATATGATAAAACAAAATTGAATATTCATAAAAGCAATCATTTAAAAGAATTTAACCTGGTAGAAGGTATGGAGTCTGATTGAGTGCAAAGTCTAAAGATGCATGCACTGTTTCTTCTGAGTTAATATTCAGCTCGGGAAAAATTCTCGGCTCTTCGTTAAGTGGCTCTATTGGTAGTATATCTGGAAGACTGTATCATAATTCAAAATCAAACAAAACATTAGAAAGAAAAATTAAAAACAAATAATGGATGTTTAGAATGTTAAAGTCACCGAACTCCGGTAAAGATGTCTGATCTGAAGGACCCTCTCCTTGCGGAAAATTAGGTCCAGGGTTTGACAGATCGTCCATTGAAGATCTGTTTTCCATGACTCAGCTTTAAATATGAGTTCGTATACGAACAATCTAGTAATAGAAGAGAATGGGATTGAAAATGAATGTGAAAATAAATGATGCTACTTACCTGTATATATAGCATTTTGCAGCTGGAACCGAAAGGACGTATGTAATTGAAAGGACACTTTACGTTCTTATTACCAAAATTCAAACCATCTACAGTGGATGCGACCCTTCACTACCCTGAGTGTCGGTTAAGTTTCAAAATTCACTGCTAGACTCTAGTGATAAAGGGATATTGATGAGATTTTTTTTGGAATAAAGGTGAATAAAGTGGTGTCGTTTACTGATTACTTAATTGCACAGACTGTTGTAGGCTGTTGATTATTAGTGATGTGATGTCACATAAAAACAAAGTGTACGACCTATCTGTTAACATTGGAGAGGTATTTACCTTGACTTATTTCGACTTTTCATCTCGTGTTGGACTCTAGGCCTAATGGGTTAAAGCTTAACATATTTGGGCTCATGTCGTTGGACTAGTAGTTATGGAAAAAAAAAATTAATAGACCAATATAAAAATGAAGTATGGGCTAATGTATTCACATACAATTAATCTTGTGGAATTATGGGCTAATGAAAGTTTCAAACTAGATTACCTATTGTTGGTGATGACTTCGAGGACGAAGTCCGTTCCTAGTGGGGGAGAGTTGTAACGCCCGGTTTTTCCCGGTATGTTTATTTATTTTATTTAACTAATTATGTAACATTATATTAATTTAGTTAATTAAGATATGATTAATTGAAAGATTGGGCTTATAATTATTGCCATCTTTTAATCATATAATTAAGTCTATGGGTTATAGCATAATTTGCAACTTTCACCATTTGACAATTTTAATCCCTTGTCTTTCATGTTTTATTTTCCATTTAACCAAGTTTGATTTATCTTACATTTAAAGTTTGCTAGGATGACACTTTCACTCCTCTAATTTCTATTTTACTATATTATTATTATTATTATTATTATTATTATTATTATGATTATTAGATGTAAATAGACGGAACCTCATTCTTTAAATCATGTCCCGATTAAATTTATCTCTTTTCTCAATAATATGCATCTAAGATAACCAACGTTATTCAAAATCGTTAAATCGAAAATGAGGTGTTACACTAGAAGAACATTTGGGCTCTAATATGGGCTGTTGGAAGAAGGTGTGGCTGATAGTTTTTATCTTATTATCATTTATATATATATATATATATATATATATATATATATATATATATATATATATATATATATATATATATATATATATATATATATATATATATATATATATATATATATATATTACCTAAACTTTATTATCATTTCTATATATATATATATATATATATATATATATATATATATATATATATATATATATATATATATATATATATATATATATATATATATATATATATATATATATATATATATATATATATATATATATATATATATATATATATATATATATATTACCTAAACCATATTATCATTTCTACCTAAACCTTATTATCATTTCTACCTAAACCTATAGGAACACTAGAAGCCAAACAATCATACATCTAGTTTTCCTTTTCCCGTTTTTGAAGATACAACCCCAGAGTTCGACCATTTCAGGGAGATTTAGACTTTGGATCGTCACGAAATTTTAACTGAAGGTTCCCAAGACATATATGAAGGTTCTGACCGAAGGAATTGTGTTTTCAAGGTATAGATGTTGAGTTATGAATTTTGCAATATAACCTAGGGTTTCTGTCAGATTTCACTGCTGAGTCTCCTTTCTTGTAAAATTCATATCTCGAGTTATAGGACTCAAATGGACCCAATACCAGTGCCCAAAGTTCCCAAATTTAGTTGGATAACTTTCTTAAAAGGCACTCTCGCTGAAAAAGGACTTTACCTATGGGCAACAACAGCTTCTCTGCTGTTGGGTCTGATCCGGGTCTGCTGGGATATGTCATTTTGTTTTTATCATTACTAGGGTTTGGGAGATGATCCTGAGTGATTCCAATTACCCACATGTACATTACATAGTTAATTTAATATCTGGAGAATATGGGTCGTTAATTCTTATTATAATTTGGTTAGAATGGACCCACACTCCAGGTCAATGGACAGTCACCAGCTTATGCTGATTCTGTGATTGACCACCTTGTGATTTTTATATCTAGAGCTTGGGAAACCCTTTTTAATCGATTCCAACTCTGAGAATTGTATTTGTGTGTCTAATGTTCCTCTTATTTTTGGTTGGGGCTAATTCCACCCACAAGTTGGGTAGAATTGGCCAACACCACCTGACTGTTCGTCCAAAGACTGCAGTGACAAGTCTTTTTGTAAAATTCATATCTCTTACATCCTTTGGAGTTATGAGGAGTTCTTTATGGTTCTGGAAACCTAAGTCATTGAAGTTTATTGTAAAAATTATTTAAGCCTATGTTTCAGTTGTATATTTTGGAGTAATTCAGTCCCGAACAGCAGGTCTGTTTTAGAGACCTTGCTGTGATTACTCCTTTCTCATTCATTAGCTTCACAACTTCATCATTCTAACCTTTAGTCTTAATTAGGTGAAGTGTTGAAGTTTGCACAAGCTTGGTAGCCATATATTGACTTCTATCTATTATATCACTCACTCAAGGTGAGTTCTCTCACACCGTTGTATTGATGTTTGTGTTTGCTAGTTAGCTCGTGTGTGATTGTTTAGATTTATTATTTAAAGCATGCTATATTATTATTATAAATCGTACATGTGCACTGTATGTAATTGATTATTACTATGAGGGGTAGTTAGGTAAGATCACCAACGTTATACTCTTTATGAGGTGCGGGGATCGGGGCCAAAGGATACGGGATTTACCCGGTGCGGCTCAAACCTACAAGTCCGCCCTATTTTATATAAGCACTGATTCGTTCTTTGCTTAGTTTTTATAATTATAATTGGAAATGGATTAGGGCTGGTAAATGTGAATATTAATATGATGTTTGTGTTTGAATTCACTAAGCTTTTGTTTACGGTTTCCCTAAACATTTTTCAGGTGTTAAGATCAAGGAGGCTCAGGCTTGATTGGAGCACCGGGAATGCCACTACTAGGAGTTTTATTTATTTGGGACTATGACATGTTATGCTTCCGCACTTTACTTTAGTATTTTGCCATGTTTTGGGTTTGAACTACTTATTTATTTTGGAAACTTATAACTATTTTTATAAAAGTTATCTTTGAAAGTTAAAATATTTTGCGAAAAATTTTGGGTGTTACAAATTGACCATAACCATCAAAACCCTTCCTGTGGTCCATAACCCATGACAACCCTTTCTATGGTCCATAACCCATTACAACCCTTCATAATTAACCATAACCCATCACAAATACTTCATAATGGTCCATAGCACATCGCAACCCTGCATAATTGTCCATAACCATAAGAACTCTTTATAACAGTCCATAACCCATACAAACCTTCATAATGGTCCATAACCCATCACAACCCTTCATAATGGTCCATAACCCAACACAACCCTTCCTATGGTCCATTACGCATCACAACTCTTCATTTTGACCATAACCTATCACAACACCTCATAACGGTCCATAACCCATCATAACCCTTCATAGTGGTCCAAATCCCATCACAACCCTTCATAATTGACCATAACCCATCACAACCCTTCCTATGGTCCATAACCTAGAACAACCTTTTCTATGGTCCATAAACTGTCACAACCCTTCATAATTAACCATAACACATCTTATAATGGTCAATAACCCATCGCAACCCTGGATAATGGTCTATAAACATAACAACACTTCATAAAGGTCCACAACCCATAAAAACCTTGATAAAGCTCCATAACCCATCACAACCCTTCATAATGGTCCATAACCCAACACAACCCTTTCTATGGTCCATAACCCATCACAACTCTTCATAATTGACCATAACCTATGAAAACCCCTCATAATGGTCCATATCCTATCATAACCCTTCATAGTGGTCCGTAACCCATCACAACCTTCATAATGGTCCATAACCCATCATAACCCTTTATAATGGTCCATAACCCATCACAACCTTCATAATGGTCTATAACCCATCACAACCCTTTATAATGTTCCATAACCCATCACAACCCTTCATAATTGAGCATAACCCATCACAACCCTTCATAATGGTCCATAACACAACACAACCCTTTCGATGGTCTATAATGCATAACAACCCTTCATAATTGACCATAACCTATCATAACCCTTCATGATGGTCAATAACCCATCATAATCCTTGATAATGGTTCAGAACCCATCACAACCTTCTTAATAGTACATAACCCATACAACCCTGTAAAACAGTCCATATCCCATCACAACCCTTTCTAATGGTCCCTAACCCATCACAACCCTTTCTAAGGTCCAATACCGATCGCAACCCTGCATAATTGTCCATAGCCATAACAGCCCTTCATAATGGTCCATAACCCATACAAACCTTCATAATAGTCCATAACCCATCACAACCCTTTATAATGGTCCATAACCCATCACAACCTTCATAATGGTCCATAACCCATCACAACCGTTTATAATGGTCCATAACCCATCACAACACTTCATAATGAGCATAACCCATCACAACCCTTCATAATGGTCCATAACCCAACACAGCCTTTTCTATGGTCCATAACCCATAACAAACCTTCATAATTAACCATAACCTATCATAACCCTTCTTAATGGTCAATAACCCATCATAATCCTTGATAATGGTTCATAACCTATCATAACCCTTCTTAATGGTCAATAACCCGTCATACAACCCTTTATAACGGTAGATAACCCATCAAAACCCTTTCTACTGGTCCATAACCCAACACAACCCTTTCTATGGTCCATAACCCATCGCAATCTTGCATAATTGTCCATAACCATCATAAACCTTCATTATTGACCATAACCCATCACAACCCTTCATAATTGACCATAACCAATCACAACCCTTCCTATGGTCCATAAACCAGGACAACCCTTTCTATGGTCTATAACCTATCACAACCCTTCATAATGGTCCGTAACCCATCACAACCTTCATAATGGTCCAAAACCCATCATAACCCTTTATAATGGTCCATAACCCATCACAACCTTCATAATGGTCTATAACCCATCACAACCCTTTATAATGGTCCATAACCCATCACAACCCTTCATAATTGAGCATAACCCATCACAACCCTTCATAATGGTCAATAACCCATCATAATCCTTCATAATGGTTCAAAACCCATCACAACCTTCATAATAGTACATAACCCACACAACCCTTCATAACGGTCCATAAGCCATCACAACCCGTTCTAATGGTCCATAACCCTTCATAACCCTTTCTATCGTCCATAACCCATCGCAACCCTACATAATGGTCCATAACCATAACAACCCTTCATAATGGTCCATAAGCCATACAAACCTTCATAATAGTCAATAACCCATCATAACCTTCATAATTGACCATAACTCATCATAACCATTCATAATTGACCATAACCATCAAAACCCTTCCTGTGGTCCATAACCCATGACAACCCTTTCTATGGTTCATAACCCATTACAACCCTTCATAATTAACCATAACCCATCACAAATACTTCATAATGGTCCATAGCACATCGCAACCCTGTATAATTGTCCATAACCATAACAACTCTTTATAATAGTCCATAACCCATACAAACCTTCATAATGGTCCATAACCCATCACAACCCTTCATAATGGTCCATAACCCAACACAGCCCTTCCTATGGTCCATTACGCATCACAACTCTTCATTTTGACCATAACCTATCACAACACCTCATAACGGTCCATGACCCATCATAACCCTTCATAGTGGTCTAAATCCCATCACAACCCTTCATAATTGACCATAACCCATCACAACCCTTCCTATGGTCCATAACCTAGAACAACCTTTTCTATGGTCCATAAACCGTCACAACCCTTCATAATTAACCATACCACATCTTATAATGGTCCATAACCCATCGCAACCCTGGATAATGGTCTATAAACATAACAACACTTCATAATGGTCCACAACCCATAAAAACCTTGATAAAGCTCCATAACCCATCACAACCCTTCATAATGGTCCATAACCCAACACAACCCTTTCTATGGTCCATAACCCATCACAACTCTTCATAATTGACCATAACCTATGAAAACCCCTCATAATGGTCCATATCATATCATAACCCTTCATAGTGGTCCGTAACAACTCTCTCTAGATTCTCTCTCACCAAGCAATCTTTTCGTTTTTGGTTTTATTTTCATAATGGCCGGTGTATCACCGGGCATAATTACTGGCTTAGATCCAACAGTGGAAACCGACAAGGTGAAAGGTAATCAAAATCATATGGTTTCTACTCAAAGCTTTTTAGATCCTGAAAATACTTTCAAATTGGTTGAAAAAAGAATCAAAAACATAAAAAACAAACAGGCCCGTTTTTTCAAACAACCTACGGCTAAAAATCCAATGCTCGTTATCCCGATCAACAGAAGTATACAAAAAAGGAAATCTATTATCAACCTTAAAAGGTTTACAAAATCTGTTCAAGGAAATAAAATAGATGTACATTCTGGAAATGATCTCGGAAAACAAAAACAATATGGAATGGATTTTGCTGCATCGACTGAATTTAATGATGGTGTGGAGAAATGCGTTTCGCCAAAAAAACGTGAACAGATGCAAGACAATCTTTCTGGAAAAATAACTAATGGAGGTGGTCTAGCCAACTTGGTTAAGCAAGTTTCTGGAGATGGTAGCAATGCTTGTGATGATGTTCGAAACTGCCGTATGAATGCTTCACTTGAGATCAACGACGGTATGATTATGAAACACCCATATTCTGGAAAAAATGATGTTGAAGATGATGAATCAAATGTTCATTCTATGCTCGAACCATCATCTAACAAGGGAGACTTGGTTAACCATATTTATGGGGATGGTGGCAAAGGAACTGAGATGATCGATGGTTTAAGCACGGAATACTCTTCCTCTGAAGATCACGATGATGAAGAAGATCAAGATGTAGATGACGAAGCTAATGTAGAGCCTATGGACAACAAGGATGAATTTTTGCTTCCTCATTTCAGTTACGGTGGTGCCAACGATCTTACGACTGCCGGAAATCAATCTTGTGCGACTGAACTTTACGAACAAACGGTAACAAACACACGACCGTTCATTGAGAAAGGTAATTCAGGCTCCTCTCCTTTATCTTCCATACGTGATATTGCTTCTTTTGAATATGCATATGATATTGTGCCCACTAGTTTAAAGCATCTATCACATGTAGATAAAGGGGCATCTTTTGACCAACTTGACTCTATCATGGGAGACAAGGTAACACCACTTGCATGCCCCCATAATGTCCCTACCCCATATGTTTGTCAAAAAGCTTCCACTACATTTGATATTAACGGCTCTTCTTTGGCTTTGAATCAATATAAAACTAATATTGCTACTCCTTTTCACTTAGCCGATGCTACACATTTTAACTTGGCCGATGCTTCATCCAATGTGGTTAATAAGATTTGCAAAAATGACCATCTTGATTCTATTTTGGGCCCTCATATGTCCACTTCCATTTTGGGCAAACCTATGACTAGGAGTACTTCTATTAAGCCCAATTTTATTACTCCTAAATGGCCTACTAAAATTAGGAATTTTAATAAAATAGATTTTTCTATTAGCAAGCCCAATATCTCCAATGTTGTTAATTCTTGTTTGGATCATGAAACCGTTGTTGTTCCTTTACATGATTATAAAAAACTTACTAATAATTTAGATAAGAAGGAATTAAACAACATAAATAATAATGCTTGGTCACGAAAGCTCCCTTTGCTTGTTAATTCTCAAGCGAACATTTTGAGTGGTTCGCATAAACACTCAAGTGACAATTTTCGCTTCATTCCTAATCTTAGTATCGATGTTGATGTGCCCGTTGATATCCCAATCACGGTCGTTAATAAGATTTGTCAAACTCATGCTCGTACCATTTGTGGTTATTTTGTTGGATGTAAAATGAATTACTCTGATGTTCGTTTTCTCGCATCTAAGATGTGGTCACAATATGGGCTGGAGGATGTTCTGTTAAATGGTAATGGTATATATCTATTTAAATTTAACAACGACCAAGGCCTTCAACATGTTATAACACACGGTCCATGGACTTTTAGGGGTGCCCCAATTGTCATGCAAAAATGGAGACCCGGTCTTAGTATTCATAGAAACAACCATGACAAACTTCCGCTATGGATTAAAATACATGACATCCCTTATGAGACTTGGAGTGAGGAAGGGTTAAGCCACATTGCTTCCAAAATTGGAAAGCCACTTGCCATGGACTCTTATACGGCAAATATGTGCACTTATGCTGCGGGTAAAGCAGTTTATGCACGTGTCCTGCTAGAAGTCCCCACGCGTCCTTCATGGGTGGACAAAGTTATCATCCGTATACCCGATCCTGAAACTCTTGAGTTTTCTACTCATACGCTTAGAATTGAGTATGAATGGAAACCGCCTATGTGTTCTCACTGTAAGGTATTTGGTCACGAAACCCATGTTTGTATGCATGTTATTGCTAAACAAAATCCTACTTATATTGCTAAACCTATGGATACTTCTATCATAAATATGGAAAAAATAGAACAACCTATTATAGGTAAAAATGATGATTTTACTATGGTTACAAATAAGAAAAATACTTCAAAGCATGTTTCTAATAATGACAAGAAAAATAATGAAATTTCTAAAAGTAATACGAGTAGAAAATACAAAAATAAGAAGCATGATAACTCTTTTTCCAATAATAATAACAATTTAAAAACGCTTAGAAATAAGAAACGTGTTGAGAACCTCCCTGTTCATAGTTTTAATCGACCCCCCACAACCCCTCTTTCTCCTAATCCCCCATTGAAGGGTAAGGATGATATAGTTGGTTTCCCTAGCCCTATCCTTCGTCCTTCTTCTTCCACGCCCCTTACACAAACTGTCTCCACCACTCCTTTATTCAACGCCTTCACCGTTCTTGAGGATTGTACCTCTGACGTTATTGATTTTCCCTCTACTTCTACCCTTCTTCCTCCCCCTAGTGTCCCCTCCCATAATATTCCTGGAGATTTTGATCTTGATGCTGATGACCAACTTGACGACGACAATTGTATTGAGGTTGATTCTGATGATGGTGATTCTGCCCAGTTCATTGTTAATGAGTCTGGATCCTTTAATGATCATCCTATGATAGCTCAGGTGTCCGAGCAGATGGACTCCGCCCCCCTCCAAGTTTCCATATGACGCACATCGCTGCATGGAATACTCGCGGTCTCTGTAAGCCTTCTCATCAGAAAGCCTTGAGAGATCTTATACGCGATCAAAATCTTCATATTTGTGCTTCTCTTGAGACTCGTGCTTCCTTCCATAACCTCCCTCTTATCTGTACCCGTACTTTTGGCTCTTGGTCGTGGTCGTCCAACGGTCTCTTCTCCCCTAGAGGGACTAGAATCGTGGTTGCCTGGGATCCAATGGCCATTGATATGATGCTTATCGACTTAAATGATCAGGTTATGCATTTCAAAGTTAATATTCGTGATTCTAATAATTCCTTTTTCTGCTCCTTCGTCTATGCTCATAATGATCACATGATGCGTCGTTCTCTCTGGCATTCTCTTGCGGTCCATAAGAATATGGTTACAGATTCCCCTTGGATTCTTTTGGGTGATTTCAATGTTGCTCTTGATATCAAAGATAGCACCTCCGGGACTTCTGGGATTTCTCGTGCCATGGAGGACTTCAGGGACTGTGTCAATCTGATGGAAATGGAGGATCTTAACTATAAAGGTCTCTTCTACACATGGACCAAGTCTCCTAATGGTTCGGGTGGTATCCTCAAGAAGATCGATCGTGTCATGGGAAATTCTCAATTCGTTGCTTCTTTCCCCTCCTCTACTGTCAATTTTCTCCCTTACCGTTCGTCCGATCATACTCCTGCTGTGCTTACTCTCCCCCATCGTGCCCCTTTCCATCCTAAGCCCTTCAAGTTCCCGAATTTCCTGACTCATAAGAACGATTTCAAGCAGATTGTTGCCTCCTCTTGGAACCCTAATATCACTGGATATCGGATGTATAAGCTCTTCAAAAACCTTAAAAATCTGAAAGTGCCTATACGTAAAATGCTACGCAACCAGGGAAACCTCTTTTCTAAGGTTATCTCTCTTCGTAATGAGCTTGATAGAATTCAGATTGCTTTGGATCGGGATCCCTTCAATAAGGATCTTCGTGAAGAACAATGCAGGTATCTCCTCGCTTATAACGAGGCTAGCCTGGATGAAGAGAGGTTCCTGAAACAAAAGGCTAAGGTTAACTGGCTGCGTGAGGGTGATAAAAATTCGGCTTTTTTCCATAAAGCGGTTAAAAGTCGTAAATCTCGCAATCGTATTAATTCTATCCAGGATGTTCATGGTAACTGGATCTCGGGGAACGATCTTCCTAATCTTTTTGTTTCTCACTTTCAAGCCTTCTTGGGTTCTGCCCAGCCTTCTACTGCTATTCGTGATCATTCTTCCCTCTTCTCTAATAAGCTCTCCCCTCTCCAGTCTGCTGCCATGCTTACTCCTATTACTGATGTGGAGGTTAAGTGTGTCCTGTTCCAGATGGGTGATGATAAAGCTCCTGGTTCTGATGGTTTCTCGGCTAAGTTCTTCAAGTCTGCTTGGGATATTGTGGGTCCTGATTTCTGTATGGCTGTTAAGGAATTCTTCTATTCTGGCAAACTTCTTAAGTCCTTCAATAGCACCATCCTTGCGCTCATTCCTAAAGTTGATTCCCCTTCCAAAGTCACTGATTTCCGCCCTATAGCTTGTTGTAACGTTGTTTACAAATGTATCAGCAAGCTTATTGCGGATCGTATCAAAAACCATCTTTCTTCTCTGGTTGATGAAAACCAGTCTGCTTTCATCCCTGGTCGTTTGATCACCGATAACGTCCTCCTTGTTCACGAGCTAATGCGTGATTATCATCGTCATCGTGGTCCTCCTAGGTGTGCTTTTAAGGTTGATATTCAAAAAGCCTACGACACGGTTGACTGGAATTTTCTGCGAAACATCTTGTTTGGGTTTGGTTTCCCCGATCGTATGATTGAATGGATCATGACTTGTGTTTCCACGGTTGCTTACTCGGTGAGTATCAATGGGAATACGCATGGTTATTTCGACGGTAAAAGGGGCCTTCGGCAGGGTGACCCCCTCTCTCCTTATCTCTTCACTCTTGTCATGGAAGTGCTTAACCTTATGATCAAGAGAAACATCCATGATTCTGACTCTTTTAAATTCCACAGACAATGTGACGATCAAAATATCACCCATCTCTGCTTTGCCGACGATCTCCTTCTTTTCTGCCATGGTGATAGCTCTTCGGTTAAACTCATATGTGACTCTCTTGAGGAATTCTCTGGGGTTTCTGGCCTCCATCCCAATACTGCGAAGAGTGAAGCTTTCTACTGTAATGTTGGTGAGAGGACCAGGGCTGCCATTGACCTTATTGTTAAATTTCCTGAGGGCTCTTTTCCTGTCCGATACCTTGGCGTTCCTCTCATCACCACGCGTCTTGCCCACAAAGACTGTAAAGGCCTTGTTGATAAAGTCAAATGCAGGATTAATGACTGGAAAAACAAGTCTCTTTCCTTTGCTGGTCGTCTCCAACTCATCCTCTCTGTCCTTTCTTCTACTCAAATCTATTGGGCTTCTGTTTTTATTCTTCCTAAATCTATCTCTAACGATATTGAGAAGCTCATGAGAGGTTTCCTCTGGTGCCATGGTGAGTTGAAGCGTGGTAAAGCTAAAGTCTCTTGGAAAACTGTATGCCTTCCTAAGGAACATGGTGGTCTTGGCATACGTAATCTTGCTATCTGGAATGTTGCCCTTATGGCTTCCCATGTTTGGAGACTCCTTTCCAAGAAAGAGTCCCTATGGGTTAAGTGGATCCACTCTTACCATTTATGTGGCCGTAACTTTTGGGATGCCCCCAAAAAATACGGTTCTGGATTTGCCTGGCGTAACATCCTGGATATGCGGGATAAGATAAGGGAGTATATAGTTTCCCAGATAGGTGATGGATGCTCTACTTCTGCTTGGTTCGATAACTGGCACCCCGCGGGCCCTCTTTCTAAATTCTTATCTGCCCGTGACATCTATGATGCGGGTTTCACTCCTGATACTAAGGTTGCTGACCTGGTTCTTAACGGATCTTGGGTTAGGCCTCATTGTTGGAGAGATTCCCATCCTGCTCTTCTTTCCCATAACCCCCCTACTCTTTCCACATTCGTCCCTGATAATCTCCTTTGGAGATCTAGAGACGGTCAACTTTCTCCTTTCTCTGTTCGTTCTGTTTGGCAGACTATTCGCCCCTATCATCAACCGGTCATTTGGTTTCATCTTGTTTGGTTCTCCCAGAACATCCCCAGACATGCTTTCATTCTTTGGGTTGCTCTTAAAAATCGCCTTAAGACTCATGATAAGATCAAACTTTGGGACACTACTTCCAATCTCATTTGTGCGTTCTGCGGAGACTGTCCGGATTCCCTTTCCCATCTCTTTTTTGAATGTTCTTTCACTTCTTTGGTTTGGCATGACCTCCGTAACGTCATGAATCTTTCCTTCTCTCCTGATAGCTGGTCTGATATCATTAGTCAACTCAACCCCAGTAATAAGAACAAGACCATTTGGTCCATCATTAGAAGACTTGTTTTTGCTGGAGCTGTATATCACATATGGCGGGAAAGAAATTTACGCATTTTTAAAAACATAAAAAGATCCCATCATGCTGTCGTGAATAGTGTTAAGGATGATATCCGCTGTAGACTGTTGAGTCTATCTATGAAAACTTGCACTAATGTTGATTTGGCTAAAACTATTTGGACCCTCCCTTAATTTCCTTCCTTTGTGCTTTCTTTCTTTTTCTGCTTGTTTTGGCTTGTATGGTTTGTTGGTTTTGCAGGTTGTTTTTCTTTATGTCCTTGTTTGCTTCTGGTTCCTTATCTTGTTTTGGTTCCTAGTTTAGCTTGTTGTCCGTTGGGGCCTGTCCCGATGGATTTTCTGTTTTTTGGTGGGGAGTCCCCAGCCTTTTATTGTATTTATTCTTTTTATTAATAAATTTGCCAGAGGTGCCGCCCTCTTTACCCAAAAAAAAAAAAAAAAAAACCCATCACAACCTTCATAATGGTCCATAACCCATCACAACCCTTTATAATGGTCCATAACCCATCACAACCTTCATAATGGTCTATAACCCATCACAACCCTTTATAATGGTCCATAACCCATAACAACCCTTCATAATTGAGCATAACCCATCACAAACCTTCATAATGGTCCATAACCCAACACAACCCTTTCGATGGTCCATAATGCATAACAACCCTTCATAATTGACCATAACCTATCATAACCCTTCATAATGGTCAATAACCCATCATAATCCATGATAATGGTTCAAAACCCATCACAACCTTCTTAATAGTACATAACCCATACAACCCTTTATAACAGTCCATATCCTATCACAGCCCTTTCTAATGGTCTCTAACCCATCACAACCCTTTCTAAGGTCCACAACCGATCGCAACCCTGCATAATTGTCCATAGCCATAACAGCCCTTCATAATGGTCCATAACCCATACAAACCTTCATTATAGTCCATAACCCATCACAATCCTTCATAATTGACCATAACCCATCACAACCCTTCCTATGGTCCATAACCCAAGACAACCCTTTCTATGGTCCATAACCCATCACAACCCTTCATAATTGACCATAACCGATCACAACACTTCATAAGGGTACATAAACCATCGTAACCCTATATAATGGTCTATAACCATAAAAACCCTTCATAATGGTCCATAACCCTTCACAACCATTCATAATGGTCCATAACCCAACACTACCCTTTCTATTGTCCATAACCCATCACAACTCTTCATAATTGACCATAACCTATCAAAACCCCTCATAATGGTCCATATCCCATTATAACCCTTCATAGTGGTCCATAACCTTTCACAACCTTCATTTGGTCCATAACCCATCACAACCCTTTATAATGGTCCATAACCCATCACAACCTTCATAATGGTCCATAACCCATCACAACCCTTTATAATGGTCCATAACCCATCACAACACTTCATAATGATCATAACCCATCACAACCCTTCATAATGCTCCATAACCCAACACAGCCCTTTATAATGGTCCATAACCCATAACAAACCTTCATAATTAACCATAACCTATCATAACCTTTCTTAATGGTCAATAACCCATCATAATCCTTGATAATGGTTCATAACCCATCACAACCCTTCTTAATGGTCAATAACCCATCATACAACCCTTTATAATGGTCAATAACCCATCAAAACCCTTTCTACTGGTCCATTACCCAACACAACCCTTTCTAAGGACCATAACCCATCCCAATCTTGCATAATGGTCCATAACCATAACAACCCTTCATAATGGTCCATAACCCATACAAACCTTAATAATAGTCCATCACCCATCACAAACCTTCATAATTGACCATAACCCATCACAACCCTTCATAATTGACGATAACCAATCACAACCCTTCCTATGGTCCATAACCCAGGACAACCCTTTCTATGGTCCATAACCCATCACAACCCTTCATAATTCACCATAATCTATAACAACGCTTCATAATGGTCCATAACCCATACAAACCTTCATAATGGTTCATAACCCTTCACAACCCTTCATAATGGTCCATAACCCAGCACAACACTTTCTATGGTCCATAACTCATCACAACTCTTCATAATTGATCATAACCTATCAAAACCCCTCATAATGATCCATAGCCCATCATAACCCTTCATAGTGGTCCATAACCCATCACAACCTTCATAATGGTCCATAACCCATCACAACCCTTTATAATGGTCTATAGCCCATCACAACCTTCATAATGGTCCATAAACCCATCACAACCCTTTATAATGGTGCATAACCCATCACAACCCTTCCTAATTGAGCATAACCCATCACAACCCTTCATAATGGTCCATAACCCAACACAACCGTTTCTATGGTCCGTAACCCATAACAACCCTTCATAGTTGACCATAACCTTTCACAACCCTTTATAATGGTCAATAACCCATCATAATCCTTCATAATTATTCATAACCCATCACAACCTTCATAATAATATATAACCCATGCAACCCTTCGTAATAAGAAAAAGAAATGCAATAGCTAAATGATGATGAGCCATATCCCATAACCCATCACAACCCTTTCTAATGGTCCATAACCCATCGCAACCCTGCATAATGGTCCATAACCATTACAACCCTTCATAATGGTCCATAACCCATACAAACCTCATAATAGTCAATAACCCATCACAACCTTCAGAATTGACCATAACCCATCACAACCCTTCATAATTGACCATAACCCATCACAACCCTTCTTGTGGTCCATAACCCATCACAACCCTTCATAATGGTCCATAACCCAACACAACCCTTTCTATGGTCCATAACCCATAACAACTCTTCATAATTAACCATAACCTATCAAAACCCCTCATAATGGTCCATAACCCATCATAACCCTTCATAGTGGTCCATAACCCATCACAACCTTCATAATGGTCCATAACCTATCACAACCCTTTATAATGCTCCATAACCAATAAAACCCTTCATAATGGTCCATAACCCACCACAATCCTTTATAATGGTCCATAACCCATCACAACCCTTCATAATTAAGCATAACCCATCACAGCCCTTCATAATGGTCCATAACCCAACACAACCCTTTCTATGGTCCATAACCCATAACAACCCTTCATAATTGACCATAACCTATCACAACCCTTCATAATGGTCAATAACCCATCATAATCCTTCATAATGGTTCATAACCCATCACAACCTTCATAATAGTACATAAGCCACACAATCCTTCATAACGGTCCATAAGCCATCACAACCCGTTCTAATGGTCCATAACCCATCATAACCCTTTCTATCGTCCATAACCCATCGCAACCCTACATAATGGTCCATAACCATAACAACCCTTCATAATGGTCCATAAGCCATACAAACCTTCATAATAGTCAATAACCCATCACAACCATCATAATTGACCATAACGCATCATAACCCTTCATAATTGACCATAACCCATCAAAACCCTTTTTGTGGTCCATAACCCATGACAACCCTTTCTATGGTCCATAACCCATTACAACCCTTCATAATTAACCATAACCCATCACAAATACTTCATAATGGTCCATAGCATATCGCAACCCTGCATAATTGTCCATAACCATAACAACCCTTTATAATAGTCCATAACCCATACAAACCTTCATAATCGTCCATAACCCATCACAACCCTTTATAATGGTCCATAACACAACACAGCCCTTCCTATGGTCCATTACACATCACAACTCTTTATTTTGACCATAACCTATCACAACACCTTATAACGGTCCATAACCCATCATAACCCTTCATAGTGGTCCAAATCCCATCACAACCCTTCATAATTGACCATAACCCATCACAACCCTTCCTATGGTCCATAACCTAGAACAACCTTTTCTATGGTCCATAAACCGTCACAACCCTTCATAATTAACCATAACACATCTTATAATGGTCCATAACCCATCGCAACCCTGGATAATAGTCTATAAACTTAACAACCCTTCATAAAGGTCCAAAACCCATACAAACCTTGATAAAGCTCCATAACCCATCACAACCCTTCATAATGGTCCATAACCCAACACAACCCTTTCTATGGTCCATAACCCATCACAACTCTTCATAATTGACCATAACCTATGAAAACCACTCATAATCGTCCATATCCTATAATAACCCTTCATAGTGGTCCGTAGCCCATCACAACCTTCATAATGGCCCATAACCCATCGCAACCCTTTATAATGGTCCATAACCCATCACAACCTTCATAATGGTCTATAACCCGTCACAACCCTTTATAATGGTCAATAACCCATTACAACCCATCATAATTGAGCATAACCCATCACAACCCTTCATAATGGTCTATAACCCAACACAACCCTTTTGATGGTCCATAATGCATAACAACCCTTCATAATTGACCATAACCTATCATAACCCTACATAATGGTCAATAACCCATCATAATCCTTGATAATGGTTCAGAACCCATCACAACCTTCTTAATAGTACATAACCCATACAACCCTTTATAACACTCCATATCCCATCACAACCCTTTCTAATGGTCCCTAACCCATCACAACCCTTTCTAAGGTCAATAACTGATCACAACCCTGCATATTTGTCCATAGCCATAACAGCCGTTCATAATGATCCATAACCCATACAAACCATCATAATAGTCCATAACCCATCACAACCCTTCATAATTGACCATAACCCATCACAACCCTTCCTATGGTCCATAACCCAAGCCAACCCTTTCTATGGTCCATAACCCATCACAACCCTTCATAATTGACCATAACCGATCACAATACTGTTGGAAATCATATGTTTATGTTATGAGTTTCAAAACCTTGAAGTTGCAACGGAAGCAAAAATCATGAACACGAATTTCATTCCAAGAGGATCATGCTACATGCATGTAAAGATAAGATGAAAACAAGCATATATTAAGTTCAAGATTATAACCTTTGTTCTTGGGTTGATATGGACGAAATTGATAGCTAGGAATCAAGTTAGAATCCCTCTATAGTTGATCCACCACAAGCTTGAACACCCTTGAATTTATAGTTCCACAACTTGCAATGAAAGCTTCTTCTCTTGTTGGTGCTAAAATCGGATTTTGCTTCACTTCAAGAGAGAGTTTTTAGAGAGTTTTGGCTGATCAATATTCAAGTATGAAAAGTCTCTCACTTCCCTCTATATGGCCGGATTTTGCTTCACAAAGAAAGGAGAGAAAGTGGTTCAATATTAAAATCAAGAGCATGCACCTTTCCTTGGTCAAAGAGAGAATAATCCCATGCTTTAACACCTTTCCACACATGTCTTGGGGACATGTTAAATCCGGCCATATAAGGTGAATAAAAGAAATCTAATTTTCAAATTCTATTATTTATAAACTTATATTACAAAGTTTATAAATAATAAACCTTCATACTTGTTTTTAATGGGATAACATTTAAACCATTAATCATGTACATAAACCTTTTAAAGAACATATATGAATGTACATATATAAATATATATATATACACATATATATCATATATATATATATATATATATATATATATATATATATATATATATATATATATATATATATATATATGTATGTATATATATATATATATATGTTCTTTTATTAATTTACCAAATAAATTAAATAAAGGGTTTACTTATAATTCAATTAAATTATTTAACAATTTAAACAATTTAATTATTATACATGATTAATTCATCACATATGAATTAATAATCAACCTTTAATTTTGGGGTCATTATTATTTAACTTAAATAATAATAACTACAAGATCAAATTGCAAGTTTAGTATCATTTGATGTTTAATCAAATTTAATATTCCAAATGATCAATTGGTGTCAAACTTGTTGTTGGTGTGACCCTATAGGATCATGTATTATTAGTAATATCATTTTATGATCATCCTTGGGCATATTAGAACTAACAATCTCCCACTTGCACAAGGTTGCATCATAGAATGATACCGACAGTGATAAACGTCTAGCAACATTTCACTGCCCCCAATAATACATGACATAATGCCATTCAACAACATCTAATTTTACAGAAAGCCCGAGGCTCTAATTGATGTAACAGGTTATGTATCAATTATCCCTTTGTTACAGACATCATATTGAACATGAGACATGGATCTTAATCATTCTCATTTTATGTTCAACTTTCAATCAGGCGCCTTAGATGCCTAACTCTCAACACATAAGAGGAACAAATCCCATCTTGACTACATATGCCCCTCATGTAGTCAGTACTGTACTTGAGTATGGTCTGTATGGTTGTCTATATTTCAAGAACAACGGTGAACCATATCAAAGGACAGCACTCTCTACACTTGAGTCCCAAATATGTATCTCAGGTCTAAGGATACAATGATAATACCTTTGTTCAAGAATCACTTATGATAATGATCCATGAAGTGATCTTGAAACGGGTCAAGTCCAATACTTGTTCACTGACAAGTACCTATGAATTTGGTTGCAACCTTTTGCTACTTTTACCCATAAAAGTCAACCAATCCAATTCATATTAGTCTTACTTCATAGTTGCTCCCACAACTATGATCGACTATGGACATTTAGAATAATTAGATTATTCAAGGATTAAACATGCTAATAAAACACAAAATTATGAATGAAACATCATGTCACATATATTACATAATTCTTGTTGTTTACATAATTTCATATTCATAAAACACTAAACACAAATCAAATCCATTCAATAGAAAAACAAAGTCCTATACCCTTAGCGTGACTTTCATGCTTAGCTTGGGGTAAAGGCTTCGTGAATGGGTCTGCCAAATTCTGATCTGTATGAACCTTGTGAGTACTTATTTCACCATTCTTAACTTCATGTCGTATGTAGTTATACCTTCGGTGAATATGCTTGGTCTTTTGATGCGATCTAGGTTCCTTTGCTTGAGCTATAGCACCTAGATTGTCACAGAAGATTTCTATAGGGTCCCGAATGGAAGGAACAACCCCTAGATCTTTAATGAACTTTCTCATCCAGACAGCTTCTTGAGCAGCTTCCGAAGCAGCAACATATTCTGATTCTGTAGTGGATTGTGCAATCACTTCTTGTTTGGAACTCTTCCAAGACACGGCTCCTCCATTTAAAATAAAGACATACCCAGATTGAGATCTCGAATCGTCCCTATCTGTTTGGAAGCTTGCGTCAGTGTAACCCCTTACTTTCAAGCTTTCTTCCAAACCACCGTAAACTAAGATCATATCTTTAGTTCTTCTCAAGTACTTAAGAATGTTCTTTACAGCAGTCCAGTGGGCTTCACCTGGGTTCTGTTGATACCTACTAGTCATGCTTAAGGCACATGAGACGTCGGGCCTAGTGCATAAGATGGCATACATGATGGACCCAATTGCCAAAGCATATGGGACATGTTTCATCCTTTCAAGTTCAGTCCTAGTGCTTGGGCACTGAGACTTACTTAGGATGGTGCCATGTGGTATTGGCAAGAATCCTCTTTTGGAGTCTTGCATCTTGAACCTTTTCAAGATTTTATCAATATATACACTTTGGCTTAGACCAATAAGTCTCTTAGATCTATCTCTATAGATCTTTATGCCTAATACATAAGCAGCTTCTCCTAAGTCCTTCATTGAGAAACAGTTCTCAAGGAATACTTTGACACCTTTTAAGGTTGGGATGTCATTTCCAAATAAAAGTATGTCGTCTACATACAATACTAGGAATATGACTATGCTCCCACTATCTTTCTTGTAAACACAGGAGTCATCCTCATTTTTGATGAATCCAAAATTTGTAATCTTTTCATCAAAACGGATGTTCCATGTTCGAGACGCTTGCTTCAATCCATAGATAGATCTTTTAAGCTTGCACACTTTGTTTGGATGATTGGGATCGACAAAACCTTCAGGTTGATCCATATAGACATCTTCTAATAAGTGTCCATTAAGGAAAGCGGTCTTGACATCCATTTGCCATATCTCATAATCATAGTATGCGGCCATGGCAAAAAGTATCCTAATCGACTTGATCATTGCCACTGGTGAAAAGGCCTCATCATAGTCAATACCATGAGTTTGTGAGTATCCTTTAGCGACAAGTCTTGCCTTAAAAGTGTGAACATTTCCATCCACGTCGGTTTTCTTCTTGAAAACCCATTTGTTCCCAACAGTCTTACAATTGGTGGGAAGATTAACCAAGTCTCACACTTGGTTATCGTGCATGGATTGCATCTCAGTGTTCATGGCTTCAAGCCATTTATCAGATTCAGGATCTAACATTGCACTCTGGTAGTTGACGGGTTCATCAGAATCTATCGTATAACATTCCTCTTCCATCATTAGGTAACCATACCTTTCAGGTTCAAATCGAACCCTACCAAATCTGCGAACACCTTGTGTTACAATTTGTTCCTGATCAACTATTTGTTCAGGTTCAACAATTTCTTGTTGAATGCTAGATCCAATTTCTTTTGTATCAGGCTGTGGTTCCTGAAGTTCTTCAAGTTCCACAAACCTCCCACTAGCCTCTTCCGTCAGAAACTTGTTTTCTAGGAATTCAGCTTTTCGAGAAATAAATATCTTATTCTCTACGGGATTGTAGAAGTAGTATCCAAGACAATCTTTCGGATACCCTACAAAGATACAATTAGTTGAACGGGGTTCTAGTTTGTTTGAAGCTTCTTGTCTAACATACACTTCACAACCCCATACCTTGAGATAGGATAAAGATGGAACCCTTCCATGCCACATCTCATAAGGCGTTTTATCTACCTTCTTGGTAGGTTCCATGTTTAGGAGACGAGCAGCTGTTTGCAAAGCATAACCCCAAAATGATAAAGGTAGAGTACTTCTACTCATCATGGATCGAACCATATCCAATAGTGTTCGGTTCCGCCTCTCAGATACACCATTATGTTGTGGTGTTCCAGGTGGAGTAAGTTGTGAAACAATTCCACAAGTCTTAAGATGATCCATAAAGTTTGTAGTTAAATACTCACCTCCTCTATCAGAACGTAAAACTTTATTTGTTTTGTTGAGTTGATTTTCCACTTCACTTTGAAACGTTTTGAACATTTCAAACGCCTCATGTTTATGTTTAATTAAATAAACATAACCATAATGACTAAAGTCATCAGTGAAAGTGATGAAATATCTTTCACCATATCTAGTCATTGGCTTGAAAGGACCACATACATCCGTATGTATGATTCCTAACAAGTCCTTTGCCCTCTCATTGGTTCCGGAGAAAGGAGCTTTAGTCATCTTGCCATGTAAACAAGATTCGCATATATCAAATGAGTCATTCTCACTTGCCTTCAAAAGTCCACTCTTTTGAAGTTGGGATATGCGTTTCTTGTTTATATGCCCAAGGCGACAATGCCATAGATAAATTTGACTCAAATCACATTTGGGTCTCTTGGTGAAAGTGTGGTATTAAGAGCCATGGTTAGTCTTTTCATCAAGGTTTACTTCATAAATTCCATTTAAAGGCCTAGCCTCAAAATAGAATACATTGTTTTTATAAACACAAATGTCATCATTCATAAAGCAAAGATCAAATCCACATTGTCTCAACTTAGCAACCGAAATAATATTCCTAGTCAAGCTAGGAACATAATAAACATTCAACAATGTCAAATACAAGCCATTAGGTAGTAATAAATCAAAACTTCAATTGAATCCACCGCAACCCTTGCACTGTTTCCAACCCGGAGTACTACCTCGTTTGCCCTCAGTCGCCTACTCCTTTTGAACCCCTGCAACATATTACAAATGTGAGTTCCACAACCAGTATCAAATACCCATATGTTAGGAGATAAATTATAAAGTTCTAGGTCTATCACATAGATACCTGAAGTGCCCTCACCGGCCTTCTTCTTCTTCAACTCCGCAAGATAGGTAGGGCAATTTCTCTTCCAATGCCCAACTTTGCCACATTCGAAGCACGCGTCTTCTTTGGCAACTTTTGCCTTCTTCTTGGGCGGACGGGATGGTTGGACAACTTTCTTGCCCTTCCCTTTGACAACCTTTGCCTTCCCCTTGCCCTTGGAGTTGGTGGGGTGTTCGGGTCTAGTTCTCTTTGTGCCACCTTCCTTGATCATGAGAACTTGAGTGGTTTTCTTAGGTAGATTCTTTTCCGCGGTAATTAGCATCCCATGCAATTCCGGGATAGTCTTGTTCAAACCATTCATGTTATAATTCATGACAAAGGGATCAAAAGACTTTGTCAATGAGTTAAGGATCATATCCGTTGCTAGCTCTTCGGGCATCACAACTCCAAGACGTGCCAAATGATCAATGTGACTCTTCATCTTGAGCACATAAGAGCGAACCGACTGCCCATCCTCCATCTTGCAAGCATGGAAAGCCCGAACAGTTTCGAACCTTTCCGTTCTTGCAAGTTGTTGGAACATTTCCTTCAATTGATTAATCATGTCATAGGCCGAATGATTCTCCAAATCCTTCTGAAGGTCAGGAATCATGGTTGCCAACATAAGACATGATGCATCAATGGAGTCATCCATCTTTTTAAGCCATGCATCATGTGCGGGCTTAGGAATGGCAGGGGGCTCTTCAGGAAGTGGTTCATTGAGAACATATTATTTCTTTTCTTGTTTGAGAACTATTCTCACACTACGGTACCAATCCAAGAAGTTTGTATGGTTGAGTTTTTCTCCCTCAAGGAGAGACCGTAGTGATGTTTTGTTTGGAGCCGGGTTTGTTGTGTTTGGTGCCATCTACAAAATTTTAACAAGGTTCGATTTAGTAATTTATGATATTAAGTCCTTAATAATTAATACCCTTTCTTGTTTCATAAACTTTAATTGATTAAGGTCTAGAATCCAAATTGCAATACAAACAAGCGGTTAGGTATCCTTTATCTCGCCTATTCGAGTCAACAAGGTAGGTAACGGTTTACCAATTATATCCAAATATAATTTCTAGAGTTATGGGATCCCATTATAACATTTATAAGTTTTTGGCATGTTTGATCCCATCTATGCCTTGGATTTCTAATGTTTAGGTGACCTTTATCACAAAAGATTTCCAAACAAATCATCCTACTTAAACGGACGTGTAGTTTTGACAACTATTAATGGTTAGGTGTCCTTTATCACATCAATATTGCAAAACTACCTCTTGTATCACAAGAAGACTCCAAGTGGTTAGGTAACCTTTATCCCACAAGGATATTCAAGTGATATATGAGTGTCTTTAAGAGGGACGACATTGATTTGTATTTCGAAAGGGATTTGTATGTTTTTCAATTCTAATTTTGAAGACATATGGTATCATGTAGATTGCATGCATCCAATGAACATGGTACCATTAAAATCTTATTTTGTTAATTTGTTCCTTAATCATAAAATCTCCATTTTATTGATTCTTTGTTTGTGGTCAAGATTAAAATTAATATCCAATATTAAGTTTGAGTTTGATCACATACATGAGAACCAATTTTAATCCTAAATAATTACCATTATTACTTAGGGTTGGAGTTTGTAAGAATTCATAAAATCTCCATTTTATTTGTTTCATTTATTTTCAAAACTTGATTTTATAGGTTTTATAACAAAACCCATTTTTAATAAAACCAATTGTATTACATCTTATGTTTTATATGTCAATTTGAAAATTACAAACTCCTTGATGATTATGTTTAATTATCTAGCATGCAAAATCTTATTTTCATCCACAACATAAAATCATAAAACATTCAATCATCACATGCATGCATGGGTGCATAAACACAAGCCAACTAATTTGATATTTCATGTGAGCCATACATGAAATATCAAGTCCAAACCTAGGGACAAAAAGGTGACAAAAAACTCAACCAAATGATCTTCGATTTGGCTACAATTTTGCCAAGCTTCTTATATCATCAAATGACATTTGAACCACCATTTCTTGACACCATTGCATGAGTTTTTGAATTTCTTTTGGGCTCCATGAAACTTGCGACAGGAACAGCCCAGCAGGAGGCATTTTTGTGTGATTTTGTTGCTTTCTTCACTTCATTCTTGGTCATATTCATGCTTATACTTGATATTAAAGTTACTAACAAGTATAGCATCAAAATACCAAGATATGAATTTTATTTTTGCTTCTTAACAGGTTCGAAATCCTTGACAGCAGCCATGCAGGAAATGTTGCTGTTGAGTGTAATCTTCTCTTGGTCTTTATTTCCTTCTCTTGTTACATTTTGTAAAAATATAAAATACAACTATTCTAATACTTACAAAATGAATAAAAGTTAGGAAATAACTAATTATTATTACAAACCATTTGAATAAAAGAATATATTACAACCATATCGAAATTTAAACACACAACATGCATCATATGGTCCTTGGCTTGTTTATGCACCATTTATCACATAAAATCATAAGAAAATCAAAACTTTGTTTTTCTAAGGCAACAATTATGTAACCAAATGCATGCAAACTTAAAATATAGTTGGTTACATAAAATCATAGATAATATACTTGCATGTTGCCAAAGAATCCATGCATGAATATTGCATTCAAGAAGATGAACATTCATGGCTTCCAAAAACCAAATTTATCCAAATAAACTTATTATCTAAACATGCAATATAGCCATGGCTCTGATTCCAATTGTTGGAAATCATATGTTCATGTTATGAGTTTCAAAACCTTGAAGTTGCAACGGAAGCAAAAATCATGAACACGAATTTCATTCCAAGAGGATCATGCTACATGCATGTAAAGATAAGATGAAGAACAAGCATAGACTAAGTTCAAGATTATAACCTTTGTTCTTGGGTTGATATGGACGAAATTGATAGCTAGGAATCAAGTTAGAATCCCTCTATAGTTGATCCACCACAAGCTTGAACACCCTTGAATTTATAGTTCCACAACTTGCAATGAAAGCTTCTTCTCTTATTGGTGCTAAAATCGGATTTTGCTTCACTTCAAGAGAGAGTTTTTAGAGAGTTTTGGCTGATCAATATTCAAGTATGAAAAGTCTCTCTCTTCCCTCTATATGGCCGGATTTTGCTTCACAAAGAAAGGAGAGAAAGTGGTTCAATATTAAAATCAAGAGCATGCACCTTTCCTTGGTCAAAGAGAGAATAATCCCATGCTTTAACACCTTTCCACACATGTCTTGGGGACATGTTAAATCCGGCCATATAAGGTGAATAAAAGAAATCTAATTTTCAAATTCTATTATTTATAAACTTATATTACAAAGTTTATAAATAATAAACCTTCATACTTGTTTTTAATGGGATAATATTTAAACCATTAATCATGTACATAAACCTTTTAAAGAACATATATGAATGTACATATATAAATATATATATATATACACATATATCATATATATATATATATATATATATATATATATATATATATATATATATATATATATATATATATATATATATATATATATATATATATATATATATATATATATATATATGTTCTTTTATTAATTTACCAAATATATTAAATAAAGGGTTTACTTATAATTCAATTAAATTATTTAACAATTTAAACAATTTAATTATTATACACGATTAATTCATCACATATGAATTAATAATCAACCTTTAATTTTGGGGTCATTATTATTTAACTTAAATAATAATAACTACAAGATCAAATTGCAAGTTTAGTATCATTTGACGTTTAATCAAATTTAATATTCCAAATGATCAATTGGTGTCAAACTTGTTGTTGGTGTGACCCTATAGGATCATGTATTATTAGTAATATCATTTTATGATCATCCTTGGGCATATTAGAACTAACAAATACTTCATAAGGGTACATAAACCATCGTAACCCTATATAATGGTCTATAACCATAACAACCCTTCATAATGGTCCATAACCCTTCACAACCCTTCATAATGGTCCATAACCCAACACTACCCTTTCTATTGTCCATAACCCATCACAACTCTTCATAATTGACCATAACCTATCAAAACCCCTCATAATGGTCCATATCCCATTATAACCCTTCATAGTGGTCCATAACCTTTCACAACCTTCATTTGGTCCATAACCCATCACAACCCTTTATAATGGTCCATAACCTATCACAACCTTCATAATGGTCCATAACCCATCATAACCCTTTATAATGGTCCATAACCCATCACAACACTTCATAATGAGCATAACCCATCACAACCCTTTATAATGCTCCATAACCCAACACAGCCCTTTCTATGGTCCATAACCCATAACAAACCTTCATAATTAACCATAACCTATCATAACCCTTCTTAATGGTCAATAACCCATCACAATCCTTGATAATGGTTCATAACCCATCACAACCCTTCTTAATGGTCAATAACCCATCATACAACCCTTTATAACGGTCGATAACCCATCAAAACCCTTTCTACTGGTCCATTACCCAACACAACCCTTTCTATGGTCCATAACCCATCGCAATCTTGCATAATGGTCCATAACCATAACAACCCTTCATAATGGTCCATAACCCATACAAACCTTCATAATAGTCCATCACCCATCACAAACCTTCATAATTGACCATAACCCCATCATAACCCTTCATAATTTACCATAACCAATCACAACCCTTCCTTTGGTCCATAACCCAAGACAACCCTTTCTATGGCCCATAACCCATCACAACCCTTCATAATTCACCATAACCCATAACAACCCTTCATAATGGTCCATAACCCATACAAACCTTCATAATGGTCCATAACACTTCACAACACTTCATAATGGTCCATAACCCAGCACAACCCTTTCTAAGGTCCATAACTCATCACAACTCTTCATAATTGATCATAACCTATCAAAACCCCTCATAATGATCCATATACCATCATAACCATTTATAGTGGTCCATAACCCATCACAACCTTCATAATGGTCCATAACCCATCACAACCCTTTATAATGGTCTATAGCCCATCACAACCTTCATAATGGTCCATAAACCCATCACAACCGTTTATAATGGTCCATAGCCCATCACAACCCTTCCTAACTGAGCATAACCCATCACAACCCTTTATAATGGTCCATAACCCAACACAACCATTTCTATGGTCCGTAACCCATAACAACCCTTCATAATTAACCATAACCTTTCACAACCCTTTATAATGGTCAATAACCCATCATAAGCCTTCATAATTGTTCATAACCCATCACAACCTTCATAATAATATATAACCCATGCAACCCTTCATAACGGTCCATAACCCATCACAACCCTTTCTAATGGTCTATAACCTATCGCAACCCTGTATAATGGTCCATAACCATTACAACCCTTCATAATGGTCCATAACCCATACAAACCTCCATAATAGTCAATAACCGATCACAACCTTCATAACTGACCATAACCCATCACAACCCTTCATAATTGACCATAACCCATCACAACCCTTCTTGTGGTCCATAACCCATCACAACCCTTCATAATGGTGCATAACCCAACACAACCCTTTCTATGGGCCATAACCCATCACAACTCTTCATAATTAACCATAACCTATTAAAACCCCTCATAATGGTCCATAACCCATCATAACCTACATGGTGGTCCATAACCCATCATAACCTTCATAATGGTCCATAACCCATCACAACCCTTTATAGTGGTCCATAACCTATAAAACCCTTCATAATGGTCCATAACCCACCCCAACCCTTTATAATGGTCCATAACCCATCACAACCCTTCATAATTAAGCATAACCCATCACAGCCCTTCATAATGGTCCATAACCCAACACAACCCTTTCTATGGTCCATAACCCATAACAACCCTTCATAATGGTCCATAACCCATCACAACCCTTCATACTGGTCCATAATCAAACACAGCCCTTCTTATGGTCCATTACGTATCACAACTCTTCATAATTGACCATAACCTATCACAACACCTCATAACGTTCCACAACCCATCATAACCCTCCATAGTGGTCCATATCCCATCACAACCCTTCATAATTGACCATAACCCATCACAACCCTTCCAATGGTCCATATCCTAGGACAACCTTTTCTATGGTCCATAAACCATCACAACCCTTCATAATTAACCATAGCCCATCTTATAATGGTCCATAACCCATCGCAACCCTGGATAATGGTCTATAACCTTAACAACACTTCATAAAGGTCCACAAACCATACAAACCTTGATAAAGCTCCATAACCCATCACAACCCTTCATAATGGTCCATAACCCAACACAACCCTTTCTATGGTCCATAACCCATCACAACTCTTCATAATTGACCATAACCTATGAAAAACCCTCATAATGGTCCATATCCTATCATAACCCTTCATAGTGGTCTGTAACCCATCACAACCTTCATAATGGTCCACAACCCATCACAACCCTTTATGATGGTCCATAACCCATCACAACCTTCATAATGGTCTATAACATATCACAACCCTTTATAATGGTCCATAACCCATCACAACCCTTCATAATTGAGCATAATCCATCACAACCCTTCATAATGGTCCATAACCCAACACAACCCTTTCTATGGTCCATAACGCATAACAACCCTTCATAATTGACCATAACCTATCATAACCCTTCATAATGGTCAATAACCCATCATAATCCTTTATAATGGTTCAGAACCCATCACAACCTTCTTAATAGTACATAACCCATACAAACCCTTATAACAGTCCATATCCCATCACAACCCTTTCTAATGGTCCCTAACCCATCACAACCTCTTCTAAGGTCTATAACCGATCACAACCCTGCATAATTGTCCATAGCCATAACAACCCCTCATAATGGTCCATAACCCATACAAACCTTCATAATAGTCCATAACCCATCACAACCCTTCATAATTGACCATAACCCATCACAACCCTTCACAATTGACCATAACCGATAACAACACTTCATAATGGTACATAAACCATCGTAACTCTGGATAATGGTCTATAACCATAACAACCCTTCATAATGGTCCATAACCCTTTACAACCCTTCATAATGGTCCATAACCCAACACTATCCTTTCTATTGTCCGTAACCCATCACAACTCTTCATAATTGACCATAACCTATCAAAACCCCTCATAATGGTCCATATCCCATCATAACCTTTCATAGTGGTCCATAACCCTTCACAACCTTCATTTGGTCCATAACCCATCACAACCCTTTATAATGGTCCATAACCCATCACAACCCTCATAATAGTCCATAACCCATCACAACCCTGTATAATGGTCCATAACCCATCACAACACTTCATAATGAGCATAAACCATCACAACTCTTCATAATGGTCCATAACAAACCTTCATAATTAACCATAACCTATCATAACCCTTCTTAATGGTCAATAACCCATCATAATCCTTGATAATGGTTCATAACCCATCACAACCCTTCTTAACGGTCAATAACCCATCATACAACCCTTTATAACGGTCGATAACCCATCAAAACCCTTTCTACTGGTCCATAACCCAACACAACCCTTTATATGGTCCATAACCCATCGCAATCTTGCATAAAGGTCCATAACCATAACAACCCATTAAAATGGTCCATAACCCATACAAACCTTCATAATAGTCCATCACCCATCACATACCTTCATAATTGACCATAACCCATCACAACCCTTCTTGTGGTCCATAACCCATCACAACCCTTCATAATGGTCTATAACCCAACACAACCCTTTCTATGGTCCATAACCCATCACTACTCTTCATAATTAACCATAACCTATCAAAACCCCTCATAATGGTCCATAACCCATCATAACCCTTCATAATGGTCCATAACCCATCACAATCTTCATAATGGTCCATAACCCATCACAACCCTTTATAATGGTCCATAACCTATAAAACCCTTCATAATGGTCCATAACCTACCACAACCCTTTATAATGTTCCATAACCCAACACAATCCTTTCCATGGTCCATAACCCATAACAACCCGTTATAATTGACCATAACCTATCACAACCCTTCATAATGGTCAATAACCCATCATAATCCTTCATAATGGTTCATAACCATCAGAACCTTCATAACAGTACATAACCCACACAACCCTTCATAACGGTCCATAACCCATCAAAACCCGTTCTAATGGTCCATAACCCATCATAACCCTTTCTATCATCCATAACCCATCGCTACCCTACATGATGGTCCATAACCATAACAACCCTTCATAATGGTCCATAAGCCGTACAAACCTTCATAATAGTCAATAACCCATCACAACCTTCATAATTGACCATATCGCATCACAACCCTTCATAATTGACCATAACCCATCAAAACCCTTACTATGGTCCATAACCCAGGACAACCCTTTCTATGGTCCATAACCCATTACAACCCTTCATAATTAACCATAACCCATCACAAATACTTCATAATGGTCCATAGCACATCGCAACCCTGCATAATTGTCCATAACCATAACAACCCTTTATAATAGTCCATAACCCATACAAACCTTCATAATGGTCCATAACCCATCACAACCCTTCATAATGGTCCATAACCCAACACAGCCCTTCCTATGGTCCATTACGCATCACAACGCTTCATAATTGACCATAACCTATCACAACATCTCATAACGGTCCATAACCCATCATAAGCCTTTATAGTGGTCCATATCCCATCACAACCCTTCATAATTGACCATAACCCATCACAACCCTTCCTATGGTCCATAACCTAGGACAACCTTTTCTATGGTCCATAAACCGTCACAACCCTTCATAATTAACCATAACCCATCTTATAATGGTCCATATCCCATTGCAACCGTGGATGATGGTCTATAACCTTACCAACCCTTAATAAAGGTCCATAACCTATACATACCTTGATAAAGCTCCATAACCCATCACAACCGTTCATAATGGTCCATAACCCAACATAACCCTTTCTATGGTCCATAACCCATCACAACTCTTCATAATTGACCATAATCTATGAAAACCCCTCATAATCGTCCATATCCTATCATAACCCTTCATAGTGGTCCGTAACCATCACAACCTTTATAATGGTCCATAATCCATAACAACCCTTTATAATGGTTCATAACCCATCAAAACCTTCATAATGGTCTATAACCCATCACAACCCTTTATAATGGTCCATACCCATCACAACATTTCATAATTGAGCATAACCCATCACAACCCTTCATAATGGTCCATAACCCAACACAACCCTTTCTATGGTCTATAACGCATAACAACCCTTCATAATAGACCATAACCTATCATAACCCTTCATAATGGTCAATAACCCATCATAATCCTAGATAATGGTTCAAAACCCATCACAACCTTCTTAACAGTACATATCCCATACAACCCTTTATAACAGTCCATATCCCATCACAACCCTTTCTAATGGTCCCTAACCCATCACAACCCCTTCTAAGGTCCATAACCGATCGTAACCCTAAATAATTGTCCATAGCGATAACAACCCTTCATAATGGTCCATAACCCATCACAACCCTTCATAATTGACCTTAACCCGTCACAACCCTTCCTATGGTCCATAACCCAAGACAACCCTTTCTATGGTCCATAACCCATAACAACCCTTCATAATTGACCATAACCCATCACAACACTTCATAATGGTACATAAACCATCGTAACCCTGGATAATGGTCTATATGTTGGAAATCCATGTTCATGTTATGAGTTTCAAAAACTTGAAGTTGCAACGGAAGCATAAAATCATGAACACGAATTCCATTCCAAGAGGATCATCCTACATGCATGTAGAGATAAGATGAAGAAGAAACATAGATGAAGTTCAAGATCATAACCTTTCTTCTTGGTCTTTATATGGACGAATTTGATGGCTAGAAATCAAGGAAGATTCCCTCTATAGTTGATCCACCACAAGCTTGAACACACTTGAATGCTAGTTCCACAACTTGCAAGATTAAACCCTTTAACTCTTGAAGCTAAAATCGGATTTTGCTATGTATTCAAGAGAGGTTCTTCTAAGTGTTTTTGGCTGATTTTTGAGCATGAAAGGATGGATACATTACTTCAAATGGCCGGCCAAATAAGGGTATAAAAACCAAGAGAAAAGTGAGAGGAATAAACAAATAAAAGCATGAAACTTTTACATGGTCAAGTCTTGGGCAATGAGAGAATATCCCATGTCTTTTACAAGTTCCCATGTTCACTTTATTCTCCTTCATGTGGCCGGCCATGAGGCCAAATATATATATATATATATATATATATATATATATATATATATATATATATATATATATATATATATATATTCCATTCTTATTATTTATAAACTTATACCATTTAATCACATACATAAACCAATTAATCATGCATTATAAATTCTATAAATATATACATATATATATATATATATATATATATATATATATATATATATATATATATATATATATATTATATAATGCACATGTTTTATTTAATTCATCAATTAAATTAAATAAAAGGTTTACATATAGATCAATTGAATTATTTAACAACTTAAACAATTCAATTGTTACACTTAATTAATTCATCACATATGAATTATTAATCAACCTTTATTTTTGGAGTTATTATTATTTACCCCAAATAATAATAACTTACAGAATTAAATTGCAAGTTTAGTATCATTTGATGTTAAATCAAATTTAACATTCCAAATGATCAATTTGTGTCAAACTTGTTGTTGGTGTGACCCTATAGGATCATGTATTATTGGTAATATCATTTTATGATCATCCTTGGGCATACAGAACTAATAATCTCTCACTTGCACAAGGTTGCATCATAGAATGATACCGACAGTGTTGAACGTCTAGCAACATTTCACTGCCCCCAATAATACATGACATAATGCCATTCAACAACATCCAATTCTTCAAAAGCACGAGGCTCTAATTGATGTACAAGGTTATCTATCAATTATCCCTTTGTTACAGACATCATGTTGAACATGAGACATGGATCTTAATCATTCTCATTTTATGTTCAACTTTCAATCAGGCGCCTTAGATGTCTAACTCTCAACACATAAGAGGAACAAATCCCATCTTGACTACATACGCCCCTCATATAGTTAGTACTATACATGAGTATGGTCTGTATGGTTGTCTATATTTCAAGAACAACGGTGAACCATATCAAAGCACAGCACTCCCTATACTTGAGTCCCAAATATGTATCTCAGGTCTAAGGATACAATGATAATACCTTTATTCAAGAATCACTTATGACGATGATCCATGGAGTGATCTTGAAGCGGGTCAAGTCCAATACTTGTTCACTGACAAGTACCTATGAATTTGGTTGCACCCTTTTGCTACTTTTACCCATAAAAGTCAACGAATCCAATTCATATTAGTCTTACTTCATAATTGTTCCCACAACTATGATCGACTATGGACATTTAGAATAATCAAATTATTCGAGGATTAAACATGCTAATATTAAAACACAAATTATGAATGAAACACCACTTTTCATATATTACATAATTCATGTTGTTTAAATAAGTTCATATTCATAAAACACTAAACACAAATCAAATCCATTCATTAGAAAAACGAAGTCCTATACCCTTAGCGTGACTTTCATGCTTAGCTTGGGGTAAAGGCTTCGTGAATGGGTCTGCCAAATTCTGATCTGTATGAACCTTGTGAATACTTATTTCACCATTCTTAACTTCATGTCGTATGTAGTTATACCTTCGGTGAATGTGTTTGGTCTTTTGATGCGATCTAGGTTCCTTTGCTTGAGCTATAGCACCTAGATTGTCACAGAAGATTTCTATGGGGTCCCGAATGGAAGGAACATCCCCTAGATCTTCAATGAACTTTCTCATCCAGATAGCTTCTTGAGCAGCTTCTGAAGCAGCAACATATTCTGATTCTGTAGTGGATTGTGCAATCACTTCTTGTTTGGAACTCTTCCAAGACACGACTCCTCCATTTAAAATAAAGACATACCCAGATTGAGATCTCGAATCGTCCCTATCTGTTTGGAAGCTTGCGTCAGTGTAACCCTTTACCTTCAAGCTTTCTTCCAAACCACCGTAAACTAAGAACATATCTTTAGTTCTTCTCAAGTACTTAAGAATGTTCTTTACAGCAGTCCAGTGCGCTTCACCTGGGTTATGTTGATATCTACTAGTCATGCTTAAGGCACATGAGACGTCGGGCCTAGTGCATAACATGGCATACATGATGGAACCAATTGCCGAAGCATATGGGACATGTTTCATCCTTTCAAGTTCAGTCCTAGTGCTTGGGCACTGAGACTTGCTTAGGATGGTGCCATGTGTGGTATTGGCAAGAATCCTCTTTTGGAGTCTTGCATCTTGAACCTTTTCAAGATTTTATCAATATATGCACTTTGGCTTAGACCAATAAGTCTCTTAGATCTATCTCTATAGATCTTTATGCCTAATACATAAGCAGCTTCTCCTAAGTCCTTCATTGAGAAACAATTCTCAAGGAACGTTTTGACACCTTTTAAGGTTGGGATGTCATTTCCAAATAGAAGTATGTCATCTACATACAATACTAGGAATATGACTATGCTCCCACTAGCTTTCTTGTAAACACAGGAGTCATCCTCATTTTTGATGAATCCATAATTCGTAATCTTTTCATCAAAGCGGATGTTCCATGTTCGAGATGCTTGCTTTAATCCATAGATAGATCTTTTAAGCTTGCACACTTTGTTTGGATGCTTAGGATCGACAAAACCTTCAGGTTCATCCATATAGACATCTTCCAATAAGTGTCCATTGAGGAAAGCGGTCTTGACATCCATTTGCCATATCTCATAATCATAGTACGCGGCTATGGCAAAAAGTATCCTAATCGACTTGATCATTGCCACTGGTGAAAAGGTCTCATCATAGTCAATACCATGAGTTTGTGAGTATCCTTTAGCGACAAGTCTTGCCTTAAAAGTGTGAACATTTCCATCAACGTCGGTTTTCTTCTTGAAAACCCATTTGTTCCCAACAGTCTTACAATTGGTGGGAAGATTAACCAAGTCCCAAACTTGGTTATTGTGCATGGATTGCATCTCTGTGTTCATGGCTTCAAGCCATTTATCAGATTCAGGATCTGACATTGCACTCTGGTAGTTGACGGGTTCATCAGAATCTATCGTATAACATTCCTCTTCCATCATGAGGTAACCATACCTTTCAGGTTCAAATCGAACCCTACCAGATCTGCGAACATCTTGTGTTACAATTTGTTCCTGATCAACTGTTTGTTCAGGTTCAACAATTTCTTGTTGAATGCTAGATCCAATTTCTTGTGTATCAGGCTGTGGTTCCTGAAGTTCTTCAAGCTCCACAAACCTCCCACTTGCCTCTTCCGTCAGAAACTTGTATTCTAGGAATTCAGCTTTTCGAGAAATAAATATCTTATTCTCGATGGGATTGTAGAAGTAGTATCCAAGACAATCTTTTGGATACCCTACAAAGATACATTTAGTTGAACGGGGCTCTAGTTTGTTTGAAGCTTCTTGTCTAACATAAGCTTCACAACCCCACACCTTGAGATAGGATAAAGATAGAACCCTTCCATGCCATATCTCATAAGGTGTTTTATCAACCTTCTTAGTAGGTGCCATGTTTAGGAGACGAGCAGCTGTTTGTAAAGCATAACCCCAAAATGATAAAGGTAGAGTAGTTCTACTCATCATGGATCGAACCATATCCAATAGTGTTCGGTTCCGCCTCTCAGATACACGGTTATGTTGCGGTGTTCCAGGTGGAGTAAGTTGTGAAACAATTCCACAAGTCTTAAGATGATCCATAAAGTTTGTAGTTAAGTACTCACCACCTCTATCAGAACGTAGAACTTTAATTGTTTTGTTGAGCTGATTTTCCACTTCACTTTGAAACGTTTTGAACATTTCAAACGCCTCATGTTTATGTTTAATCAAATAAACATATCCAAAACGACTAAAGTTGTCAGTGAAAGTGATGAAATATCTTTCACCATATCTAGTCATTGGCTTGAAAGGACCACATACATCCGTATGTATGATTCCTAACAAGTCCTTTGCCCTCTCATTGGTTCCGGAGAAAGGAGCTTTAGTCATCTTGCCATGTAAACAAGATTCACATATATCAAATGAGTCATTCCCATTTGCCTTCAAAAGTCCACTCTTTTGAAGTTGGGATATGCGATTCTTGTTTATATGCCCAAGTCGACAATGCTATAGATTAATTTGACTCAAATCACATTTGGGTCTCTTGGTGAAAGTGTGGTATAAAGAGCCATGGTTAGTCTTTTCATCAAGGTTTACTTCATAAATTCCATTTAAAGGCCTGGCCTCAAAATAGAACACATTGTTTTTGTAAACACAAATATCATCATTCATAAAGGAAAGATCAAATCCACATTGTCTCAACTTAGCAACCGAAATAATATTCCTAGTCAAGCTAGGAACATAATAAACATTCAACAATGTCAAATACAAGCCACTAGGTAGTAATAAATCAAAACTTCCAATTGAATCCACCACAACCCTTGCACTGTTTCCAACCCGGAGTACTACCTCGTTTGCCTTCAGTCACCTACTCCTTTTGAACCCCTGCAACATATTACAAATGTGAGTTCCACAACCAGTATCAAATACCCATGTGTTAGGAGATAAATTATAAAGTTCTAGGTCTATCACATAGATACATGAAGTGCCTTCACCGACCTTCTTCTTCTTCAACTCCGCAAGATAGGTAGTGCAATTTCTCTTCCAATGCCCAACTTTGCCACATTCGAAGCACGCGTCTTCTTTGGCAACTTTTGCCTTCTTCTTGGGCGGATGGGATGATTGGACAACTTTCTTGCCCTTTCCTTTGACAACCTTTGCCTTCCCCTTGCCCTTGTAGTTGGTGGGGTGTTCGGGTTTAGTTCTCTTTGTGCCACCTTCCTTGATCATGAGAACCTGAGTGGTTTTCTTAGGCAAATTCTTTTCCATGGTAATTAGCATCCCATGCAATTCCGGGATAGTCTTGTTCAAACCATTCATGTTATAATTCATGACGAAGGGATCAAAAGACTTTGTCAAGGAGTTAAGGATCATATTCGTTGCTAGCTCTTCAAGCATCACAACTCCAAGACGTGCCAAATGATCAATGTGACTCTTCATTTTGAGCACATAAGAGCTAACCGACTGTCCATCCTCCATCTTGCAAGCATGGAAAGCCCGAACAGTTTCGAACCTTTCCGTTCTTGCAAGTTGTTGGAACATTTCCTTCAATTGATTAATCATGTCATAGGCCGAATGATTCTCCAAATCCTTCTGAAGGTCAGGAATCATGGTTGCCAACATTAGACATGATGCATCAATGGAGTCATCCATCTTTTTAAGCCATGCATCGTGTGCGGGCTTAGGGATGGCAGGGGGTTCTTCAGGAAGTGGTTCATTGAGAACATATTCTTTCTTTTCTTGTTTGAGAACTATTCTCACACTACGGTACCAATCCAAGAAGTTGGCGTGGTTAAGTTTTTCTCCCTCAAGGAGAGACCGTAGTGATGTTTTGTTTGGAGCCGAGTTTGTTGTGTTTGGTGCCATCTACAAAATTTTAACAAGGTTCGATTTAGTAATTTATGATATTAAGTCCTTAATAATTAATACCCTTTCTTGTTTCATAAACTTTAATTGATTAAGGTCTAGAATCCAAATTGCAATACAAACAAGCGGTTAGGTATCCTTTATCTCGCCTATTCGAGTCAACAAGGTAGGTAACGGTTTACCAATTATATCCAAATATCATTTCTAGAGTTATGGGATCCCATTATAACATTTATAAGTTTTTGGCATGTTTGATCCCATCTATGCCTTGGATTTCTAATGCTTAGGTGACCTTTATCACAAAAGATTTCCAAACAAATCATCCCACTTAAACGGACGTGTAGTTTGACAACTATTAATGGTTAGGTGTCCTTTATCCCATGAATATTGCAAAACTACCTCTTGTATCACAAGAAGACTCCAAGTGGTTAGGTAACCTTTATCCCACAAAAGATATTCAAGTGATACATGAGTGTCTTTAAGAGGGACGGCATTGATTTGTATTTCGAAAGGGATTTGTATGTTTTACAATTCTTATTTTGAAAACATATGGTATCATGTAGATTGCATGCATCCAATGAACATGGTACCATTAAAATCTTATTTTGTTTAATTGGTTCTTTAATCATAAAATCTCCATTTTATTGATTCTTTGTTTGTGGTCAAGATTACAATTAATATCCAATATTAAGCTTGAGTTTGATCACATACATGAGAACTAATTTTAATCCTAAATAATTATCATTATTACTTAGGGTTGGAGTTTGTAAGAATTCATAAAATCTCCATTTTATTTGTTTCATTTATTTTCAAAACTTGACTTTATAGGTCTTATAACAAAACCCATTTTAATAAAACCAATTGTATTATATCTTATGTTTTATATGTCAATTTGAAAATTACAAACTCCTTGATGATTATGTTTAATTATCTAGGTTGTCTAGCATGCAAAATCTTATTTTCATCCACAACATAAAATAACAAAACATTCAATCATCACATGCATGCATGGGTGCATAAACATAAGCCAACTAATTTGATATTTCATGTGGGCCATACATGAAATATCAAGTCCAAACCTAGGGACAAAAAGGTTACAAAAACTCAACCAAATGATCTTCGATTTGGCTACAATTTTGCCAAGCTTCTTATATCATCAAATGACACTTGAACCACAATTTCTTGACACCATTGCATGAGTTGTGAATTTCTTTGGGCCTGCTCAAAACTTGCGACAGGAACTAGGCAGCAGGAAGGATTTCTAGTGGTTTTGTTGCTTTCTTGACTTCATTCTTGTATATATTGATGCTTATACTTGTCAAAACTTATTGTATATTCTAGATATTAAAGTTACCAACATCTATAGCATCAAAATACCAAGATATGAATATATTTTGAACCGCATAATAGGTCCGAAATTCACAGCAGGAAAGCAGGAAAATGGAGCTGTTAGTTGCAATCTTTCTTTGGCTTTATCTCCTTCACTTATTACATTTTATAAAAGATACAAAAGAATACAACTATTCTAATACTTACAAAATGAATAAAAGAAGGAAATAACTAATTATTATTACAAACCATTTGAATAAAAGAATAGATTACAACCATATCGAATATAAACACAAAACATGCAACACATGGTCCTTGGCTTGTTTATGCACCAATTTATTACATAAAATCATAAGAAAATCAACACTTTGTTTTTCTAAGGCAACAATTATGTAACCAAATGCATGCAAACATAAATTTTAGTTGGTTACATATAATCATAGATAATATATTTGCATGTTGCCAAAGAAGCCATGCATGAAACTTTCATTCAAGAAGATGAACATTCATGGCTTCCAAAAACCAAGTTTATCCAAATAAACTTATTATCTAAAGATGCAATATAGCCATGGCTCTGATACCAATTGTTGGAAATCCATGTTCATGTTATGAGTTTCAAAAACTTGAAGTTGCAACGGAAGCATAAAATCATGAACACGAATTCCATTCCAAGAGGATCATGCTACATGCATGTAGAGATAAGATGAAGAAGAAGCATAGATGAAGTTCAAGATCATAACCTTTCTTCTTGGTCTTTATATGGACGAATTTGATGGCTAGAAATCATGGAAGATTCCCTCTATAGTTGATCCACCACAAGCTTAAACACACTAGAATGCTAGTTCCACAACTTGCAAGATTAAACCCTTTAACTCTTGAAGCTAAAATCGGATTTTGCTATGTATTCAAGAGAGGTTCTTCTAAGTGTTTTTGGCTGATTTTTGAGCATGAAAGGATGGATACATTACTTCAAATGGCCGGCCAAATAAGGGTATAAAAACCAAGAGAAAAGTCAGAGGAATAAACAAATAAAAGCATGCAACTTTTACATGGTCAAGTCTTGGGCAATGAGAGAATATCCCATGTCTTTTACAAGTTCCCATGTTCACTTTCTTCTCCTTCATGTGGCCGGCCATGAGGCCAAATAAATATATATATATTTTCCATTCTTATTATTTATAAACTTATATCATAAAGTTTATAAATAATAAACTTTCATACTTGTGTTTAAAATGGAATAACACTTAACCATTTAATCACATACATAAACCAATTAATCATGCATTATAAATTCTATAAATATATATATATATATATATATATATATATATATATATATATATATATATATATATATTATATAATGCACATGTTTTATTTAATTCATCAATTAAATTAAATAAAAGGTTTACATATAGATCAATTGAATTATTTAACAACTTAAACAATTCAATTGTTACACTTAATTAATTCATCACATATGAATTATTAATCAACCTTTAATTTTGGAGTTATTATTATTTACCTCAAATAATAATAACTTACAGAATTAAATTGCAAGTTTAGTATCATTTGATGTTAAATCAAATTTAACATTCCAAATGATCAATTTGTGTCAAACTGGTTGTTGGTGTGACCCTATAGGATCATGTATTATTGGTAATATCATTTTATGATCATCCTTGGGCATACAGAACTAATACTATAACCATAACAACCCTTCATAATGGTCCATAACCCTTCACAACCCATCATAATGGTCCATAACCCAACACTACCCTTTCTATTGTCCATAACCCATCACAACTCTTCATAATTGACCATAACCTATCAAAACCCCTCATAATGGTCCATATCCCATCATAACCCTTCATAGTGGTCCATAACCCTTCACAACCTTCATTTGGACAATAACCCATCACAACCCTTTATAATAGTCCATAACCCACCACAACCTTCATAATGGTCCATAACCCATCACAACCCTTTATAATGGTCCATAACCCATCACAACCCTTCATAATGAGCATAACCCATCACAACCCTACATAATGGTCCGTAATCCAACACAGCCCTTTCTATGGTCCATAACCCATAACAAACCTTCATAATTAACCATAACCTATCATAACCCTTCTTAATGGTCAATAACCCATCATAATCCTTGATAATGGTTCATAACCCATCAAAACCCTTGTTAATGGTCAATAACCCATCATACAACCCCTCATAACGGTAGATAACCCATAACCCATCGCAATCTTGCATAATCGTCCATAACCATAACAACCCTTCATAATGGTCCACAACATACAAACATTCATAATAGTCCATCACCCGTCACAAACCTTTTAATTGACCATAACCCATCACAACCCTTCATAATTGACCATAACCAATCACAACCCTTCCTACGGTCCATAACCCAAGACAACCCTTTCTATGGTCCATAACCCATCACAACCCTTCATAATTCACCATAACCCATAACAACCCTTCATAATGGTCCATAACCCATACAAACCTTCATAATGGTCCATAACCCTTCACAACCATTCATAATGGTCCATAACCCAACACAACCCTTTCTATGGTCCATAACTCATCACAACTCTTCATAATTGATCATAACCTATCAAAACCCCTCATAATTATCCATATCCCATCATAACCCTTCATAGTGGTCCATAACCCATCACAACCTTCATAACGGTCCATAACCCTTCACAACCCTTTATAATGGTCTATAGCCTATCACAACCTTCATAATGCTCCATAAACCCATCACATCCGTTTATAATGGTCCATAACCCATCACAACCCTTCCTAATTATAACCCATCACAACCCTTCATAATTGACCATAACCTTTCACAACTCTTTATAATGGTCAATAACCCATCATAATCCTTCATAATTGTTCATAACCCATCACAACCTTCATAATAATACATAACCCATGCAACCCTTTATAACGGTCCATAACCCATCACAACCCTTTCTAATGGTCCATAACCCATCGCAACGCTGCATAATGGTCCATAACCATTACAAACCTTCATAATGGTCCATAACCCATACAAACCTTCATAATAGTCAATAACCCATCACAACCTTCATAATTGACCATAACCCATCATAACCCTTCATAATTGACCATAACCCATACAACCCTTCATAACAGTCCATAACCCATCACTACCCTTTCTAATGGTCCATAACCCATCACAACCCTTTCTATGGTCCATAACCCATCGCAACCCTACATAATGGTCCATAACCCTAACAACCCTTCATAATGGTCCATAACCCATACAAACCTTCATAACAATCCATAACCCATCACAACCCTTCATGATTAACCATAACCTATCGAAACCCAGCATAATGGTCAATAACCATAAAAACCCTTCATAATTATCCATAACCCATACAAACCTTCATCATGGTCCATAACCCATCACAACCCTTCATAATGGTCATAACCCATCACAACCCTTCATTATGGTCTATAACCCAACACAACCCTTTCTATGGTCCATAACCCACCACAACTCTTCATAATTGACCATAACCTATCAAAACCCCTCATAATGGTCTATAGCCCTTCATAGTGGTCCATAACCCATCACAACCTTCATAATGGTCTCTAACCCATCACAACCCTTTATAATGGTCCATAACCCATCGCAACCTTCATAATGGTCCATAACCCATCACAACCCTTAATAATGGTCCATAGCCCATGACAACCCCTCATAATTTAGCATAACCCATCACAACCCTTAATAATGGTCCTTAACCCAACACAACCTTTTCTATGGTCCATCACCCATAAGAACCCTTCATAATTGACCATAACCTATCACAACCCTTTATAACGGTCAATAACCCATCATAATCCTTCATAATGGTTCATAACCCATCTCAAACTTCATAATAGTACATAACCCATACAACCCTTCATAACGGTCCATAACCCATCACAACCCTTTCTAATGGTCCATAACCCATCACAACCCTTTCTATGGTCCATAACACATCGCAACCCTACATCATGGTCCATAACCGTAACAACCTTTCATAATGGTCCATAACCCATACAAACCTTCATAACAGACCATAACCCATCACAACCCTTCATAATTGACGATAACCCATGACAACCCTTCATAATTGACCATAACCCATCACAATCCTTCCTATGGTCCATAACCCAGCACAACCCTTTCTATGGTCCATAACCCAGCACAACCCTTCATAATTAACCATAACCCATCACAACACTTCATAATGGTCCATAACCCATCGCAACCCTTCAAAATGGTCCATAACCATAACGACCCTTCATAATGGTCCATAACCCATCACAACCCTTCATAATGGTCCATAACCCAACACAGCCCTTTCTATGGTCCATAACCCATCAAAACTCTTCGTAATTGACCATAACCTATCAAAACCCCTCATAATAGTCCATAACCCATCATAACCCTTCATAGTGGTCCATAACCCTTCACAACCTTCATAATGGTCCATAACCCATCACAACCCTTTATAATTCCATAACCTATAAAACCCTTCATAATGGTCCATAACCCATCATAAACCTTTATAATAGTCCATAACCCATCACAACTTTTCATAATTGAGCATAACCAATCACAGCCCTTCATAATAGTCCATAACACAACACAAACCTTAATATTGTCCATAACCCATAACAACCCTTCATAATTGACCATAACCTATCAGAACACTTCATAATGGTCAATAACCCATCATAATCCTTGGCAATGGTTCATAACCCATCACAACCTTCATAAATAGTAAATAACCCATACAACCCTTCATAACAGTCCACAACCCATCACAACCCTTTCTAATGGTGCATAACCCATCACAACCTTGCATAATGGTCTATAACCATAACAACCCTTCATAATGGTCCATAACCCATACAAACCTTCATAACAGTCCATAACCCATCACAACTCTTCATAATTGACCATAACCCATCACAACCCTTCATAATTGACCATAACCCATCACAACCCTTCCTATGGTCGATAACCGACCACAACTATTTGTATGGTCCATAACCCATCACAACCTTGCATAATGGTCTATAACCCATCGCAACCTTGCATAATGGTCCATAACCCATACAAACCTTTCTATGGTCCATAACCCATAACCCATAACAACCCTACATAATTGACCATAACCTATCACAAACCTTCATAATGGTTAATAACCTATCTTAGTCCTTCATAATGGTTCATAACTCATCACAACCTTCATAATAGTACGTAACCCATACAACCGTTCATGACGGTCCATAACCCATCACAATCCTTTCTAATGGTCCATAACCCATCACAACCCTTTCAATGGTCCATAACCCATCGCAACCCTGCATAATGGTCCATAACCGTAACAACCCTTCATAAAGGTGCATAACCCATACAAACCATCATAATAGTCCATAACCCATCACAACCCTTCATACTTGACCATAACCTATCATTACCCTTCATAATTAACAGTAACCCATCACAACCCTTGCTATGGTCCATAACCCAGCAAAACCCTTTCTATGGTCCATAACCCATCTCAACCCTTTATAATTAACCATAACCCATCACAACTGTTCTTAATGGTCCATAACACATCGCAATCCTCCATAACCCATACAAACCTTCATAATGGTCCATAACCCATCACAACCCTTCATAATGGTGCATAACCCATCACAATCCTTTCTAATGGTCCATAACCCATCACAACACTTTCTATGGTCCATAACCCATCGCAACCCTGCATAATGGTCCATAACCATAACAACCCTTCATAATGGTCCATAACCCATAGAAACTTTCATAATAGTCCATAACCGAGCACAACCCTTCATAATTGACCATAACCCATCACAACCCTTTATAATTGACCATAACCCATCACAACCCTTCCTATGGTCCATAACCCAGCACAACCCTTTCTATGGTCCATAACCCATCACAAACTTTCACAATTAACCATAACCCATCACAACACTTCATAATGGTCCATAACACATCGCAACCCTGCATAATGGTCCATAATGATAACAACCCTTCATAGAGGTCCATAACCCATACAAACCTTCATAATCGTCCATAACCAATCACAACTCATCATAATGGTACATAGCCCAACACAACCCTTTCTATGGTCCATAACCCATCACAACTCTTCATAATTGACCATAACCTATCACAACCCTTCATAATGTTCAATAACCCATCATAATCCTTCATAATCCTTCATAAGTCATCACAACCTTCATAATAGTACATATCCCTTTATAGTGGTCCATAACCCATCACAACATTCATAATGGTTCATAACCCATCACAACCCTTTCTAATGGTCCATAACCCATCACAAGCCTTTCTATGGTCCATAACCCATCGCAACCCTACATAATGGTCCATAACCATAACAACCCTTCATAATGGTCCATAACCCACACAAACATTCATAATATTCCATAGCCCATCACAACCATTCATAATTGACAATAACCCATCACAACCCTTCATAATTGACTATAACACATCACAACCTTCCTATGGTCCATAACCTAGCCTAACCCTTTCTATGGTCCATAACCTGTCACAACCCTTCATAATTAACCATGATCCATCACAACACTTCATAATGGTCCTTAACCCATCGCAACCCTGCGTAATGGTCTATAACCATAACAACCCTTCATAATGGTCCATAACCCAGACAAACCTTCATAATGGTCCATGACCCATCACAACCCTTCATAATGATCCATAACCCAACATAACCCTTTCTATGGTCCATAACCCGTCACAATTCTTCATAATTGACCATAACCTATCACAACCCCTCATAATGGTGCATAACCCATCATAACCCTTCATAGTGGTCTATAACCCATCACAACCTTCATAATGGTCCATAACCCATCACAACCCTTTATAATGGTCCATAACCTATCACAACCCTTTATAATTGAGCATAACCAATCACAACCCTTCATAATGGTCCATAACCCAGCACAACCGTTTTTATGGTCCATAACCCATCACAACCCTTCATAATTGAACATAACTTATCAAAACCCTTCATAATGGTTAATAACCCATCATAATCCTTCATAATGGTTCATAAGCAATCACAACCTTCATAATAGTAAACAACCCATACAACCCTTAACATTTGTCCATAACCCATCACAACCCTTTCTAATGGTCCATAACCCATCACAACCCTTTCTATGGTCCATAACCCATCACAACCTTGTATAACGGTCCATAAGCATAACCCTTCATAATGGACCATAACCCATACAAACCTTGATAATAGCCCATAACCCATCACAACGCTTCATAATTGACCAAAACCTATCTCAACCCTTCATAATGGTCCATAACCCATCATAACCATTCATAATGGTCCATAACCCATCACAACCTTAATACTGGTCCATAGCCCATCACAACCCTTTATAATGGTCAATAAACCATCACAACCCTTGATATTGAGTATAACCCGTCATAACCCTTCATAATGGTCCATAACCCATTACAACCCTTCATAATGGTCCAGCACAACCCTTTCTATGGTCCATAACCCATCACAACCCTTCATAATTGACCAAAACCTATCATAACCCTTCATAGTGGTCAATAACACATCATAATCCTTCAGAATGGCCTATAACCCATCAGAACCTTCATAATGGTCCATAACCATGACAAACCTTCATAATGGTCCATAATGCATACAAACCTTCATAATAGTCCATAACCTATCACAACCCTTCATAATTTTCCATAACCCATCGCAACCCTTCATAATTGACCATAACCCATCATAACCTTTCCTATCGTATATAACCCAGTATAACCCTTTCTATGGTACGTAACCCATCACAAGCCTTCATAATTAACCATAACCAATCACAACACTTCATAATGGTCCATAACCCATTGCAACCCCGCATAATGGTCCATAACCACAAGAACCCTTTATAACGGTCCATAACCCATACAAACCTTCATAATGGTCCATAACCCATCACAACCCTTCATAATGGTCCGTAACCCAACACAATCCTTTCTATGGTCCTTAACCTATCACAACTCTTCATAATTGACCATAACCTAATACAACCCCTCATAATGGTCCAAAACCCCTCATAATGGTCCAAAACCCAACACAACCCTTTATAATGGTCCATAATCCTTCACAACCTTCATAATGGTCCATAACCCACTATAACCCTTTATAATGGTTCATAACCCATCACAATCCTTTCTAATAGTCCATAACCCATCACAACACTTTTTATGGTCCACAACCCATCCCAACCCTGCATAATGGTCCATAAACCATAGATACCTTCATAATAGTCCATAACCCATCACAACCCTTCATAATTGACCATAACACATCACAACCCTTCATAATTGACCATAACCCATCACAACCCTTCTTATGGTCCCTAACCCTACACAACCTTTTCTATGGTCCATAACCATCACAACCATTCATAATTAACCATAACCCATCACAACACTTCATAATGGTCCATAACCTATCGCAACCTTGCATATAATGGTCCATAACCATAACAACCCTTGATAATCGCCCATAACCCATACAACCCTTCTTAATGGTCATAACCCATCACAACCCCTCATAATGGTCTATAACCCAACACAACCCTTTCTATGGTCCGTAACCCATCATAAACTTAATAATGGTCCATAACCCATCACAACCCTTCATAATTGACCATAACCCATCACAACCCTTCTTACGGTCCCTAACCCTGCACAACCTTTTCTATGGTGCATAACCATCACAACCATTCATAATTAACCATAACCCATCACAACACTTCATAATGGTCCATAACCTATCGCAACCTTGCATAATGATCCATAACCATAACAACCCTTGATAATCGCCCATAACCCATACAACCCTTCTTAATGGTCATAACCCATCACAACCCTTCATAATGGTCTATAACCCAACATAACCCTTTCTATGGTCCATAACCCATCACAACTCTTCATAATTGACCATAACCTATCACAACCCCTCATAATGGTCCATAACCCATCCTAACCCTTCATAGTGGTCCATAACCCATCACAGCCTTCATAATGGTCTGTAACCCATCACAACCCTTTATAATGGTCCATAACCCATCATAACCTTCATAATGGTCCATAACCCATCACAACCATTTGTAATGGTCCATAACCCATCACAACCCTTCATAATTGAGCATAAGCCATCACAACCCTTCCTAATGGGCCATAACCTAACACAACCCATTCTATGGTCCATAACCCAAAACAACCCTTCATAATTGACCATAACCTATCACAACCGTTCATAATGGTCAATAACCTGTCAAAATTTCATAACCCATCACAACCTTCATAACAGTGCATAACCCATACAACCGTTCATAACGGTCCATAACCCTTCACAACCCTTTCTAATGGTCCATAACCCATCACAACCCTTTCTATGGTCCATAACCATGCATAATGGTCCATAACCATAACAACCCTTCATGATTGTCCATAACCCATACAAACCTTCATAATAGTCCATAACCCATCACAACCCTTTATAATTGACATAACCCATCACAATCCTTCATAATTGCCATAACCCATCACAACCCTTCCTATGGTCCATAACCCAGCACAATCCTTTTTGTGGTCCCTAACCCATAACAAACCTTCATAATTGACCATTACCTATCACAACCCTTCATAATGTTCAATAACCCATCATAATCCTTCATAATGCTTCATAACTCATCACAACCTTCATAATTAACCATAACCCATACAAGCCTTCATAATGGTCCATAACCCATCAAAACCCTTCATAATGGTCCATAACCCATCACAGTCCTTTCTAATGGTCCATAACCCATCACAACACTTTCTATGGTCCATAACCCATCGCAACCGTGCATAATGGTCCATAACCCATACATACCTTCATAATAGTCCATAACCCGTCACAACCCTTTATAATTGACCATAACCCATCACAACCTTTCATAATTGACCATAACCCATCACAACCCTTCCTATGGTCCCTAACCCTGCACAACCTTTTCTATGGTCCATAACCCATCACAAGACTTCATAATGGTTCATAACCTATCGCAACCCTGTATAATGGTCCATAACCATAACAACCCTTGATAATGGCCCATAACCCATACAACCCTTCATAATGGTCATAACCCATCACGACCCTTCATAATGCTCCATAACCCATCACAACTCTTCATAATTGACCATAACCTTTCACAACCCCTCATAATGGTCAATAACCCATCATAACCCTTTATAGTGGTCCATAACCCATCACAGCCCTCATAATGGTCTGTAACCCATCACAACCCTTTATAATGGTCCATAACCCATCATAACCTTCATAATGGTCCATAACCCTTCACAACCCTTTGTAATGGTCCATAACCCATCACAACCCTTCATAATTGAGCATAACCCATCACAACCCTTCCTAATGGGCCATAACCTAACACAACCCATTCTACGGTCCATAACCCATAACAACCCTTCATAATTGACCATAACCTATCACAACCGTTCATAATGGTCAATAACCTGTCAAAATTCCATAACCCATCACAACCTTCATAACAGTGCATAACCCATACAACCCTTCATAACGGTCCATAACCCTTCACAACCCTTTCTAATGGTCCATAACCCATCACAACGCTTTCTATGGTCCATAACCCATCGCAACCATGCATAATGGTCTATAACCATAATAACCCTTCATGATGGTCCATAGCCTATACAAACCTTCATAATAGTCCATAACCCATCACAACCCTTAATAATTGACATAACCCATCACAACCCTTCATAATTGACCATAACCCATCACAACCCTTCCTATGGTCAATAACCCAGCACAATCCTTTCTGTGGTCCATAACCCATCACAACCCTTTATATTTAACCATAACCCGTCACAACACTTTATAATGGTCTATAACACATCGCAACCCTGTATAATGGTCTATAACCATAACAACCCTTAATTATGGTCCATAACCCATACAAACCTTCATAACGGTCCATAAATCATCACAACCCTTCATAATGGTCCATAACCCAACACAACCTTTTCTATGGTCCATAACCCATCACAACTCTTCACAATTGACCATAACCTATCACAACCCCTCATAATGATCCATAACTCATCGTAACCCTTCATAGTGGTCTATAACCTATCACAACCTTCATAAGGATCCATAACCCATCTTAACCCTTTAGAATGGTCCATAATCCATCACAACCATTGATAGTTGAGCATAACCCATCACAACCCTTCATAAAGGTCCATAACCCAGCACAACCGTTTCTATGGTCCATGACTCATCACAACCCCCTATAATCGACCATAACCTTTCAGAACCCTTCATAATCGTCAATAACCCATCATAATCCTTAATAATGGTTCATAACCCATCACAACCTTCATTATAGTACATAACCCATACAACCATTCACAATGGTCCATTACCCATCACAACCCTTTCTAATGGTCTATAACCCATCACAACCCTTACTATGGTCCATAACCCATCGCAACCTTGTATAATGGTCCATAAGCATAACCCTTCATAATGGTCAATAACCCATAAAAACCTTCATAATAGTCCATAACCCATCACAACCCTTCATAATTGAACATAACTTAACACAAACCTTCATAATGGTCCATCACATATCATAACCCTTCATAACGGTCCATAACCCATCACAACCTTTATAATGGTCCATTGCCCATCACAACCCTTTATAATGGTCAATAACTCATTACAACCCTTGATATTGAGCATAACCCATCACAACCTTTCATAATGGTCCAGCACAACCCTTTCTATGGTCCATAACCCATCACAACCCTTAATAATTGACAAAACCTATCACAACACTTCATAGTGGTCAATAACCCATCATACTCCTTCATAATTGTCTATAAACCACCACAACCTTCATAATAGTCCATAACCCATACAACCCTTTATAATGGTTCATAACCATAACAACTTTTCATAATGGTCCATAACCCATACAAACCTTCATAATAGTCCATAACCCATCACAACCCTTCATGATTGCCCATAACCCATCACAACCCTTCATAATTGACCATAACCCCTCTCAACCCTTCCTATGGTCCATAACCCAACACAACCCTTTTTATGGTCCACAACCCATCACAACCCTTCATAATTAACCATAACCCATCACAACAGTTCATAATGGTCCATAACCTATCGCAACCCTGCATAATGGTCCATAACCATAACAACCCTTGATAATGGCCCATAACCCATACAAACCTTCATAATGGTCCATACCCCATCACAACCCTTCATAATTGACCATAACCTATCATAACCCCTCATAATGGTCCATAACCCTTCATAGTGGTCCATAACCCATCACAGCCTTCATAATGGTCCATAACCCATCACAACCCTTTATAATGGTCCATAACCAATCACAACCTTCATAATGGTCCATAACCCATAACAACCCTTTGTAATGGTCCATAACCCATCACAACCCTTCATAATTCAGCATAACCCATCACAACCCTTCATAATGGTCCATAACCCAACAAAACCCATTCTATGGTCCATAACCCATAACAACCCTTCATAATTGACCATAACTTATCATAACCGTTCATAATGGTCAATAACCTGTTATAATCCTTCATGATGGTTCGTAACCCATCACAACCTTCATAATAGTACATAACCCATACAACCCTTCATAACGGCCATATAGAGGACTAGTGAGAATAAGCATGTAAGAACTCCATATATGCATGGCATCTTCACAAATTCCATGGTCAACTCTTGGAAATGACAAGGAATATTCCCATGCCTTTTGGAGCATGCCAACCCACCTTTCTTGGTGTGTGGTGAACGGGGCTTTTGGGCTTAGAAAGAGAGATTCCCTTGATTTTATTATTTATAAAGTTTTTCAAAAGGGTTTATAAATAATAAACTTCCATTTCCAAATTTAACTCCTTTATTTATTCACATATATATAAACATATATATACACTTATAATTAACATATATACTAATATATATGTTTATATATAAATATATATGTTTATATTATGTATTTATATATACATATGTATATTTTCATAAAATATAAATACTTATACATTGATACATACATGTGAAATTTATTTTAATACTTAAAATTAGAAAAGGGTTAAATACTTATCATTTAAATCATCTAACAATTAAATGATATAAATAATCATAAACACTCTCAAATTAATTCATCTCATATGAATTATAATTTAGAATAACTATTATTTTCCATAAAATAATAATTTTCTGAATAAATTGCAAGCATTATATCGTTTGACGATAAATCAAATTCGTTGTATCAAACGATCAAATTGGTGTTTAACTTGTTATTGGTGTGACCCTATAGGATCATATGTTATTAGCAATTTCATTTTATGATCATCATTGGGCATATAGAACTAGCAATCTCCTACTTGCACAAGGTTGCATCATAGAATGATACCGACAGTGGTGAACATCTAGCAACATTTCACTGCCCGTAATGACATATGACGAAGTGCCATTCAACATTATCCAATTCTTCAAGGCTCAAGGCTCTAATTGATGTACCAAGTTATGTATCGGTTATCCCTTTGTCACAGACATCATGTTAAACATGAGACATGGATACGCAATCATTCTCATTTATGTTCAACTTTTGATAAGGCGCCTTAGATGTCTATCTCTCAACATATAAGAGGAACAAATCCCATCTTGACTACATACGTCTCTCATGTAGTTCACACTATACCTGACAATGGCCTTAATAACTGCCTATTATTTTAAGAACAACGTTTAACCATATCTAAGCATAGTATTCCCCACACTTGAGTCCCAAATATGCATCTCAAGTCTAAGGATATCAAGATACTAACTTTATTCAAGAATTACTTATGACAACGATCCATGAAGTATTCTTGAAGCGGGTCTAGTCCAATACATGTTCACTAACAAGTACCTATGAAATTGGTTTCAACCTTTTGATACTTTTACCCATAAAAGTCAACCAATCCAATTCATATTAGTCTTACTTCATAGTTGCTCCCACAACTATGATCGACTATGGACATTTAGAATAATTAGATTATTCAAGGATTAAACATGCTAATATAGAACACAATAAGTATTAAATAAAAGAATCATATCACATATACATTATTTTAGTTTCAATAATTATTGTTTACTATGTTCCAAATAACCAAATACTGAATACAAATCAAATCCCATTTACTAGAATAGTGAAGTCCTAGACCTCAATCATGATGCTTCATGCTTAACTTACATAAGTGACTTCGAGAATGGATCTGTCAAACTTTGATTTGTGTGAACTTTGTGAATACATCTTTCTCTTTCTTATAACCTTATTCTGAATAGAGTTAAAATTTAAAGAGTAAATGATTGGTGTATTGTATGTGTCTTAGGGTTATATGTGGCTCAAATAAAATTCCTATGACACAAAATATTTCTAGGTAATCCTAAATGGCAGGGATTAACCTAGTTATTTAGTGAACCTATTCATCCAAGCATTTCAACTTTTAGTTTCTAAAACTAAATGTATTCATACTTTGTATAATTTTATCCCATCATGCTTCGCTTGTAATTCCTTCCAAAACCTAGTATTTCATTAATAATGAAGACTTGCCCAATCATGGTTGAGAACGATCTCGACCTTTTGAAGTTATCATTAGCATAACATCTTATGTTATGATGACTTCCATATTCCCATAGATAATGTAACATTCCACAATGTTATTTATAGTTATATTATGACTTCCTTTGCATATTATTGATATGATATTGTCGTACTCATTATGACATGTTCGAGCCTATGCATGTGTACATACGTATGATGGGTTTTAATTGCATAAGCAAATGCAATTCCATCTTATATGTATATAGCTCAGCCTTTATATAATATTGGTACATTGTCAATATGATACTATATTTATTTATAAGAATGTACTTTAGATTCTACTATCTTGAACATTTCAAGATTATATCAATAAATGCAACTTGACTTACTTTTATAAGTCAACTATATTTATCTCCATAGATATCATATTCCAAGAATATGAGTAATACTCTCCCACTAGCCCTTACGCGATCATAAAGTGGAGACTTCCAAAGTCCCACAAATACATTCCAAAACAAGTATATTTATTACATACTAAGCTAGGAATCTTATTGTCCTCATAATAACTTTTATGTGAACATAAAAAAAATACTTCCAATAAATTGCCTTGAATATATATATTCCAAGAATAAGTATGTCTTTCACATATTAAACTAGGAATAATAATATCCTCCCACTTGCTTCTATGTTAACACAAGTTTCTTTACTTTTGATTAGATCAAAATATTTGATCAAAGTAAAATCTAATTAAGATGCTCACTATAATCCATGAATGGATTTCACCTTAGTGTTTGCAGTTTTTAAACCACTTTGTCAGATACAAAATCCGACTTACCATTATTGTAATTTGACAATTTCATCGAAACTTTAGGTATCATTACTCATTGGTCATGAGAAAGGTAAATTTCCCTTTTGGTTCCAAAACCATACAAACGTATGACGTTTTAATAAGAAAGAACTCGATCAAATAATTGATGACACTTTTGCTACATGGTATAGAAAACAATTTGTCAAATTCAGAATCTAATCTAGCAATTCTGTGTCCTATCAACATTTGATCAATCTCAATTAGTTATGTTCAACAATCTTTTGTCAATACTTGCTTCAATATTACATAGAGTTTTGTGAGTCTTGAACTTTCAACTTTCACAAAGCTCCCACTAAACTCGACAATTAGAAACACTTCCAAAGTGTAAGCTTCCTTGGGTAATAAAGCTTTATTGTTAGTGGGATTGTAGAATTGACATCCTAAATAGTTTTAGGATATTCTACAAATACCTATTCATGTAAACCTTGAAGTATTATGTCCTACACAAACTTCAACATACCTTTAAATAAGTCAAGTATGAAACAACTTTCATATGAGTTATTTCAAGGCATCTTGTTTACTAACTTTACAGACCTTACAAATTGTATGTATGACAGTAAGTGAGGCATAGTTCAATAACTATTTAGGAGGTATATAACCATATATCATAGCTAGAAATGTATCCAATAGGATTCATTTCCTTTTCTTAGACACATTGCACAACCCATCGAATGAGTGGTGAGACAATCTCACAATTACCAAGATAATATAAGAATTTGTTCTTTGTGAAGATTTTTATTGGTTCTAATAGTGTTGATTCTACAACTTCACTTTGAGACAATCTTACTTGAGTTTTTCTATTTTAAAACATGTGGTATTGCCAATAACTAATGGTTAGGTGATCTTTATCCCATAGAGATGGCACAACCACCTTGTCAAAATGATGATCCAAGCGGTTAGGTGACCTTTATCCCGCAAGGACCACAAAAACAAGTGTTTTAAATAGGATAGTATAAACTATGTTTCAGGATACACAATTACAACGATTGAATCATTAATGAAGGTAATGTAGTATTTATCATCATATCTAGACATACTTTTGTAAAGATAGCATACAACACAATGTATCTTTCTTAACATTACTTTCTCTATTTCTATACAATTATATAAAAGAGTACAACCTTTTCATATAAACAAGATTTGCATATATCAAATGAAACATTCTCATTTTCCCTCAAAATACCACATAATTGAGGTTGGTATATGCAAATAATGTTTACATGACTTAGTTGATTATGTCTTAGGAGGCTTGATTCAAATCACATTTGATTCTAATGATGATTATAGTGTGTATATATATATATATATATATATATATATATATATATATATATATATATATATATATATATATATATATATATATATATATATATATATATATATATATATATATATATATATATATATATATATATTGTTCCACTAAAAGACACAATGCAACAAGTCATTTTCGAATATGAATATAATCGTCTTATAACAAAATTAAGCAAACTCATTTATCATAACATGCAATTAAATGATGATACATTAAAACATACATTGTTCATGACAATTATTGTTTTACAAAATATGTAATTATGTTCCAAACATAAACTCAATTTCCAAATCTTGCAACTCTTGCTTGATCTTGGGGAATCTTCTTGATCATCTTCAGTTGCTTACCTCTTATTGTAACACATTACAAGTGTCAATCTTTCACTAAGTATCATATACATAGGTGTTAGATTCAAAAGGTAAAAGTTTTATAATATAAGTACTTGGAGTGCTTTCTTTAAGCATCTTTAACTTTGAGATAGGTTTTCCTTCATCCTCTAAGTTCATGTTCTTAATAAACATATAGTATGACTTAGTTAATGAAGTTTGTAGCAAACTCTTTTGATATATTACAACCAAGTTCATACAAGTTATCAAAATAACTCATTATCTTAAGAACGAAAAAGCTCACATTTGTCCTTCCACTATTTTACACTTTTGTAATGTTTGAACTATTTCAAAACATTCAACCTTTGCTTGTTATTGGAACCTTTCCTTAAGTTGTTGTATCATGTCATGTGCAAGTAGGTATTCCATTTCCTTCTAAAGGTCAGGAATAATGCTTGTAAACATAATGCATGATACTTTGATTGGAACATCAACAAGTTATTGGTGGTTCATTGGGAAGTGGAGTGTCAAGAACATAATCTCTATTTTCTTGCTTTAAGAACAATTCTCAAATTTAGATTTCAATCGAAGAAGCTATTATGGCTTAACTTATCCTTCTGAAGGATAGATCATAGGGCGAATTGTTAGGGTTGGGTGTATTTGGGAACATTTACAAAGTTTTATCAAAGTTCATTTAGTATTTTATTTCTTTAATAAATAATACCCTTTGTGTTTCCGAAACATTAATTATTAAAGGCTAGAATCCAAGTTGTAATCCAAGCAAACAGTTAGGTGACCTTTATCCCGTCTACTTAATTTAACGAGGTAGGTAGTGTTTACCAATTATATTGTATATAACTTCTAGCATTATGGGATCATTTAAACAATGTTTGTTTGGTTGGCATGTTTGATCCCATCTATGCCTCAGGTTTCCAATGCTTAGGTGACCTTTATCACAAAAGAACCTCGAACAAATTATCCTACTTAAAATGACATGTAGATTTGACAAACACTAACGGTTAGGTGACCTTTATCCCATTAATGTTGCAAAACTACCTCTAGTATCACAAGACAAATCCAAATGGTTAGGTGACCTTTATCCCACAAGGGTGTACAAGTGATACATGAGTGTCTTTTAAAAGGATGTCATAGATTTGTATTTCGAAAAAGGATTTGTATGTTTTACAATTCTAGTTTTTGAAAAACATATGGTATCATGTAGATTGCATGCATTCAATGAACATGGTACCATTTTAGAAAATCTTATTTTTTTGTTAATTGGTTCCTTAAGTTATAAAATCTTCATTTTATTAACTTCTTATTTGTGGTCAAATTTGTAACTAATATCCTATATTAAGTTTGGGTTTGAGCACATGCATAAGAACCAATTTTAATCCCTAAATAATTACCATTATTACTTAGATTTTGGAGTTTGTATGAATTATTAAAATCTCCATTTTAATTAATTTCACCAATTTTTAAAATTTGACATTTATAGGTTTTAATACAAAAGCTATTTTAGTAAAACAAATTTTAGCACTTCTTATGTTATATATATCAATTTGAAAATTACAAATTCCTTGATGATTATTTTATATTATCTAAGTTGTCTAGCATGCAAAAATCCTATTTTTTATCCAAACACAAAATAATAAAACATTCAATCCACACATGCATGCAAGGGTGCTAAACATAAGCCAACTAGTTGATATTTCATGTGAGCCATACATGAAATATCAAGTCCAATCCTAGGGACAAAAGGTGACCCAAAACTCATCCAAATGATCTCCAATTGAGCTACAACTTTGCCAATCTTCTTATATCACCAAATGAGACTTGAACCACCCTTACTTGGCACCATGGCATGAGCTATGAATTTTTTCTTGTGCCCCAAAACAGATCCAACAACAACATCAAGAGGTTTTTGGAGCTTTTGCACCTTCATTCTTAGTCATATTGATGCTTATACTTGCCAAAACTTCTTATTTGTGTTATATATTAAAGTTAATAACAAGTATAGCACCAAAACAACAAGGAATGAATTTTTCTGTGCCCCATATGAATTCCGAAAATCACAGCAGGAGGGCAGGAAATTTGTGCTGTTTGTTGCAATCTTTCTTTGGCTTTATCTCCTTCACTTGTTACATTTTATAAAAGATACAAAAGAATACAACTATTCTAATACTTACAAATTTAATAAAAGAAGGAAATAACTAATTGTTATTACAAATCATTTGAATAAAATAAAAAATTACAACCATATCGAAAATCATCACAAATTTCACAACACATGGTCCTTTGGCTTGTTTATGCACATTTCATCACATAAAATCATAAGAAAGTCAACAATTTTTTTTAAGGCAACAATTATGTAACCAAATGCATGCAAACATAATTTTTATTTGGTTACATAAAATCATATAATTTATATATGCATGTTGCCAAATAAGCCATGCATGAACATTGCATTCAAGAAGATGAACATTCATGGCTTCCAAAAACTAAGTTCATCCAAATAAACTTATTATCTAAATATGCAATATAGCTATCACTCTGATACCAATTGTTGGAAATCAATGTTCATGTAATAGTTTTCAAAACCTTTGTGTTGCAACGGAAGCATAAAATCATGAACACGAATTTCACTTCCAAGAGGATCATGCTATATGCATGAGAAGATAAACATAAAAACAACCATAGAAATGCATCAAGATTACAACCTTTTGCCTTGACCATGAAAAAGATGATAATATGGTGATGTTGATGATAAAGAAGAACCAAAAAGCGTTCCTCTATAGTTGATCCACCAACAAGCTTGACAACACCAAGAAAATGCTAGTTTTCACTTGCAAAATGAACTCTTCTTGTACTTGAACTTGAAATTCGATTTCTTCCAAGATTGAGAGACTTTTTGGAGAGTTTATCAAGTCTAGAATATATGTGTTACATGAAAGAATCGGCCATATAGAGGACTAGAGAGAATAAGCATGCAAGAACTCCATATATGTATGGCATCTTCACAAATTCCATGGTCAACTCTTGGAAATGACAAGGAATATTCCCATGCCTTTTGGAGCATGCCCACCCACCTTTCTAAGTGTGTGGTGAATGTGGCTTTCGGCTTAGAAAGAGAGATTCCCTTGATTTTATTATTTATAAAGTTTTTCAAAAGGGTTTATAAATGATAAACTTCCATTTCCAAATTTAACTACTTTATTTATTCGCACATTTATAAACATATATATACACTTATAATTAACATATATACTAATATATATGTTTATATATATATATATATATATATATATATATATATATATATATATATATATGTATGTATACAATTTAAATACATATAGATTTATACATACATGTGAAATTTATTTTAATACTTAACATTAGAAAATGGTTAAATACTTATCATTTAAATCATCTAACAATTAAATGAAATAAATAATCATATACATTCTAAAATTAATTCATCTCATAGTAATTATAATTTAGAATAATTATTATTTTCCATAAAATAATAATTTTCTGAATAAATTGCAAGTATTATATCATTTGACGATAAATCAAATTCATTGTATCAAATGATCAAATTGGTGTTTAACTTGTTACTAGTGTGACCCTATAGGATCATATGTTATTAGCAATATCATTTATGATCATCATTGGCATATAGAACTAACATAACAACCCTTCATAATTGACCACAACCTATCACAACCCTTCATAATGGTCAATAACCCATCATAATCCTTCATAATGGTTCATAACCCATCACAACCTTTATAATAGTACATAACCCATACAACCCATCATGACGGTCCATAACCCATCACAACCCTTTCTAATGGTTCATAACCCATCACAACCCTGCATAATGGTCCATAACCATAACAACCCTTCATAAAGGTCCATAACCCATACAAACCTTCATAATAGTCCATAAACAATCACAACCCTTCATAATTGACCATAACCCATCACAGCCCTTCATAATTGACCATAACCCATCACAACCCTTCGTAATTGACCATAACCCATCACAACCCTTCCTATGTTCCATAACCCAACACAACCCTTTCTATAGTCTATAACCCATCACAAACCTTTATAATTAACCATAACCCAACCATCACCCTGATGGCCAAGTGGATAAGGCTTAGGACTCCTTCTCTTCCCCCATAAGGAGGTTCCAAGTTCAAATCCCACTCCCTCCATCAGGGGATGGCCACTGGCCACCTCTCTACCCCCGTAGGTGATTGACCTGGACCACCCTGCTGCCAGGTTTGCGTGGACCCCAAGGTTGCTTCATCAGGGTCATCCAAAGGATAGGTCGGGTGTGATCCTCGGTTATCAAAAAAATAATAACAATAACCAAAACCCATCAAACACTTTATAATGGTCCATCACACATCGCAGCCCTGTATAATAGTCCATAACGATAACAACCCTTCATAATGGTCCATAACCCATACAAGCCTTCATAATAGTCCATAACCCATCACAACCCTTCATAATGGTCCATAACCCATCACAACCCTTTCTATGGTCCATAACCCATCGCAGCCCTGCATAATGGTCCATAACCATAACAACCCTTCATAATGGTCCATACCCCATACAAACCTTCATAATAGTCCATAACCCATCACAACCCTTCATAATTGACCATAACCCATCACAACCCTTCATAATTGACTATAACACATCACAACCCTTCCTATGGTCCATAACATAGCACAACCCTTTTTGTGGCCCATAACCCATCACGAACCTTCATAATTAACCATAACCCATCACAACACTTCATTATGGTCCATAACCCATTGCAACCCTGCATAATGATCCATAACCATAACAACCCTTCATAATGGTCCATAACCGATACAAACCTTCATAATGGTCCATAACCCATCACAACCCATAATATGGTCCATAACCTAATACAACCCTTTCTATGGTCTATAACCAATCTCAACTCTTCATAATTGACCATAACCTATCACAACCCTACATAATGGTCCATAACCCATCATAACCCTTAATAGTGGTCCATAACCCATCACAACCTTCATAATGGTCCATAACCCATCACAACCCTTTATAATAGTCTATAATCCATCACAAACTTCATAATGGTCCATAACCCTTCACAACCCTTTGTAATGGTCCATAACCCATCACAACCCTTCATAATTGAGCATAACCCATCACAAGCCTTCATAATGGTCCATAACCCAACACAATTCATTCTATGGTCCATAACCCAGAACAACCCTTCATAATTGACCATAACCTATCACAACCCTTCATAATGGTCAATAACCTATCATAATCCTTCAGAATGGTTCATAGCCTAACACAACATTCATAATAGTACATAACCCATACAACCCTTCATAACGGTCCATAACCCATCACAACCCTTTCTTATGGCCCATAACCTATCATAACCCTTTCTATGGTCCCTAACCTATTGCAACCCTGTATAATGGTCCATAACCCATCACAACCCTTCATAATTGAACATAACTCATGCGTGATTATCATCGTCATCGTGGTCCTCCGAGGTGTGCTTTTAAGGTTGATATTCAAAAAGCCTATGACACGGTTGACTGGACTTTTCTGCGTACCATCTTGTTTGGGTTTGGTTTCCCCGATCGTATGATTGAATGGATCATGACTTGTGTTTCCACGGTTGCTTACTCTGTGAGTATCAATGGGAATACTCATGGTTATTTCGACGGTAAAAGGGGCCTTCGGCAGGGTGACCCCCTCTCTCCTTATCTCTTCACTCTTGTCATGGAAGTGCTTAACCTTATGATCAAGAGAAACATCCATGATTCTGATTCTTTTAAATTCCACAGACAATGTGACGATCAAAATATCACCCATCTCTGCTTTGCCGACGACCTCCTTCTCTTCTGCCATGGTGATAGCTCTTCGGTTAAACTCTTATGTGACTCTATTGAGGAATTCTCTGGGGTTTCTGGCCTCCATCCCAACATTGCGAAGAGTGAAGCTTTCTATTGTAATGTTGGTGAGAGGACCAGGGCTGCCATTGATCTTATTGTTAAGTTTCCGGAAGGCTCTTTTCCTGTTCGATACCTTGGCGTTCCTCTCATCACCACGCGTCTTGCCCACAAAGACTGTAAAGGACTTGTTGATAAAGTCAAATGCAGGATTAATGACTGGAAAAACAGGTCTCTTTCCTTTGCAGGTCGTCTCCAGCTGATCCTCTCTGTCCTTTCTTCTACTCAAATCTATTGGGCTTCTGTTTTTATTCTTCCTAAATCTATCTCTAACGATATTGAGAAGCTCATGAGAGGTTTCCTCTGGTGCCATGGTGAGTTGAAGCGTGGTAAAGCTAAAGTCTCCTGGAAAACTGTTTGCCTTCCTAAGGAACATGGTGGGCTTGGCATACGTAACCTTGCTATCTGGAATGTTGCCCTTATGGCTTCCCATGTTTGGAGACTCCTTTCCAAGAAAGAGTCCCTATGGGTTAAGTGGATCCACTCTTACCGTTTATGTGGCCGTAACTTTTGGGATGCCCCCAAAAAATACGGTTCTGGATTTGCCTGGCGTAACATCCTGGATATGAGGGATAAGATAAGGGAGTATATAGTTTCCCAGATTGGTGATGGATGCTCTACTTCTGCTTGGTTCGATAACTGGCACCCTGCGGGCCCTCTTTCTAAATTCTTGTCTGTCCGTGACATCCATGATGCAGGTTTCACTCCTGATACAAAGGTAGCTGACCTGGTTCTTAACGGATCTTGGGTTCGGCCTCATTGTTGGAGAGATTCCCATACTGCTCTTCTTTCTCATAACCCCCCTACTCTTTCCACATTCATCCCTGATAATCTCCTTTGGAGATCTAGAGACGGTCAACTCTCTCCTTTCTCTGTTCGTTCTGTTTGGAAGACTATTCGCCCCTATCATCAACCGGTCTTTTGGTTTCATCTTGTTTGGTTCTCCCAGAACATCCCCAGACATGCTTTCATTCTTTAGGTTGCTCTTAAAAATCGCCTTAAGACTCATGATAAAATCAAAATTTGGGACACTAATACCAATCTCATTTGTGCGTTATGCGGGGATTGTCCGGATTCCCTTTCCCATCTCTTCTTTGAATGTTCTTTCACTTCTTTGGTTTGGCATGACCTCCATCATGTCATGAATCTCTCCTTCTCCCCTGATAGCTGGTCTGATATCATTAGTCAACTCAACCCCAGTAATAAGAACAAGACCATATGGTCCATCATTAGAAGACTTGTTTTTGCTGGAGCTGTATATCACATATGGCGGGAAAGAAATTTACGCATTTTTAAAAACATAAAAAGATCCCATCATGCTGTCGTGAATAGTGTTAAGGATGATATCCGCTGTAGACTGCTGAGTCTATCTATGAAAACTTGCACTAATGTTGATTTGGCTAAAACTATTTGGACCCTCCCTTAATTTCCTTCCTTTGCGCTTTCTTTCTTTTTCTGCTTGTTTTGGCTTGTATGGTTTGTTTGTTTTGCAGGTTGTTTTCCTTTATGTTCTTGTTTGCTTCTGGTTCCTTATCTTGTTTTGGTTCCTAGTTTAGCTTGTTGTCCGTTGGGGCCTGTCCCGATGGATTTTCTGTTTTTTGGTGGGGAGTCCCCAGCCTTATATTGTATTTATTCTTTTTATTAATAAATTTGACAGAGGTGCCGCCCTCTTTACCCAAAAAAAAACCCATCACAACCCATCATAATTGACCTTAACCTATCACAACCCTTCATAACGGTTCATAACCTGTCACAACCCTTCATAATGATCCATAACCATAACATTCCTTCATAGTCAATAACCCATCATAACCTTCATAATGGTCCATAATCCATCACAAAATTCATAATAGTTTATAACCTATACAACCCTTCATAATGGTCCATAACCCATCACAACCCTTTCTAATGGTCCATAACCCAGCGTAACCCTTTGATACGTGTATGGGCTGATTATGGTGAGGTTTTAGGAGATTTAAGATTCGATACCTATTGGATTGAGTTCGTATCAAGTCAAGAACACGTCTTAACTATGACAAGTGGTGAAGTATAACAATAATTCAAGATGAACAAAAGTGTTCTTGATTAAAAATTCGTCTATATCATTTTTCATAAATAAAAGTTGGCTTATATGAAGCCTTATTGCAAATCTAGTGGTTACAAGAAAACCAACCAACCACTTATTAAAGCTAGTAAATGAAACTCTAAGTAACTCCTCAAAACAATAACAAAAAACGTCTAAAACTTGAATGCAAACGAAAGTAACATCTAGCAACTTAAAGAACCCAATTAACTCCATCAAATGTAACGACTAGAAGGAGTTAAGACTTGAATAGCTTCAAAAAACGTCTAAGACTTTATGAAGTCTTAAAATGCAGCCTTTATTTTGTCCAAGTCCCCATGCAAACGAATTTAGTCATAATACCACTTGCCACATCACCATTCCACTTGGCAAGCATTAACTCATGACCTTTGGGGTCCACATTGATCATATTTGTATCATCCCCTTGAAAAGGAATTGACATTAATTCTGCTAGGCCATCATCATCAATGTAAGGTGAAAGGTCCCCTACATTGAAGGTTGCATGCACACCAAAGTGTCCTCCCAAATCCACCTTGTAAGCATTATCTATCATTCACCCTTGACACCACCTTGAAAGGACCCTCCGCGTGTGGCATCAATTTGTTCTTCCTTTTGTTAGGAAAACGTTCCTTTCTCATGTGCACCCATACTAGATCACCTTCTTGAAAGACATGTGGTTTCCTATGTTTGTTGGATTTTTGTTTGTACACCTCATTTACAGATTCTATCTTCTCACGAACTTGTTGGTGTAGTTTCATCATAGCCTTCAACTTGTCATTAGCATCCTTGTGAACCAATTCACCATTTGGCAATGGAATCAAATCCAAAGGCATATAAGGATTCACACCATACACGACTTCAAAAGGAGAATAACCTGTTGCATAAGTAGGAGAACGATTATAGGCAAATTCAGCATGTGCAAGTTTGATATCCCAATCCTTTTGAGTCTTGTTTACTAACCCCCTCAACAAAGTACCCAAAGTTCTATTAGTCACATCCGTTTGCCCATCCGTTTGTGGACTGTGGGATGTACTAAAAAGTAACTTAGTACCAACCTTCCTCCACAAAGTATTCCAAAAGTAACTCAAAAACTTGGAACTCCTATCAGAAACAATGGTTTTAGGAATACCATGCGAACGAACCACCACTTTAAAGTACAAATCAGCCACATTAGATGCATCATTAGTTTTATGACATGGCACAAAGTGAGCCATTTTTGAATACCTATCCACCACTCCCATAATGGAATCCTTTTCCCTTTGAGTTCTAGGCAAAGCCACAATGAAATCCATGGACACATCTTCCCAAGGATGAATAGGAACCGGCAAAGGAGTGTAAACACCATGCTTGAAAGTTGTTTTCGCCATGTGACATGTAACACACTTGCTCACAATGTTGGCTACATCCCCAAACATCTTAGGCCAATAGAAATGTTCTCTAAGCACCTCCAAAGTTTTGGTAACGCCAAAATGACCAGCTAAACCACCACCATGAGCTTCACGAATCAGCAACTCACGTATTGCATGTTTTGGAACACAAAGGCGATTGCCTTTGAATAGGAAGCCATCTTGCATCACAAATTCACCATTAGGACCACCTGCACATTTCGAAAACATATCTCCAAAGTCCACATCAGATTGATAATGGTAGTTTATAGTTTCAAACCCCAACAAACGAACATCCAAAGTCACCAATAATGAGTAACGCCTAGACAGTGCATCAGCCACCATGTTACTTTTGCCTGAAAATGAAAGGATTGCAAGAACTCCACCTAATTTGCATGTCTTGTGCTCAATTTTTGTTGCCCATTGATGTACTTCAAGGATTCATGATCAGAATGCAAAATGAAATGATTTGCACGCAAACAATGACTCCAATGATCTAAAGCACGAACAATAGCATAAAACTCCTTATCATAAGTGCAATAATTCAAACGAGCACCACCCAATTTTTCAGAAAAATAAGCAATAGGACGCTTGGATTGGATCAAAACATCCCCAATACCAACTCCACTTGCATCACACTCCACTTTAAATGGTTGAGCAAAATCAGGAAGAGTCAAAATATGAGCATTACACAACAATTCCTTGAGTTTCTCAAACGCCTTTTGAGCTTCCTCTCCCCATGCAAAGATTCCTTTCTTCAAACAACCTATTATGGGACTTGCAATGGTGCTAAAGTCATGAACAAACCTCCTATAAAAAGAAGCAAGACCATGAAATGACCTAACTTCAGAGATGTTAGTAGGAATAGGCCATGACTTGATTGCTTCTGTTTTGGATGGATCCATGGACACGCCATCTCTCGACACCACAAAACCCAAAAATGCCACCTCTTCAACCAAAAAACGAACATTTTTCTAGCTTCCCATAGAGTTTTTGAGCTCTAAGGGTCTCGAAAACCTGTTTTAAGTGGCCTAAATGATCCTCCAAGCTCTTGCTATATACCAAGATATCATCAAGGTATACCACCACAAACCTGCCCAAAAAAGATTTTAGCACTTCATTCATTAGTCGCATGAAAGTGCTAGATGCATTAGTTATACCAAACGGCATCACGGTCCATTCATACAAGCCATGTTTAGTTTTAAAGGCTGTTTTCCATTCATCCCCTTCACGTATACGGATCTGATGGTAACCACTTCTCAAATCAAATTTTGAGAGAACACAATGGAACCATGTAACTCGTCCAACAAGTCATCAGTTCTAGGAATAGGAATCGGTATTTTATGGTGATGTTATTAACAGCCCTACTATCAAGACACATCCTCCAAGAACCATCTTTTTTTGGAACCAACAACACAGGAACATCACAAGGACTTAGGCTTTCACGAACATAACCCATTTTCATGAGTTCATCAATTTGTTTTTGTAACTCCTTTGTCACCTCCGGATTACATCTATAAGCAGCTTTATTGGGCAAAGGAGCACCCGGAATAAGATCAATTTGGTGTTTAATACCACGGATTGGAGGTAAACCCCGTGGTAATTCACTTGGAAACACATCTTGGAACTCAAGTAACAAATCAGCAATAGAACTTTCTTCATGCGCCACTTTTGCCACCTTTGCATGCTCATCAGCCACGAGCACATAAATCACATCACCTTGAGAACTTGCTCCACCTCCCTTTCACTACCAAACATAGAAAGATTAGGTTTTTTTTACTTGTTTAGAATTCATGGACCTTATCACCGTTGGAGACATGGGTTTTAACACAATTTTTTTATTATTGTGTCTTAACTCTTATTCGGTACTCCTCCCCCTATGTAACACGTCCCTATCAAATTTCCAAGGACGCCCCAACAAGATATGACATGCATCCATTAGAATAACATCACACAACACTTCATCTTCATAAGACCCCATAGTTAGATCAACTCTAACCTGTTTTGTCACCGTCTATAACCCATCACCCTTCATAATTAACCATAACCCATCACAACACTTCATAATGGTCCATAACCCATCGCAACCCTGCATAATGGTCCATAACCATAAGAACCCTTCATAATTGTCCATAACAAATACAAACCATCATCATGGTCCATAACCCATCACCACCCTTCATAATGGTCCATAACCCATCACAACCCTTCATAATGGTCCATAACCCAACACAACCCTTTCTATGGTCCATAACCCATCACAACTCTTCATAATTGACCATAACCTATCAAAACCCCTCATAATGGTCCATAACCCATCATAACACTTGATAGTGGTCCATAACCCATCACAACCTTCATAATGGTCCATAACCCATCACAGCCCTTTATAATGGTCCATAACCCATAAAACCCTTCATAATGGTCCATAACCCACCACAACCCTTTATAATGGTCCATAACCCATCACAACCCTTCATAATTGAGTATAACCCATCACAGACCTTCATAATGGTCCACAACCCAACACAACCCTTTCTATGGTCCATAACACATTACAACCCTTCATAATTGTCCATAACCTATCACAACCCTTCATAATGGTCAATAACCCATCATAATCCTTGATAATGGTTCATAGCCCATCACAACCTTCATAATAGTACATAACCCATACAACCCTTCATAACAGTCCATAACCCATCACAACCCTTTCTAATGGTCCATAACCCATCACAACCCTTTCTATGGTCCATAACCCATCGCAACCCTGCATAATGGTCCATAACCCTAACAACCCTTCATAATGGTCCATAACCCATACAAACCTTCATAACAGTCCATAACCCATCAGAACCCTTCATAATTGACCATAACCAATCACAACCCTTCCTATGGTCCATAACCCACCACAACCCTTTCTATGGTCCATAGCCCATCCCAACCCTTTCTGTGGTCCATAGCCCATCACAACACTTCATAATGGTCCACAACCCATCAAAACCCTGCATAATGGTCAATAACCAAAAAAACCCTTCATAATTATCCATAACCAATACAAACCTTCATCATGCTCCATAAACCCATCACAACCCTTCATAATGGTCCATAACCCATCACAACCCTGCAAAATGGTCTATAACCCAACACAACCCTTTCTATGGTCCATAACCCATCACAACTCTTCATAATTGACCATAACCTATCAAAACCCCTCATAATGGTCCATAACCCTTTATAGTGGTCCATAACCCATCACAACCTTCATAAAGGTTTGTAACCCATCACAACCCTTTATAATGGTCCATAGCCCATCACAACCTTCAAAATGGTCCATAACGCATCAAAGCCCTTTATAATGGTCCATAACCCATCACAAGACTTCATAATTGAGCATAACCCATCACAACCCTTCATAATGGTCCATAACCCATAACAACCCTTCATAATTGACCATAACCTATCACAACCCTTCATAATGGTCAATAACCCATCATAACCCTTGATAATGGTTCATAACCTATTACAACCTTCATAATAGTACATAACGCATACAACCCTTGATAACGGTCCATAACCCATAACAACCCTTTCTAATGGTCTATAACCCATCACAACCCTTTCGATGGTCCAGAACCCATCGCAACCCTGCATAATGGTCCATAACTATAACAACCCTTCATGATGGTCCATAACCTATACAAACCTTCATAATAGTCAATAACCCATCACGCCCTTCATAATTAACCATAACCCATCACAACATTTCATAAAGGTCTATAAACATCGCAACCATTCGTAATGATCCATAACCATAACAACCCTTCATAATGGTCCATAACCCATACAAACCTTCATAATGTGGTCCTTAACACATCACAACCCTTCATAATGGTACATAACCCAACACAACCCTTTCTATGGTCCATAACCCATCACAACTCTTCATAATTGACCATAACCTATCACAACCCCTCATAATGGTCCATAACCAATCATAACCCTTCATAGTGGTCCATAACCCATCACAACCTTTATAATGGTCAATAACCCATCACAACCCTTTATAATGGTCCATAACCCATGACAACCCCTCATAATTGAGCATAACCCATCACAACCCATAATAATGGTCCTTGACCCAACACAACCCTTCATAATTGACCATAACCTATCACAACCCTTCATAATGGTCAATAACCCATCATAATCATTCATAATGGTTTATAACCCATCAAAACCCTTTCTAATGGTACATAACCCATCATAACCCTTTCTAATGGTCCATAACCCATCACAACCCTTTCCATGGTCCATAACCCATCGTAACCCTACATAATGGTCCATAACAATAGCAACCTTTCACAATGGTCCTAACCCCATACAAACTTCATAACAGTCCATAACCCATCACAACCCTTCATAATTCACTATAACCCATCACAACCCTTCATAATTGACCATAACCTATCAGAATCTTTCCTATGGTCCATAACCCAGCACAACCCTTTCTATGGTCCATAACCCATCACAACCCTTCATAATTAACCATAACCCATCACAACACTTCATAATGGTCCATAACCTATCACAACCCTGCATAATGCTCCATAACCATAACAACCCTTCATAATTGTCCATAACCCATCACAACCCTTCATAATGGTCCATAACCCAACACAACCCTTTCTCTGGTCCATAACCCATCACAACTCTTCATAATTGACCATAACCTATCAAAACCCCTCATAATATTCCATAAACCAACACAACCCTTTCTCTGGTCCATAACCCTTCACAACCTTCATAATGGTCCATAACCCATCACAACCCTTTATAATGGTCCATAACCTATAAAACCCTTCATAATGGTCCATAACCCATCACAAACCTGAAGGTTTAATAGGATTTATTTTGGATTGTATAGGTAAAATTTGGTTCCATTCAATTGAATAGAAATGGATTTGTGCTTGAATAGGTTGGCTTATTTAGACTAGTTGTTGATGGGTTTGTTTTTTATAATGGAACATAACTCATCACAACTCTTCAACTCTTCATAATTGAGCATAACCTATCACAGCCCTTCATAATGGTCCATAACCCAACACAACCCTTTCTATGGTCCATAACCCATAACAACCCTTCATAATTGACCATAACCTATCAGAACCCTTCATAATGGTCAATAACCAATCATAATCCTTGATAATGGTTCATAACCCATCACAACCTTCATAATAGTACATAACCCATACAACCCTTCATAACAGTCCATAACCCATCACAACCCTTTCTAATGGTCCATAACCCATAACAACCGTTCATAATGGTCCAAAACCCATACAAACCTTCATAACAGTCCATAACCCATCACAACCCTTCATAATTGACCATAACCCATCACAACCCTTCATATTGACCATAAGTCATCACAACCCTTCCTATGGTCCATAACCCAGCACAACCATTTCTATGGTCCATAACCCATCACAACCCTTCATAATTAACCATAACCCATCACAACACTTCATATTGGTCCATAATACATCACAACCCTGCATAATGGTCCATAACCATAACAACCCTTCATAATGTTCCATAACATATTCAAACCTTCATCATGGTCCATAACCCATCACAACCCTTCATAATGGTCCATAACCCATCACAATCCTTCATAATGGTATATAACCTAACACAACCCTTTATATGGTCCATAACCCATCACAACTCTTCATATTTGACCATAACCTATCAAAACCCCTCATAATGGTCCATAACTCTTCATAGTGGTCCATAACCCATCACAACCTTCATAATGGTCTGTAACCCATCACAACCCTTTATAATGGTCCATAACCAATCACAACCTTCATAATGGTCCATAACTCATCATAACCCATTATAATGATCCATAACCTATCACAACCCTTCATAATTGAGCATAACCCATCACAACCCTTCATAATGGTCCATAACCCAACACAAACCTTTCTATGGTCTATTACCCATAACAACCCTTCATAATTGACCATAACCGATCACAACCCTTCATAATGGTCCATAACCCATCATAATCCTTGATAATGGTTCATAACCCATCACAACCTTCATAATGGTCCATAACTCATCACAACCCTTTATAATGGTCCATAACTCATCACAACCTTTCATAATTGAGCATAACCCATCACAACCCTTCATAAGGGTCCATAACCCAACACAAACCTTTCTATGGTCCATAACCCATAACAACCCTTCATAATTGACCATAACCTATCACAACCCTTCATAATGGTCTATAACCTATCATAATCCTTTCTAATTCTTAATAACCCATCACAACCCTTTCTATGGTCTACAACCAATCGCAACCGTGCATAATGGTCCATAACAATAACAACCCTTCATAATGGTCATAACCCATACAAACCTTCAAAATTGTCAATAACCCATCACAACCCTTTATAATTGACCATAACCCATCACAACCCTTCATAATTGACTATAACCCATCACAATCATTCATAATTGACCAAAACGCATCACAACCCTTCATATGGTCCATATCCCAGGACAACTCTTTCTATGTTCCATAACCCATCACAACCCTTCATAATTAACCATAACCCATCACAACACTTCATAATGGTCCATAACACATCGCAACCCTGCATAATGGTCCATAACCATAACAAACCTTCATAATGGTCCATAACCCATGCAAACCTCCATAATGGTCCATAACCCGTTACAACCCCTCATAATGGTCTATAACACAACACAACTATTTCTAGGATCCATAACCAATTACAACTCTTCATAATTGACCATAACCTTTCACAACCCCTCATAATGGTCCATAACCCATCATAAATCTTTATAGTGGTCCATCACCCATCACCACATTCATAATGGTCAATAACCCATTACAACCCTTTATAATGGTCCATAACCCATCACAACCCTTTCTATGGTCCATAACCCATCGCATCCCTACATAATGGTCCATAACCATAACAACCCTTCATAATGGTCCATAACCCATACAAACTTTCATAACAGTCCATAACCCATCACAACCCTTCATAATTGACCATAACCCATCACAACCCTTCATAATTGACCATAACCCAGCACAACCCATTCTATGGTCCATAACCCAACACAACCCTTCATAATTAACCATAACCCATCACAACACTTCATAATGGTCTATAACCCATTGCAACCCTGCATAATGGTCCATAACCATAACAACGCTTCATAATGGTCCATAACCCATCACCACCCTTCATAATGGTGCATAACCCAACACAACCCTTTCTATGGTCCATAACCCATCACAACTCTTCCTAACTGACCATAACCTATCAAAACCCCTCATAATGGTCCATAACCCATCATAACCCTTCATAGTGGTCCATAACCCTTCAAAACCCCAGAAAACCCTAATCAGTCATATGAAAACTAAAAAACCCAATTCAAAGAAAAAACCTCTCAAGAAAAACCTCTCTTTTTAGCAATCTTTAAGTTTTTAATATTTCTTTAAGTTTTTGTATTTTTTTTAATTATGGCTGGTGTATCACCAGGCATAATTCCTCGTTCAGATCAATGCTTGGAAAATGAAATTATTTCAGAAAATCAAAATCATATATTTTCTGCACATGGTTTGAAGGATCATGAATTTACTTTAAATCTAGTAGAAAAAAGATTAAAAAACATGAAAAAAAAACAGAATTCTTTCTTTAAACATCTAGATAAAGGAATAAAAAAAAGAAATCAATTTTCAACCATAAACATATTTCAGAATTAGCAGTGGCAAATGAAATACAAGTACATTCTCAAAATGATCTCAACAAAGATAATACAAATCCATCCTCTATGTTCACTTCGGCTAAAAAAATTTCTATAGATCACGATGGGGAAGAGGATGGTCTTGAGTTGAACAAAGGAATGATCACTGATTACTCATCCTCTGAAGAAAACAATATTGAAGATGCTGCATTAATCGATGGTTTGAGGACGGTTGTTGAGCACAAGGCTGGAAATAATACCAATAAAGCTCCTAATACGGAAATACATGAATGCATGATCAACCAACACACATCCGGTCATAGAAGTGAAGATGAAGATGCTGAAGACGAGGGTGAACATGATGAATATATTAATAATGGAGACTGCATGCTATCGAATAGAGGAGAAGAACACTTCAACACGTCTTCTTGTGGAAACGACTTCAGGAAAACAGATCGAGAAGTTGGGAAGGATGGTGGAGATAGCTGTACGCCTCCTGTTCAAGTTCCAACTATCACCATGAACACTTCTCCCATAGAGCATCGAGATGGAAAGACGATTGCTAATGATCAAGAAAAATCCGACGGTCACAAAAAATCCGACGGTCACAAGCTAAGAAAGAGAACCGGCCATCACATGTCTAAGAGTGGAGTTCAAACCACTTTGTCTCCTCAAATGCACGATCTCTTGAAAGGAAAAGGGGGTAAAAACTTTATTCATTCCTCTATTGCACTAGCTAATGATAGTTGTCCCACTTGTAGCCTTCATTTAGGAGAATCCTATGAGTGCAATCATCAATGTCCCCCTAGCTTTATTAACTTTCAACCTCAAGTGACAAGCTTTACGGATTCTAACTTAAAAACGTTGCAAACTTCTTCTCTACTTGGACCTCATCCAAAAAACTTAGCCCATATGAATACAAACCCGATAAACTCAATTATTGGACAGCCCATGAAACAATTACCCCATAAATCTATTTTTCAGCCCAAAGAATATATTGGAGAAGCCCATAATAACTTAGCCCATATGAATACAAATCCTCCTGTTACTAAAACCTTAGCCCATATGTTAAATGGTCATCATCAAAATGTTAATTTACATAAGTCTAATCATGAAAATAAAAATAATGACAAAAATGCTTGGAGTCGATCTTTACCGTTACTTAATAACTCTCATGCTAATATCATTACCGGCACCCAAAAACATGCGAACGATAAGTTTCATTTTATTCCTAATTTAACTAATGATATTAATGTGCCAGTTGATATTCCTTTAACGGCTGTTACTAAAGTCTGTGAAACTTTCGCTAAGACTATTTGTGGTTACTTTGTTGGAAAAAAAATGAATTACTCTGATGTTCGTTACCTAGCTTCCAAAATGTGGTCTATACATGGCCTCCAAGATGTCCTCCTAAATGAAAAAGGAGTTTATCTTTTTAAATTTAGTGACGACAATGGTATGCATCATGTTATCACACATGGACCCTGGACTTTTAAGGGTGTCCCGATGGTCATCCAAAAATGGCGTCCCGGTTTGAGTATTCATAAGAATAATCACGACAAGCTTCCTCTCTGGATTAAAATCCATGATATTCCCTATGAGGCTTGGAGTGATGATGGGCTTAGTCATATTGCCTCCAAAATTGGGAAGCCTCTTGCTATGGATTCCTATACGGCTAATATGTGCAAATATGCAGCTGGTAAATCTGTATATGCCCGTGTCCTTCTTGAGGTCCCAACAAAATCTACTTGGGTGGATAAAGTGAATATTCGTATTCCTGATCCGAATACTCTTGAATACTCCAGCCATACCCTTAGTATTGAATATGAATGGAAACCCCCTATGTGCTCTCATTGCACGGTTTATGGGCATGAAACTAACAACTGTATGAATGTAATCTCTAAGAACAGTGAAGCTAAGACCAAAGATGAAATGCCTCTTGATCATATGATAGTTACCTCTCCTATGCAACTTGATGATGGATTTACGGTGGTTACTAAAAAGAAATCCTTAATGAAACATGGGCCAAATTTTGAATATAATAATAATGATATTTCACAAGATAAGTCTATTAGAAATACCCAAACGGGTGGGAGGAATAAAGAAATTGCAAAAAATCATGCCAATATTAATTATAATAAAAGTAAAATAAATTTAAGAACTGAGAATCACCCTGTCCCTAAAAAAACTTGTCATTCATCTCGCAATGTCCCTAACAAGAAACGCCCTCCCATTACCCCTCATTCTAGTAATACCTCTCACAAAAATTGTATAGATGTTGTTGGTTTCCCTAGCCCCATCCTCCGGCTATCATCCTCTTTACCTCCTAAAATATCTAAGCACTCCACCCTTATTTTCAATGCCTTTTCCATTCTAGAGTCTTCTTCCAACGATATGACGGATCTTCCTGGTCCCTCTGCCCAACTCCCTCCTAGTAATGCCCCAACCAAACTTATTCCTGATGATGTTAACCCTGATTTTGTTATCCTTAACGATGTGGATGAACTCATTGAGGTTGAATCTGATGATGGTGACACGGCCAAGTTTATTAATGATGATGTTATTGAATCACCTAATGACCAGACTAGAATAGCTCAGGAGTCCGAGCTGATGGATTCCACCAACATCCACGTTTCCATATGACGCACATCGCTGCATGGAATACTCGCGGTCTCTGTAAGCCTTCTCATCAGAAAGCATTGAGAGATCTTATCCGCGATCAAAATCTTAATATTTGTGCTTCTCTTGAGACTCGTGCTGCCTTCCATAACCTTCCTCTTATCTGTAGTCGTACTTTTGGCTCTTGGTCGTGGTCGTCCAACGGTCTCTTCTCCCTAGAGGGACTAGAATTGTGGTTGCCTGGGATCCGCTTGCCATTGATATGATGCTTATCGACTTAAATGATCAGGTTATGCATTTCAAAGTTAATATTCGTGATTCTAATAAATCCTTTTTTTGCTCCTTCGTCTATGCTCATAATGATCACATGATGCGTCGCTCTCTCTGGCATTCTCTTGCGGTCCATAAGAATATGGTTAGAGATACCCCTTGGATTCTTTTGGGTGATTTCAATGTTGCTCTTGATATTAAAGATAGCACCTCAGGGTCGTCTGGGATTTCTCGTGCCATGGAGGACTTCAGGGACTGTGTCAATCTGATGGAAATGGAGGATCTTAACTATAAAGGTCTCTTCTACACCTGGACCAAGTCTCCTAATGGTTCGGGTGGCATCCTCAAGAAGATCGATCGAGTCATGGGAAATACTCACTTCGTTGCTTCTTTCCCCTCCTCTACTGTCAATTTTCTCCCTTACCGTTCGTCCGATCACACTCCTGCTGTGCTTTCTCTCCCCCATCGTGCCCCTTTCCAACCTAAGCCCTTCAAGTTCCCTAATTTCCTGACTTATAAGAACGATTTCAAGCAGATTGTTGCCTCTTCTTGGAACCCTAATATCACTGGATATCGGATGTATAAGGTTTTCAAAAACCTTAAAAATCTGAAAGTGCCGATTCGTAAGATGCTTCGCAACCAGGGAAACCTCTTTTCTAAGGTTATCTCTCTTCGTAATGAGCTTGATAGAGTTCAGATTGCTTTGGATCGGGATCCTTTCAATAAGGATCTTCGTGAAGAACAATGCAGGTATCTCCTCGCTTTCAACGAGGCTAGCCTGGATGAAGAGAGGTTCCTGAAACAAAAGGCTAAGGTTAAATGGCTGCGTGAGGGTGATAAAAATTCGGTTTTTTTCCACAAATCGGTTAAAAGTCGTAAATCTCGCAATCGTATTAATTCTATCCAGGATGCTCAAGGTAACTGGATCTCGGGGAATGATCTTCCTAATCTTTTTGTCTCTCACTTTCAAGCTTTCTTGGGTTCTGCTCAGCCTTCCATTGCTATTCGTGATCCTTCTTCCCTCTTCTCTAATAAGGTTTCCCCAATCCAATCTGCCGCCATGCTTACTCCTGTTACTGATGCGGAGGTTAAGTGTGTCTTGTTCCAGATGGGTGATGATAAAGCTCCTGGTTCTGATGGTTTCTCTGCTAAGTTCTTCAAGTCTGCTTGGGATATTGTGGGTCCTGATTTCTGTATGGCTGTTAAGGAATTCTTCTATTTTGGCAAACTTCTTAAGTCCTTCAACAGCACCATCCTTGCGCTTATCCCTAAAGTTGATTCTCCTTCCAAAGTCACTGATTTCCGCCCTATAGCTTGTTGTAACGTTGTTTACAAATGTATCAGCAAGCTTATTGCGGATCGTATTAAAAACCATCTTTCTTCTCTGGTTGATGAAAACCAGTCTGCTTTCATCCCTGGTCGTTTGATCACCGACAACGTCCTTCTTGTCCACGAACTCATGCGTGATTATCATCGTCATCGTGGTCCTCCTAGGTGTGCTTTTAAGGTTGATATTCAAAAAGCCTACGACACGCTTGACTGGACGTTTCTTCGGACCATCTTGTTTGGGTTTGGATTCCCTGATCGTATGATTGACTGGATCATGACATGTGTTTCCACGGTTGCTTACTCTGTGAGTATCAATGGGAATACTCATGGTTATTTCGACGGTAAAAGGGGCCTTCGGCAGGGAGACCCCCTCTCTCCTTATCTCTTCACTCTTGTCATGGAAGTGCTTAACCTTATGATCAAGAGAAACATCCATGATTCTGATTCTTTTAAATTCCATAGACAATGTGATGATCAAAATATCACCCATCTCTGCTTTGCCGACGATCTCCTTCTCTTTTGCCATGGTGATAGCACTTTGGTTAAACTCATATGTGATTCTCTTGAGGAATTCTCTGGGGTTTCTGGCCTCCATCCCAATACTGCGAAGAGTGAAGCTTTCTACTGTAATGTTGGTGAGAGGACCAGGGCTGCCATTGACCTTATTGTTAAGTTTCCTGAGGGCTCTTTCCCTGTCCGATACCTTGGCGTTCCTCTCATCACCACTCGTGTTGCCCACAAAGACTGTAAAGGCCTTGTTGATAAAGTCAAATGCAGGATTAATGACTGGAAAAACAAGTCTCTGTCCTTTGCTGGTCGTCTCCAGCTCATCCTCTCTGTCCTTTCTTCTACTCAAATCTATTGGGCTTCTGTTTTTATTCTTCCTAAATCTATCTCTAACGATATTGAGAAGCTCATGAGAGGCTTCCTCTGGTGCCATGGTGAGTTGAAGCGTGGTAAGGCTAAAGTCTCCTGGAAAACTGTATGCCTTCCTAAGGAACATGGTGGTCTTGGCATACGTAACCTTGCTATCTGGAATGTTGCACTTATGGCTTCCCATGTTTGGAGACTCCTTACCAAGAAAGAGTCCCTATGGGTTAAGTGGATCCACTCATACCGTTTATGTGGCCGTAATTTTTGGGATGCCCCCAAAAAATACGGTACTGGATTTGCCTGGCGTAACATCCTGGATATGCGGGATAAGATAAGGGAGTATATAGTTTCCCAGATAGGTGATGGATGCTCTACCTCTGCTTGGTTTGATAACTGGCACCCTGCGGGCCCTCTTTCTAAATTCCTGTCTGTCCGTGACATCCATGATGCGGGTTTCACTCCTGATACTAAGGTTGCTGACCTGGTTCTTAACGGATCTTGGGTTCGGCCTCAGTATTGGAGGGATTCCCATGGTGCTCTTCTTTCTCATAACCCTCCTACTATTTCCACGACCGTCCCTGATAAACTCCTTTGGAGATCTAGAGACGGTCAACTCTCTCCTTTCTCTGTTCGTTCTGTGTGGCAGTCTATTTGCCCCTATCACCAACCGGTCTTTTGGTTTCATCTTGTTTGGTTCTCCCAAAACATCCCCAGACATGCTTTCATTCTTTGGGTTGCTCTTAACAATCATCTAAAGACTCATGATAAAATCAAAATCTGGGACACTAACTCCAATCTCATCTGTGCATTCTGCGGGGACTGTCCGGATTCCCTTTCCCATTTCTTCTTTGATTGTTCTTACACTTCTTTGGTTTGACATGACCTCCATCATGTCATGAATCTCTCCTTCTCCACTGATAGCTGGTCTGATATCATTAGTCAACTCAGCCCCATTAATAAGATCAAGAACATTTGGTCCATCATTAGAAGACTTGTTTTTGCTGGAGCTGTCTACCACATATGGCGGGAAAGAAACTTACGCATTTTTAAAAAAATAAAAAGATCCCTTAATTTTCTTCCTCTGCGCTTTCTTTTTTTCTCTGCTTGTTTTGGCTTGTATGGTTTGTTTGTTTTGAAGGTTGATTTCCTTTATATTCTTGTTTGCTTATGGTTCTTTCTCTTGTTTTGGTTCCTAGTTTAGCCTGTTGTCCGTTGGGGCCTGTCCCGAAGGATTTTCTGTTTTTTGGTGGGGAGTCCCCAGCCTTATATTGTATTTATTCTTTTTATTAATAAAATTTGCCAGAGGTGCCGCCCTCTTTACCCAAAAAAAAAAAAAAAAAAAAAAACCCTTCAAAACCTTCAAAATGGTCCATAACCCATCACAACCCTTTATAATGGTCCATAACCTATAAAACCCTTCATAATGGTCTATAACCGATCACAAACTTTTATAATGGTCCATAACCCATCACAATTCTTCATAATTGAGCATAACCCATCACATCCCTTCACAATGGTCCATAACCCAACACAACCTTTTCAATGGTCCATAACCCATAACAACCCTTCATAATTGACCATAACCTATCAGAACCCTTCATAATGGTCAATAACCCATCATAATCCTTGATAATGGTTCATAACCCATCACAACCTTCATAATAGTACATGACCCATACAACCCTTCATAACAGTCCGTAACCCATCACAACCCTTTCTAATGGTCCATAACCCATAACAGTCCTTTCTATGGTCCATAACAAATCGCAACCCTGCATAATGGTCCATAACCATAACAACCCTTCATAATGGTCCATAACCCATACAAACCTTCAGAACAGTCCATAACCCATCACAACCCTTCATAATTGACCATAAACCGTCACAACCCTTCATAATTGACCATAACCCATCACAACCCTTCCTATAGTCAATAACCCAGCACAACCATTTCTATGGCCCATAACACATCACAACCCTTCATAATTAACCATAACCCATCACAACAGTTCATAATGATCCATAACCCATCGCAACCCTGCATAATGGTCCATAACCCATACAAACCTTCAGAACAGTCCATAACCCATCACAACCCTTCATAATTGACCATAAACCGTCACAACCCTTCATAATTGACCATAACCCATCACAACCCTTCCTATAGTCAATAACCCAGCACAACCATTTCTATGGTCCATAACACATCACAACCCTTCATAATTAACCATAACCCATCACAACAGTTCATAATGATCCATAACCCATCGCAACCCTGCATAATGGTCCATAACCTTAACGACCCTTCATAATTGTCCATAACCTATACAAACCTTCATCATGGTCCATAACCCATCACAACCCTTCATAATGGTCCATAACCCATCACAACTCTTCATAATTTAACATAACCTATCAAAATCCCTCATAATGGTCCATAACCCTTCATAGTGGTCCATAACCCATCATAACCTTGATAATGGTATGTAACCCATCACAACCCTTTATAATGGGACATAACCCATCACAACCTTCATAATTGTCCATAACTCACCACAACCCTTTATAATGGTCCTTAACACATAACAACCCTTCATAATTGACCATAACCTATCACAACCCATCATAATAGTCAATAACCCATCATAATCCTTGATAATGGTTCATAACCCATCATAACCTTCATACAACCCTTCGTAACAGTGTGTAACCTATGATAACCGTTTCTAATGGTCCATAACCCATCACAACCCTTTCTATGGTCTATAACCCATCGTAACCGTGCATAATGGTCTATAACAATAACAACCCTTCATAATGGTCATAACCCATACAAACCTTCAAAATAGTCAATAACCCATCACAACCCTTCATAAATTGACCATAACCCATCACAACCCTTCATAATTGACCATAACCCATCACAACCCTTCCTATGGACCATATCCCAGGACAACCCATTCTATGGTCCATAACCCATCACAACCCTTCATAATTAACCATAACCCATCACAACACTTCATAATGGTCCATAACACATCGCAACCCTGCATAATGGTCCATTACCATAACAATGCTTCAAAATGGTCCATAACCCATACAAACCTTCATAATGGTCCATAACCCATCATAATCCCTTATAATGGTTCATAACCCATCACAACATTCATAATAGTACATAACCTAGACAACCCTTCATAAAAGTCCATAACCCATCAGAACCCTTTCTAATAGTCCATAACCCATCACAGTCCATTCTATGGTCCATAACCCATCGCAACCCTGTATAATGGTCCATAACCATAACAACCCTTCATAATGGTCCATAACCCATACAAACCTTCATAATAGTCCATAACCCATCACAACCCTTCATAATTGACCATAACCCATCACAACCCTTCCTATGGTTCATAACCCAGCACAACCATTTCTAAGGTCCATAACACATCACAACCCTTCATAATTAACCATAACCCATCACAACACTTCATAATGGTGCATAACCCATGGCAAACCTACATAATGTTTCATAACCATAACAACCCTTCATAATTGTCCATAACCTATACAATCCTTCATCATGGTCCATAACCCATCACAAATCTTCATAATGGTCCATAACCCATCACAACCCTTCATAATGGTCTATAACCCAACACAATACTTTATATGGTCCATAACCCATCACAACTCTTCATAATTGAACATAACCTATCAAAATCCCTCATAATGGTCCATAACCCTTCATAGTGGTCCATAACCCATCACAACCTTCATAATGGTCTGTAACCCTTCACAACCTTTTATAATGGTCCATAACCAATCACAACCTTCATAATGGTCCATAACTCACCACAACCCTTTATAATGGTCCATAACCCATCGCAACCCTTCGTAATTGAGCATAACCCATCACAACGCTTCATAATGGTCCATAACCCAACACAAACCTTTATATACTCCATAACACATTACAACCCTTCATAATTGACCATAACCTATCACAACCCTTCATAATGGTCAATAACCCATCATAATCCTTGATAATGGTACATAACCCATCACAACCTTCATAATAGTACATAACCCATACAACCCTTCATAACGGTCCGTAACCTATGACAACCGTTTCTAATGGTCCATAACCCATCACAACCCTTTCTATGGTCAATAACCCATCGTAACCGTGCATAATGGTCCATAACAATGACAACCCTTCAGCATGGTCATAACCCATACAAACCTTCAAAATAGTCAATAACCCATCACAACCCTTCATAAATTGACCATAACCCATCACAACCCTTCATAATTGACCATAACCCATCACAACCCTTCCTATGGTCCATATCCCAGGACAACCCTTTCTATGGTCCATAACCCATCACAACCCTTCATAATTAACCATAACCCATCACAACACTTCATAATGGTCCATAACACAACGCAACACTGCATAATGGTCCATTACCATAACAACCCTTCATAATAGTCCATAACCCATACAAACCTTCATAATGGTCCATAACCCATCACAACCCTTTCTATGGTCCATAACCCATAACAACCCTTCATAATTGACCATAACCTATCAGAACCCTTCATAATGGTCAATAACCCTTCATAATAATACATAACACAGACAACCCTTCATAACAGTCCATAACCCATCACAACCCTTTCTAATGGTCCATAACCATAACAACCCTTCACAATGGTCCATAACCCATACAAACCTTCATAACAGTCCATAACCCATCACAACCCTTCATAATTGACCATAGACCATCACAACCCTTCATAATTGACCATAACCCATCACAACCCTTCCTATGGTCCATAACCCAGCATAACCATTTCTAAGGTCCATAACACATCACAACCCTTCATAATTAACCAGAACCCATCACAACACTTCATAATGGTCCATAACCCATCGCAACCCTACATATTGGTTCATAACCATAACAACCCTTCATAATTGTCCATAACCTATAAAATCCTTCATCATGGTCCATAACCCATCACAACTCTTCATAATTGAACATAATCTATCAAAATGGCTCATAATGGTCCATAACCCTTCATAGTGGTCCATCATCCATCACAACCTTCATAATGGTCTATAACCCATCACAACCCTTTATAATGGTCCATAACCCATCACAACCTTCATAATGGTCCATAACTCACCACAACCCTTGATAATGGTCCATCACCCATCACAACCCTTCATAATTGAGCATAACCTATCACAACGCTTCATAATGGTCCATAACCCAACACAAACCTTTATATAGTCCATAACCCATAACAACCCTTCATAATTAACCATAACCTATCACAACCCTTCATAATGGTCAATAACCCATCATAATCCTTGATAATGGTTCATAATCCATCACAACCTTCATAATAGTACATAACCCATACAACCCTTCATAACGGTCCGTAACCTATGACAACCGTTTCTAATGGTCCATAACCCATCACAACGCTTTCTATGGTCTATAACCCATCGCAACCATGCATAATGGTCCATAACAATAACAACCATTCATAATGGTCATAACCCATACAAACCTTCAAAATAGTCAATAACCCATCACAACCCTTCATAAATTGACCATAACCCATCACAACCCTTCATAATTGACCATAACCCATCATAACCCTTCCTATGGTCAATGTCCCAGGACAACCCTTTCTATAGTCCATAACCCATCACAACCCTTCATAATAAACCATAACCCATCACAACACTTCATAATGGTCCATAACACATCACAACCCTTCATAATGGTCCATTACCATAACAACCCTTTATAATGGTCCATAACCCATACAAACCTTTATAATGGTCCATAACCCATCACAACCCTTTCTATGGTCCATAACCCATAACATGTTGTAAATCATATGTTCATGTAGTTAGTTTCAAAAACTTGAAGTTGCAACGGAAGCAAAAACATGAACACAAATTTCACTTGCAAGAGGATCATGCTACATGCATGTAGAGATAAGATGAAGAAGAAGCATAGATAGAGTTCAAGAACATAACCTTTCTTCTTGACCTTGTTTGGACGATTTTATGAAGGCTAGGAATCAAGAAAGAATCCCTCTATAGTTGATCCATCCACAAGTATAAACACCTTAGATGCTAGTCTTCAAAACTTGCAAGATAAAGCTCCTTTTCCTTTCAAACCAAAAACGATTTTTGCTTGTGTTCTTGAGAGAGTTTTGTGGAGTATTTGGCTGATCTCTTGGCATCAAAAATTAGTCTAACAACCCCTCATTTGGCCGGCCATATGAAGCCACAAAAGGAGAGAAAAGAAGGAATAAACTATGTTGGTAGTTCCCATGGTCAAGGCCTAGAAAGTCCCAATATTCCTTCTTCCTTTTTCAACTTTCAAACCATGCTCATGAGCATGTTTGTGTGAGTGTGTGGCCGGCCAGAATTAAGTGGAATAAACAAATGGGTTTGTTAGTTTTTATTATTTATAAACTTATCTAATAAGATTTATAAATAATAACCATTTATTCCTTTTATAAATGGAACAATATTTAAGCCATATATAGTATAAATAAACCAATTAAATATGCATTCTTAATGTAGTAAATATATATTTACAATATGCATATTATATTTAATTTACCAATTAAATTAAATAAATGATTTATTTATAATTCAATTAAATCATTTAACAACTTAAACAATTTAATTGTTACATTTGTTTAATTCATCATATATGAATTAGTAATCAACCTTTAATATTGAAGTTTTTATTATTTATATCAAACAACAATAACTTACAAGATTAAATTGCAAGTTTAGTATCATTTGATGTTAAATCAAATTGAACATTCCAAATGATCAATTGGTGTCAAACTTGTTGTTGGTGTGACCCTATAGGATCATGTATTATTAGTAATATCATTTTATGATCATCCTTGGGCATATAGAACTAACAATCTCCCACTTGCACAAGGTTGCATCATAGAATGATACCGACAGTGATGAATGTCTAGCAACATTTCACTGCCCCCAATAATACATGACATAATGCCATTCAACAACATCCATTTCTAGAGAAAACTCGAGACTCTAATTGATGTACAAGGTTATCTATCCATTATCCCTTTGTTACAGACATCATGTTGAACATGAGACATGGATCTTAATCATTCTCATTTTATGTTCAACTTTCAATCAGGCGCCTTAGATGTCTAACTCTCAACACATAAGAGGAATAAATCTCATCTTGACTACATACGCCCCTCATATAATTAGTACTATACATGAGTATGGTCTGTATGGTTGTCTATATTTCAAGAACAACGGTGAACCATATCAAAGCACAGCACTCCCTATACTTGAGTCCCAAATATGTATCTCAGGTCTAAGGGTACAATAATAATACCTTTGTTCAAGAATCACTTATGACGATAATCCATGGAGTGATCTTGAAGCGGGTCAAGTCCAATACTTGTTCACTGACAAGTACCTATGAATTTGGTTGCAACCTTTTGCTACTTTTACCCATAAAAGTCAACCAATCCAATTCATATTAGTCTTATTTCATAATTGTTCCCACAACTATGATCGACTATGGACATTTAGAATAATCAAATTATTCGAGGATTAAACATGCTAATATTAAAACACAAATTATGAATGAAACATCACTTTTCATATATTACATAATTCTTGTTGTTTACATAAGTTCATATTCATAAAACACTAAACACAAATCAAATCCATTCATTAGAAAAACGAAGTCCTATACCCTTAGCGTGCCTTTCATGCTTAGCTTGAGGTAAAGGCTTCGTGAATGGGTCTGCCAAATTCTGATCTGTATGAACCTTGTGAATACTTATTTCACCATTCTTAACTTCATGTCGTATGTAGTTATATCTTCGGTGAATGTGTTTGGTCTTTTGATGCGATCTAGGTTCCTTTGCTTGAGCTATAGCACCTAGATTGTCACAGAATATTTCCATAGGGTCCCGAATGGAAGGAACAACCCCTAGATCTTCAATGAACTTTCTCATCCAGACAGCTTCTTGAGTAGCTTCCGAAGCGGCAACATATTCTGATTCTGTAGTGGATTGTGCAATCACTTCTTGTTTGGAACTCTTCCAAGACACGGCTCCTCCATTTAAAATAAAGACATACCCAGATTGAGATCTCGAATCGTCCCTATCTGTTTGGAAGCTTGCGTCAGTGTAACCCTTTACCTTTAAGCTTTCTTCCAAACCACCGTAAACTAAGAACATATCTTTGGTTCTTCTCAAGTACTTAAGAATGTTCTTTACAGCAGTCCAGTGGGCTTCACCTGGGTTCTGTTGATACCTACTAGTCATACTTAAGGCACATGAGACGTCGGGCCTTGTGCACAACATGGCATACATGATGGACCCAATTGTCGAAGCATATGGGACATGTTTCATCCTTTCAAGTTTAGCCTTAGTGGTTGAACACTGAGACTTACTTAGGATGGTGCCATGTGGTATTGGCAAGAATCCTCTTTTGGAGTCTTGTATCTTGAACCTTTTCAAGATTTTATCAATATATACACTTTGGCTTAGACCAATAAGTCTCTTAGATTTATCTCTATAGATCTTTATTACTAATACATAAGCAGCTTCTCCTAAGTCCTTCATTGAGAAACAGTTCTCAAGGAACGTTTTGACACCTTTCAAGGTTGGGATGTCATTTCCAAATAAAAGTATGTCATCTACATACAATACTAGGAATATGACTATGCTCCCACTAGCTTTCTTGTAAACACAGGAGTCATCCTCATTTTTGATGAATCCAAAATTTTTAATCTTTTCATCAAAACGGATGTTCCATGTTCGAGACGCTTGCTTCAATCCATAGATAGATCTTTTAAGCTTGCACACTTTGTTTGGATGCTTGGGATCGACAAAACCTTCAGGTTGATCCATATAGACATCTTCCAATAAGTGTCCATTAAAGAAAGCGGTCTTGACATCCATTTGCCATATCTCATAATCATAGTATGCGGCTATGGCAAAAAGTATCCTAATCGACTTGATCATTGCCACTGGTGAAAAGGTCTCATCATAGTGAATACCATGAGTTTGTGAGTATCCTTTAGCGACAAGTCTAGCCTTAAAAGTGTGAACATTTCCATCCACGTCGGTTTTCTTCTTGAAAACCCATTTGTTCCCAACAGTCTTACAATTGGTGGGAAGATTAACCAAGTCCCATACTTGGTTATCGTGCATGGATTGCATCTCAGTGTTCATGGCTTCAAGCCATTTATCAGATTCAGGATCTGACATTGCACTCTGGTAGTTGACGGGTTCATCAGAATCTATCGTATAACATTCCTCTTCCATCATAAGGTAACCATACCTTTCAGGTTCAAATCGAACCCTACCAGATCTGCGAACACCTTGTGTTACAATTTGTTCCTGATCAACCGTTTGTTCAGGTTCAACAATTTCTTGTTGAATGCTAGATCCAACTTCTTGTGTATCAGGTTGTGGTTCCTGAAGTTCCTCAAGTTCCACAAACCTCCCACTTGCCTCTTCCGTCAGAAACTTGTTTTCTAGGAATTCAGCCTTTCGAGAAATAAATATCTTATTCTCGATAGGATTGTAGAAGTAGTATTCAAGACAATCTTTCGGATACCCTACAAAGATACACTTAGTTGAACGGGGTTCTAGTTTGTTTGAAGCTTCTTGTCTAACATAAGCTTCACAACCCCATACCTTGAGATAGGATAAAGATGGAACCCTTCCATGCCATATCTCATAAGGCGTCTTATCTACCTTCTTAGTAGGTGCCATGTTTAGGAGACGAGCAGCTGTTTGTAAAGCATAACCCCAAAATGATAAAGGTAGAGTACTTCTACTCATCATGGATCGAACCATATCCAATAGTGTTCGGTTCCGCCTCTCAGATACACCATTATGTTGTGGTGTTCCAAGTGGAGTAAGTTGTGAAACAATTCCACAAGTCTTAAGATGATCCATAAAGTTTGTAGTTAAGTACTCACCTCCTCTATCAGAACGTAGAAGTTTAATTGTTTTGTTGAGTTGATTTTCCACTTCACTTTGAAACGTTTTGAACATTTCAAACGCCTCATGTTTATGTTTAATCAAATAAACATATCCGAATCGACTAAAGTCGTCAGTGAAGGTGATGAAATATCTTTCACCATATCTAGTCATTGGCTTGAAAGGAACACATACATCCGTATGTATGATTCCTAACAAGTCCTTTGCCCTCTCATTGGTTCCGGAGAAAGGAGCTTTAGTCATCTTGCCATGTAAACAAGATTCACATATATCAAATGAGTCATTCTCATTTGCCTTCAAAAGTCCACTCTTTTGAAGTTGGGATATGCGTTTCTTGTTTATATGCCCAAGTCGACAATGCCATAGATAAATTTGACTCAAATCACATTTGGGTCTCTTGGTGAAAGTGTGGTATAAAGAGCCATGGTTAGTCTTTTCATCAAGGTTTACTTCATAAATTCCATTTAAAGGCCTAGCCTCAAAATAGAATACATTGTTTTTGTAAACACAAATATCATCATTCATAAAGGAAAGATCAAATCCACATTGTCTTAACTTAGCAACCGAAATAATATTCCTAGTCAAGCTAGGAACATAATAAACATTCAACAATGTCAAATACAAGCCATTAGGTAGTAATAAATCAAAACTTCCAATTGAATCCACAGCAACCCTTGCACTGTTTCCAACCCGGAGTACTACCTCGTTTGCCTTCAGTCGCCTACTCCTTTTGAACCCCTGCAACATATTACAAATGTGAGTTCCACAACCAGTATCAAATACCCATGTGTTAGGAGATAAATTATAAAGTTCTAGGTCTATCACATAGATACCTGAAGTGCCCTCACCGGCCTTCTTCTTCTTCAACTCCGCAAGATAGGTAGGGCAATTTCTCTTCCAATGCCCAACTTTGCCACATTCGAAGCACGCGTCTTCTTTGGCAACCTTTGCCTTCTTCTTGGGCGGACGGGATGGTTGGACAACTTTCTTGCCCTTTCCTTTGACAACCTTTGCCTTCCCCTTGCCCTTGGAGTTGGTGGGGTGTTCGGGTCTAGTCCTCTTTGTACCACCTTCCTTGATCATGAGAACTTGAGTGGTTTTCTTAGCCAGATTCTTTTCCACGGTAATTAGCATCCCATGCAATTCCGGGATAGTCTTGTTCAAACCATTCATGTTATAATTCATGACGAAAGGATCAAAAGACTTTGTCAAGGAGTTAAGGATCATATCCGTTGCTAGCTCTTCTGGCATCACAACTCCAAGACGTGCCAAATGATCAATGTGACTCTTCATCTTGAGCACATAAGAGCTAACCGACTGCCCATCCTCCATCTTGCAAGCATGGAAAGCCCGAACAGTTTCGAACCTTTCCGTTCTTGCAAGTTGTTGGAACATTTCCTTCAATTGATTAATCATGTCATAGGCCGAATGATTCTCCAAATCCTTCTGAAGGTCAGGAATCATGGTTGCCAACATTAGACATGATGCATCAATGGAGTCATCCATCTTTTTAAGCCATGCATCGTGTAGGGATGGCAGGGGGCTCTTCAGGAAGTGGTTCATTGAGAACATATTCTTTCTTTTCTTGTTTAAGAACTATTCTCACACTACGGTACCAATCCAAGAAGTTGGTATGGTTGAGTTTTTCTCCCTCAAGGAGAGACCGTAGTGAAGTTTTGTTTGGAGCCGGGTTTGTTGTGTTTGGTGCCATATACAAAATTTTAACAAGGTTCAATTTAGTAATTTATGATATTAAGTCCTTAATAATTAATACCCTTTCTTGTTTCATAAACTTTAATTGATTAAGGTCTAGAATCTAAGTTGCAATACAAACAAGCGGTTAGGTATCCTTCATCCCGCCTATTCGAATCAACAAGGTAGGTAACGGATTACCAATTATATCCAAATATAATTTCTAGAGTTATGGGATCCCATTATAACATTTATAAGTTTGGCATGTTTGATCCCATCTATGCCTTGGATTTCTAATGCTTAGGTGACCTTTATCACAAAAGATTTCCAAACAAATCATCCCAATTAATGGACGTGTAGTTTTGCCAACTATTAATGGTTAGGTGTCCTTTATCCCATTAATATTGCAAAGCTACCTCTTGTATCAAAAGAAACTTCCAAGTGGTTAGGTAACCTTTATCCCACAAGGATATACAAGTGATACATGAGTGTTTTAAGAGGGACGACATTGATTTGTATTTCGAAAGGGATTTGTATGTTTTACAATTCTAATTTTGAAAACATATAGTATCATGTACATTGCATGCATCCAATGAACATGGTACCATTAAAATCTTATTTTGTTAATTGGTTCCTTAATCACAAAATCTCCATTTTATTGATTCTTAGTTTGTGGTCAAGATTACAATTAATATCCAATATTAAGTTTGAGTTTGATCACATACATGAGAACCAATTTTAATCCTAAATAATTACCATTATTATTTAGGGTTGGAGTTTGTAAGAATTCATAAAATCTCCATTTTATTTCTTGTTTCATTCATTTTCAAAAAACTTGACTTTATAGGTTTTATAACAAAACCCATTTTTAATAAAACCAATTTTATTACATCTTATGTTTTAAATATGTCAATTTGAAAATTACAAACTCCTTGATGATTATGTTTAATTATCTAGGTTGTCTAGCATGCAAAATCTTATTTTCATCCACAACATAAAATCATAAAACATTCAATCATCACATGCATGCATGGGTGCATAAACACAAGCCAACTAGTTTGATATTTCATGTGAGCCATACATGAAATATCAAGTCCAAACCTAGGGACAAAAAGGTGACAAAAACTCAACCAAATGATCTTCGGTTTGGCTACAATTTTGCCAAGCTTCTTATATCATCAAATGACACTTGAACCACCATTTCTTAACATCATATAGTGAGTTGTGATTTTTCTTTGGTACCCTCAAAAGTTGCGACAGGAACAGCCAAGCAGGAGGTGGTTTTGTGTGTTTTAGTTGCATTCTTCACTTCATTCTTGCCCATATTGATGCTAATGCTTGTTAAAACTTAATGTATATACTAGATATTAAAGTTACCAACAAGTATGTCACCAAATGACCAAGATATGAATTTTTAAATCCTTCCTTAACAGATTCGAAATCGGCAGCCATGGCAGGAAAAGTGTTGCTGTTTGGTAGTTGCTTCTCATGCCTTTATCTCCTTCTCTTGTTACATTTTATAAAAGATATACAAGAATACAACTATTCTAATGCTTACAAAATGAATAAAAGAAGGAAATAACTAATAATTATTACAAACCATTTGAATAAAAGAATAGATTACAACCATATCGAATATAAACACAAAACATGCATCATATGGTCCTTGGCTTGTTTATGCACCGTTTTATCACATAAAATCATAAGAAAATCAACACTTTGTTTTTCTAAGGCAACAATTATGTAACCAAATGCATGCAAACATAAAATATAGTTGGTTACATAAAATCATAGATTATATACTTGCATGTTGCCAAAGAAGCCATGCATGAAACTTTCATTCAAGAAGATGAACATTCATGGCTTCCAAAAACCAAGTTTATCCAAATAAACTTATTATCTAGACATGCAATGTAACCTAGCTCTGATACCAATTGTTGTAAATCATATGTTCATGTAGTTAGTTTTAAAAACTTGAAGTTGCAACGGAAGCAAAAACATGAACACAAATTTCACTTGCAAGAGGATCATGCTACATGCATGTAGAGATAAGATGCAGAAGAAGCATAGATAGAGTTCAAGAACATAACCTTTCTTCTTGACCTTGTTTGGACAATTTTATGAAGGCTAGGAATCAAGAAAGAATCCCTCTATAGTTGATCCACCCACAAGTATAAACACCTTAGATGCTAGTCTTCAAAACTTGCAAGATAAAGCTCCTTTTCCCTTCAAACCAAAAACTATTTTTGCTTGTGTTCTTGAGAGAGTTTTGTGGAGTATTTGGCTGATCTCTTAGCATAAAAAATTAGTCTAACAACCCCTCATTTGGCCGGCCATATGAAGCCACAAAAGGAGAGAAAAGAAGGAATAAACTATGTTGGTAGTTCCCATGGTCAAGGCCTAGAAAGTCCCAATATTCCTTCTTCCTTTTTCAACTTTCAAACCATGCTCATGAGCATGTTTGTGTGAGTGTGTGGCCGGCCACAATTAAGTGGAATAAAGAAATGGGTTTGTTAGTTTTTATTATTTATAAACTTATCTAATAAGATTTATAAATAATAACCATTTATTCCTTTTATAAATGGAACAATATTTAAGCCATATATAGTATAAATAAACCAATTAAATATGCATTCTTAATGTAGTAAATATATATTTACAATATGCATATTATATTTAATTTACCAATTAAATTAAATAAATGATTTATTTATAATTCAATTAAATCATTTAACAACTTAAACAATTTAATTGTTACATTTGTTTAATTCATCATATATGAATTAGTAATCGACCTTTAATATTGAAGTTATTATTATTTATATCAAACAACAATAACTTACAAGTTTAAATTGCAAGTTTAGTATCATTTGATGTTAAATCAAATTTAACATTCCAAATGATCAATTGGTGTCAAACTCGTTGTTGGTGTGACCATATAGGATCATGTATTATTAGTACATAACCCAGACAACCCTTCATAACAGTCCATAACCATGCATAATGGTCCATAAACATAACAACCCTTCATAATGGTCCATAACCCATACAAACCTTCATAACAGTCCATAACCCATCACAACCTTCATAATTGACCATAACCCATCACAACCCTTCATAATTGACCATAACCCATACCAAGCCTTCCTATGGTCCATAACCCAGCACAACCATTTCTAAGGTCCATAACACATCACAACCCTTCATAATTGAACATAATCTATCAAAATGCCTCATAATGGTCCATAACCCTTCATAGTGGTCCATAACCCATCACAACCTTCATAATGGTCTATAACCCATCACAACCCTTTATAATGGTCCATAACCCATCACAACCTTCATAATGGTCCATAACTCACCACAACCCTTGATAATGGTCCATCACCCATCACAACCCTTCATACTTGAGCATAACCTATCACAACGCTTCATAATGGTCCATAACCCAACACAAACCTTTATATAGTCCATAACCAATAACAACCCTTCATAATTAACCATAACCTATCACAACCCTTCATAATGGTCAATAACCCATCATAATCCTTGATAATGGTTCATAACCCATCACAACCTTCATAATAGTACATAACCCATACAACCCTTCATAACGGTCCGTAACCTATGACAACCGTTTCTAATGGTCCATAACCCATCACAACCCTTTCTATGGTCAATAACCCATCGTAACCGTGCATAATGGTCCATAACAATGACAACCCTTCATCATGGTCATAACCCATACAAACCTTCAAAATAGTCAATAATCCATCACAACCCTTCATAAATTGACCATAACCCATCACAACCCTTCATAATTGACCATAACCCATCACAACCCTTCCTATGGTCCATATCCCAGGACAACCCTTTCTATGGTCCATAACCCATCACAACCCTTCATAATAAACCATAACCCATCACAACACTTCATAATGGTCCATAACACATCGCAACCCTGCATAATGGTCCATTACCATAACAACCCTTCATAATGGTGCATAACCCATACAAACCTTCATAATGGTCCATAACCCATCACAACCCTTTCTATGGTCCATAACCCATAACAACCCTTCATAATTGACCATAACCTATCAGAACCCTTCATAATGGTCAATAACCCAGCATAATCCTTGACAATGGTTCATAACTCATCACAACCTTCAAAATAATACATAAACCAGACAACCCTTCATAACAGTCCATAACCTATCACAACCCTTTCTAATGGTTCATAACCCATCACAGTCCTTTCTATGGTCCATAACCCATCGTAACCCTGCATAATGGTCCATAAACATAACAACCCTTCATAATGGTCCATAACCCATACAAACCTTCATAACAGTCCATAACCCATCACAACCTTCATAATTGACCATAACCCATCACAACCCTTCATAATTGACCATAACCCATAACAAGCCTTCCTATGGTCCATAACCCAGCACAACCATTTCTAAGGTCCATAACACATCACAACCCTTCATAATTAAGCATAACCCATCACAACACTTCATAATGGTCCATAACCATCGCAACCCTACATAATGGTTCATAACCATAACAACCCTTCATAATTGTCCATAACCTATACAATCCTTCATCATGGTCCATAACCCATCACAACCCTTCATAATGGTCCACAACCCATAACAACCCTTCATAATGGTCTATAACCCAACAAAACCCTTTATATGGTCCATAACCCATCACAATTCTTCATAATTGAACATAACCTATCAAAATCCCTAATAATGGTCCATAACCCTTCATAGTGGTTCATAACCCATCACAACCTTCATAATGGTCTGTAACCCATCACAACCCTTTATAATGGTCCATAACCCATCACAGCCTTCATAATGGTCCATAACTCACCACAACCCTTTATAATCGTCCATAACCCATCACAACCCTTCATAATTGAGCATAACCCATCACAATGCTTCATAATGGTCCATAACCCAACACAAACCTTTATATAGTCCATAACCCATAAGAACCCTTAATAATTGACCATAACCGATCACAACCCATCATAATGGTCAATAACCCATCATAATCCTTGATAATGGTTCATAACCCATCACAACCTTCATAATAGTACATAACCCATATAACCCTTCATAACGGTCCGTAACCTATGACAACCGTTTCTAATGGTCCATAACCCATCACAACCCTTTCTATGGTCTATAACCCATCACAACCGTGCATAATAGTCCATAACAATAACAACCCTTCATAATGGTCATAACCCATATAAACCTTCAAAATAGTCAATAGCCCATCACAACCCTTCGTAAATTAACCATAACCCATCACAACCCTTCATAATTGACCATAACCCATCACAACCCTTCCTATGGACTATATCCCAAGACAACCCTTTCTATGGTCCATAACCCATCACAACCCTTCATAATTAACCATAACCATCACAACAGTTCATAATGGTCCATAACACATCGCAAACCTGCATAATGGTCCATTACCTTAACAACCCTTCATAATGGTCCATAACCCATACAAACCTTCATAATAGTCCATAACCCATCACAACCCTTTCTATGGTCCATAACCCATAACAACCGTTCATAATTGACCATAACCTATCAGAACCCTTGATAATGGTCAATAACCCATCATAATCCTTGATAATGGTTCATAACCCATCACAACCTTCAGAATAGTGCATAACCCAGACAACCCTTTATAACAGTCCATAACCCATCACAACCCTTTCTAATGGTCCATAACCCATCACAGTCCTTTCTATGGTCCATAACCCATACAAACCTTCATAACAGTCCATAACCTATCATAACCCTTCGTAATTGACCATAACCCGTCACAACCCTTCATAATTGACCATAACCCATCACAACCCTTCCATTGGTCCATAACTCAGCACAACCATTTCTATGGTCCATAACACATCACAACCCTTCATAATTAACCATAACCCATCACAACACTTCATAATGGTCCATAACCCATCGCAACCATGCATAATGGTCCATAACCTTAAGAACCCTTCATAATTGTCCATAACCTATACAAACCTTTATCATGGTCCATAACCCATCACAACCCCTCATAATGGTCCATAACCCATCATAGTGGTCCATAACCCATCACAACCTTCATAATGGTCTATAACCCATCACAACCCTTTCTATTCTCCATAACCCATCACAACCCTTCATAATTGACCATAACCTATCACCACCCTTCATAATGCTCAATAACCCATCATAATCCTGGATAATGGTTCATAACCCATTACAACCATCATAATTGAACATAACCCATACGACCCTTCATAACGGTCCGTAACCTATGACAACCCTTTCTAATGGTCCATAACCCATCACTACCCTTTCTATGGTCTATAACCCATCGCAACCGTGCATAATGGTCCATAACAATAACAACCCTTCATAATGGTCATAACCCATACAAACCTTCAAAATAGTCAATAACCCATCACAACCCTTCATAAATTGACCATAACCCATCACAACCCTTCATAATTGACCATAACCCATCACAACCCTTATTATGGTCCATATCCCAGGACAACCCTTTCTATGGTCCATAACCCATCATAACCCTTTATAATTAACCATAACCAATCACAACACTTCATAATGGTCTATAACACATCGCAACCCTGCATAATGGTCCATTACCATAACAACCCTTCAAAATGGTCCATAACCCATACAAACCTTCATAACCCATCACAACATTCATAATAGTACATAACCCAGACAACCCTTCATAACAGTCCATAACCCAACACAACCCTTTCTAATGGTCTATAACCCATCACAGTCCATTCTATGGTCCATAACCCATCGCAACCTTGTATAATGGTCCATAACCATAACAACCCTTCATAATGGTCCATAACCCATACAAACCTTCATTACAGTCCATAACCCATCACAACCCTTCATAATTGACCATAACCCATCACAACCCTTCATAATTGACCATAACCCATCATAACCCTTGCTATGGTCCATAACCCAGCACAACCATTTCTAAGGTCCATAACACATCACAACCCTTCATAATTAACCATAACCCATCACAACACTTCATAATGGTGCATAACCGATGGCAACCCTACATAATGTTTCATAACCATAACAACCCTTCATAATTGTCCATAACCTATACAATCCTTCATCATGGTCCATAACCCATCACAACTCTTCATAATGGTCCATAACCCATCACAACCTTTCATAATGGTCTATAACCCAACACAATCCTTTATATGGTCCATAACCCATCACAACTCTTCATAATTGAACATAACCTATCAAAATCCCGCATAATGGTCCATAACCCTTCCTATTGGTCCATAACCCATCACAACCTTCATAAAGGTCTGTAACCCTTCACAACCTTTTATAATGGTCCATAACCCATCACAACCTTCATAATGGTCCATAACTCACCACAACCCTTTATAATGGTCCATAACACATCACAACCCTTCGTAATTGAGCATAACCCATCACAATGCTTCATAATGGTCCATAACCCAACACAAACCTTTATGTACTCCATAACACATAACAACCCTTCATAATTGACCATAACCTATCACAACCCTTCATAATAGTCAATAACCCATCATAATCCTTGATAATGGTTCATAACCATCACAACCTTCATAATAGTACATAACCCATACAACCCTTCATAACGGTCCGTAACCTATGACAACCGTTTCTAATGGTCCATAACCCATCACAACCCTTTATATGGTATATAACCCATCGTAACCGTGCATAATGGTCCATAACAATAACAACCCTTCATAATGGTCATAACCCATACAAACCTTCAAAATAGTCAATAACCCATCACAACCCATCATAAATTGACCATAACCCATCACAACCCTTCATAATTGACCATAACCTATCACAGCCCTTCCTGTTGTCCATATCCCAGGACAACCCTTTCTATGGTCCATAACCCATCACAACCCTTCATAATTAACCATAACCCATCACAACAATTCATAACGGTCCATAACACATCGCAACCTTGCATAATGGTCCATTACCATAACAACCCTTCATAATGGTCCATAACCCATACAAACCTTCATAATGGTCCATAACCCATCACAACCCTTTCTATGGTCCATAACCCATAACAACCCTTCATAATTGACCATAACCTATCAGAACCCTTCATAATGGTCAATAACCCATCATAATACTTGATTATGGTTCATAACCCATCACAACCTTCATAATAATACATAACCCAGACAACCCTTCATAACAATCCATAACCTATCACAACCCTTTCTAATGGTCCATAACCTATCACAGTCTTTCTATGGTCCATAACCCATCGCAACCCTGCATAATTGTCCATAACCATAACAACCCTTCATAATGGTCCATAACCCATACAAACCTTCATAACAGTCCATAACCCATCACAACCCTTCATAATTGACCATAACCCATCACAACCCTTCATAATTGACCATAACTCATCACAACCCTTCCTATGGTCCATAACCCATCAAAACCATTTCTATGGTCCATAACACATCACAACCCTTCATTATTAACCATAACCCATCACAACACTTCATAATGGTCCATAACCCATCGTAACCCTACATATTGGTTCATAACCATAACAACCCTTCATAATTGTCGATAACCTATAAAATCCTTCATCATGGTCCATAACCCATCACAACCCTTCCAAATGGTCCATAACCCATCATAATCCTTCATAATGGTCTATAACCCAACACAACCCTTTATATGGTCCATAACCCATCACAACTCTTCATAATTTAACATAACCTATCAAAATGCCTCATAATGGTCCATAACCCTTCATAGTGGTCTATAACCCATCACAACCTTCATAATGGTCTGTGACCCATCACAACCCTTTATAATGGTCCATAACCCATCACAACTGTAACGCCCCAATTTTCAATCAAAAAAGTTTCTTTAAAAATGTAAGTAAAAACATAGATAATCTTATTAACATGCTTAAGCGGTGTTCATCAAAACTATTATCAGAGTGTATATGTCCCATAATTATATAAATCTTATTTAATTATATAACTACAAATCATAAATGTGCGATTCGCCGCCGTCACGCCGAGCTCACCCCTTTATCAACTGAAGTACCTTAAAATGTTTTAAAATCAACGGGTAAGCATAAAGCTTAGTGAGTTCCACAAATTACCATACATGCCCACACATTAAACAACCCATCCTCGAGAACGACCCGACCCTACCCGCCATACAACAGCTACGGGCGTCCATCATACAACAACTATGGACATGGGAAGGTTCTACCCATCATACAACAGCTATGGGTTCCCGGTTATGGCCCAGCCCATCATACAACAGCTATGGGACAAGGCAATAGTCCAACTCGCCATACAACGGCTACGAGGGGACACGCATCAGTACTGAGCCCAACAACAAATAACCACAGATATAGAGCAAATCATATAACTGTAAATAACACACAAGATGCCTAACATGCAACATCATATAGTAAGGTGAGGATACTCACCTGAATCACAACCGTCCGGATAATCGCTAATATCCCAAACTAGGCTCGTCCGATCACCTAAATCCTACATACACAACATATTAATCACTGACCGAACTCCTATAGACTGGCCTAAAGGTTAGACCCAACATTTGGTCGAAAATAAGCTTTTAGGTCAAACAGCCGCTCGCCGCGGCGCGACCTTCCTCTTACGCGTCGCGGACTATCATTACACTTACGGGGTTTTACTCGAACCCGCGTCGCCGACATAGCCTGTCCGCGTCGCGGACTCGCAATAGTCTGAAATCCTCTTTTTGCTCTTAACCAGAACAGTCATCGGTTAGGGTTCCACTCTACACCCCTCCTGGGATCAGAAACTACCCTAAGGTCACTTTCTTATGGACATGCAAGTCCATGCATGTCCATGGTCTAAAACCCTAAGTATTGCAAGTCATCTAAGACTATTAATCAAGGGATAACACCATCTGACGGGTAGAATGAAATATCATAAAGGTAGACCTTCTTACCTTGCTTCTGGAAAACGGAGGAATGCACCCGATCGGCTTCAAGCCTTCCCCCACGTCGTATCCCATCCTTCCAATCTCTCAAAACCTTCAAAGCCTTGGAACCGAAGAGCCTCTGCTAGGACCAGTCGGCTCTACTCCCGAAAACTTCCAAAAAACACGAACCCTAGTGCTGGGACCCTTTATATAGGCGTTTAAACTCAAATTAGGGTTTTTTATGACTGCGGCGCACCGTGCCGTGGATTTTACCGAGCCGCGCCGCGCGTACAAAATCACCCGCGTAACCAGATCCTTCCCGAGCCGCGCCGCGGATGCATCCGGGCCGTGCCTCGGTGGAACGGGTCTTACAATTCTCCCCCACTTGAATGGATTTCGTCCCCGAAATCTGTGCCTGAAAACAACATGGGGTAATACCTCCACATTTTCTTCCTCGGGTTCCTAAGTCCATTCAGACCCCTTACGATGCTGCCACTACACCTTAACTACCCATATCGTCTTATTTCGTAAAGTCTTTATTTTCCCTTTCTTTGATAGTAACCGGTCGCTCCACATAATTCAAGCGTTCGTCAATTTGGATACCCTCCAAGGGCACAATTGAAGTTTCATCGGTAATACACTTCCTGAGTCTGGAAACGTGGAACGTGTCGTGAATCTGGCTAAGCTGCTCGGGCAGCTTCAATCGGTAGGCTACCTTACCTACTTGTGAGATGATTCGATATGGTCCAATATACCTAGAGCCAGGCTTTCCTCGATTCCTAATAACCCCCTCCCAAGGCGACACCTTAAGAAGAACAAAACTTCCAACCTGGAACTCGAGATCGGACCATCGTATCGCAATTTCTCTCCCAATTGCACGCTACAGAATGCGTCGCATTGCACAGCCTCAACTAAGAAATCTAGAAGTTACTACAAGCCTGATTGAGCCATAGATTCTATCTACTACACTAACAACGATCCGGTATACCAGGGGTCCAACTTTCCAGTACATCGGTACCTTAACGACAAAACTCCGACCGATAAACTCAGGTCCTATCACTGCATATTATCATGATTCTTCTTCCGGCTCAAATCAGTCTACAATCTCTTCCTGAACACATAGAAATCCTGACACCCTCTCCCGTACGACTTCTTGAACAAGTGACCATTTCTCGTGTGCTAACCATTATCATAAAGGACTCTACCAACGTTACATAAGAAATTACAACTCCCACCAAACTAAGAACGTAATCCTGAAGGAACTCCTTCACGCATCTACATTGATCTCCCCATACAGCCATCCTTCTAAGGGTGATGCACAATACTGAAACAAAGTTGGATGTCGCAACTTTACGAACCTTCCCCTAAACTCCTAAGTGAGCTGCACCTCCTTACCTGATATCACCATCCAGAGCACCATATCGGGATACCTTCTCCCGAGCCTTAACATCATCCACCCTTCGTAGCCCAGCATACTATAACAGACTCAAAGCGAGCACTCCTGCTCCAACGGTCTACGACATCCTCGGTTCTATCAATACTCTGAGGGGTTCCTTGGTACTTCCGCGATGAACCCATACAGGCATACCACCAAATTCTACCTCAGAATTCCTCGGAGATCAAATCAGCTACCTATCTGTTGATGATTGGCCTTGACCTTTCCACCGATCAAACCTCTCCCCTCTTAACCATTCCCCACTTCCTTACCGGCCAGATCACCAGTAATCCTCTCCAATATCATACACATCCGTGTTGCCCCTCGGGCAACGAAAAAAAACTCGACACAAACTTCTTCGTTCATCACTGTACAAAAGCTCCGTCTATATCTAACATCCAAGGCGACCATAATGGGTTAGCCATCCTCCGCTAACCCTACCCCACAACCTTCATTTACCCGAACTGTCTCACCTAAAGGCGTTCCCTTCCATGGTTTCCATCTAAATCCTTATCTTGAATCCAATCCGCCCAGTCTTCATGTCGCCCTGATCCGCCCTTGGTTTTCATTCTCACCAGCTAAACAGCCATCAGCAAAACCAAGGTAGTCTTCACCTCAACTACTCCGGCAAATGCGATCGTGGAAGGATCCATAATCATCTCTCATCCCACTGAACAATCCTAAGGGTACTAATCCTCGGCACCCAGATAACCATTATCTCATCCTGCACAGAAATCATCTGCCCCACAACCCAATCTGACCAATCAGCCTGCTAAAACCGTATCTTGTACTCGTTGGAACATGGCGCAGAATTGCTACAATAAAGGACCCAACACTTCCGATCAGCACGAAGTACTCACCAGAACACCGCACTGCGCCACCGCAACATAGTATTCTCCATTCGACAACACCCTACCTGTCACCGAGGCACAATGCAGCTCAATCTTGGACAAGGCACAGTTCCTTGGTACTCACGTGAGATATTAATCCTCCACGATGTAAAAATCTCAATCGATCACTAACCAATAAGATCCAATGCTCCTGGCGAACGCTTATCCTTGTTCCTAGCATCCCTTATATTCTCCGAATAACATAACTTCCGCCATGGCTTGATCCCATCGTTGCTTAATATGTTGCTTCCGCGCTGATCCTTCCCGATTGATACACAATCTCACCAAGACATTTCCTTAAAACCTCGCTCTGAGTCCTTCCTAACTTCGCCCAGCCCTTCCTGCTTGGGAAGGCTTCTCGGCTCGCGATACTTTCATTCCTTGAAACTATTGACTAGCGCTCCTGAGATGAGCTATCATATATGCCACATTCCTTATTTCGAAGACTTTTGTCCTACACACATAACTCTTGTTGAAGTCTGAAGTAGATTCCCGGTCTCTGAATAATTCCTCTACGTCAATCCTTCTAAGTATCAGTCCATGCAAGCAGAACCCTTGTGTCCCAAGTCACCATAGCTTGCGTAATCATGCAGTCGACCCAACAGGTCGCGTTGTCTCCTCAGTCCGGCGTCTCACCTTCCATGCTCTGCCCTTTTTATACTAAAACTCGACTCTCTCGCCCCCACTGCTGTCCAGGTCCTGAGTTGAAATGAAATACAATCGTCCAATGTTCTCCACGCCTTAATGGAAATAATCAAAGCTCCCATAGAAGTGACCACGCATCCCTAGCATGGCCAAGATCCTTGCCTCTTCACAATGCATACAACCTCCAACCGCTTCCTTGAATTTGCAGAATTTCCTTTACTCAAAGCTATTCCAAACACCTTTACCTTAAGGTGAAAAGCTACTCGATGCACCAATAACCACTTGCTAGCTCCAGCACGCAATGACACTCCCATCTTCCTCCTCCAAGCTACAACTTTCCCTTTTTAAGGCCTTAGCCCCTGCCGACGAGCTCCCTGCCTTGTTAGATCGCGGGTATCCATCCCCACGCCGTCTCCCTCATTGCCATGAGACTTCCATCCTCAATGATCGGTTATGTCACACTGGGAACCCTTCTTCCCTTTCCGCTTCAACCCTCTACTTGTGGCTATCTGTCCAAGGAGCCATCTTCTGTGGGTCTTTATCCCATAAGTCACACACTACTCGTATTTTTCGTCATACCTTATACGTAGTCTCCAATTACTCTAACTTCAGCTGGGTAGCAGGAGTTAAGGTCCATCAGCTTCAGCAGCTGGACGGGCCCTTCCTGCTATTCGAGTGACACAAGTCGACATAATGTCGGCACTTAAATCAATCTGGATTCTAGTCCATTCCCTAAAGGAGTACCTAGTAATCCTCTGGAACCTATCTGCAGATTCCCAGGCCACAGTTTCCAACAAGCTGCTAATCCCTTCTCTCTCTATCATCATAACCCAAGCTAACGCTTGATAATTCGTAATGCAAGTACTCCCATATTCCAGTAGCTGAGCTATACACGCATTAAGCTTCATTTATTCTCTTAGAACACCAACTCTCCCTCACTTGAAATCTGTGCCAATACCTAGTGCTGATCGCGATCGATCAGCGCCTCGAACCTTTGTAACAAATCCAATCCTCATACCATGCCTTTAGTCCATTAAATAGGAATAAGGTCTATCGGGATTCATATCCCTCGTTGATACCTCAACTGCGATAAATTTCTGCACGTATGATCCATCACGATCTACCTCAATCGGTTACACCCGAAACTACTCCCAATCCACTATTCATTACAGAACATCGCCACGATGAAGACGTGTGCTTCCTTTTCGCCACTAACTGATAATGTGAATCTTACCTGATTCTCTACCCTACCCGGTTCCTTAGAATTTTGGGTAACTCTTCCTGACTCATGTATGAATCCTGTGCTTTCGGTAGTACGGGCCCTGTACTACCTTCCACACCTATTCGTACTTCTTCCAGAATTTGTCCCCCAATACTCTAATTCACCACTCACTCATCTATTTGACATTGGTATTCTTACTGTCTCGCAACCAAGTGCCTAACACTTATCCTAGGCTACCTAGGATCTCACACCCCACCCGTGCCTAAAAGAACTTCTGCTAACACCATCGAGTCGCCTCACGGACACACAGTCGTACACAATCGAGAATAAGATAGACATTAAAATAAATGATCCTACCCCAAAGTCACAACCAAACAAGGAACAATCAGTAAGGCTAGACCAAGAATTCTTAGGCTATCTTATCCTAATTGTATATAACCCAATAGCATTCACCAAACAACCTAATAGTGTTAGCATAGATTCTAAAGCAGCACAAATAACAAACAACAGGCAGAAGGCATCCTAATGCAAGCATTTCTAGCATGCATTTCCTAACTAAATTCCATGCCTATTTTCTGGCATACATATATCATCACATAACACAAACTTGGCATGGGTAATTGGGAATCACAAAAACTTACTTGAGCTCGGTTGACGGTTTGCATCGCATCTCATTCTTTTCGAAACCCATTATCCGTTAAAAATAATAAGTCAGGTATGCATACCATGTTTCAAACCCCCAAGCAACAATCAAACAAGAACATGCAAGGGAATCTTCCACACGTTATTCAACCCAATTACTTAAACTTCTATAGAAAAAACATTATTTCTTTAACGAAAAGTGCCCTAAGTTTGAGTTTGGATTCCCAATACAGTTCATCCAAATCCCTCAAACCAAGGCTCTGATACCAATTTGTAACGCCCCAATTTTCAATCAAAAATTTTCTTTAAAAATGTAAGTAAAAACATAGATAATCTTATTAACATGCTTAAGCGGTGTTCATCAAAACTATTATCAGAATGTATACGTCCCATAATTATATAAATCTTATTTAATAATATAACTGCAAATCATAAATGTGCGATGCGCCGCCGTCACGCCGAGCTCACCCCTTTATCAACTGAAGTACCTTATAATGTTTTAAAATCAACGGGTAAGCATAAAGCTTAGTGAGTTCCACAAATTACCATACATGCCCACACATTAAACAACCCGTCCTCGAGAACGACCCGACCCTACCCGCCATACAACAACTACGGGCGTCTATCATACAACAGCTATGGACATGGGAAGGTTCTACACATCATACAACAGCTATGGGTTCCCGGTTATGGCCTAGCCCATCATACAACAGCTATGGGACAAGGCAATAGTCCAACTCGCCATACAACAGCTACGAGGGGACACGCATCAGTACTGAGCCCAACAACAAATAACCACAGATATAGAGCAAATCATATAACTGTAAATAACACACAAGATGTCTAACATGCAACATCATATAGTAAGGTGAGGATACTCACATGAATCACAACCGTCCGGATAATCGCTAATATCCCAAACTAGGCTCGTCTGATCACCTAAATCCCACATACATAACATATTAATCACTGACCGAACTCCTATAGACTGGCCTAAAGGTTAGACCCAACATTTGGTCGAAAATAAGCTTTTAGGTCAAACAGCCGCTCGCCACGGCGCGACCTTCCTCTTACGCGTCGCGGACTATCATTACACTTACGAGGTTTTACTCAAACCCGCGTCGCCGACATAGCCTGTCCGCGTCGCGGGCTCGCAATAGTCTGAAATCCTCTTTTTGCTCTTAACCAGAACAGTCATCGGTTAGGGTTCCACTCTACACCCCTCCTGGGATCAGAAACTACCCTAAGGTCACTTTCTTATGGACATGCAAGTCCATGCATGTCCATGGTCCAAAACCCTAAGTATTGCAAGTAATCTAAGACTATTAATCAAGGGATAACACCATCTGACGGGTAGAATGAAATATCATAAAGGTAGACCTTCTTACCTTGCTTCTGGAAAACGGAGGAATGCACCCGATCGACTTCAAGCCTTCCCCCACATCGTATCCCATCCTTCTAATCTCTCAAAACCTTCAAAGCCTTGGAACCGAAGAGCCTCTGCTGGGACCAGTCGGCTCTACTCCCGAAAACTTCCAAAAAAACACGAACCCTAGTGCTGGGACCCTTTATATAGGCGTTTAAACTCGAATTAGGGTTTTTCATGACTGCGGCGCACCGCGCCGCGGATTTTACCGAGCCGCGCCATGCGTACAAAATCACTCGCGTATCCAGATCCTTCCCGAGCCGCGCCGCGGATGCATCCGGGCCGCGCCTCGGTGGAACGGGTCTTACAACAACCTTCATAATGGTCCATAACTCACCACATCCCTTTATAATGGTCCATCACCCATCATAACCCTTCATAATTGAGCATAACCTATCACAACGCTTCATAATGCTCCATAACCCAACACAAACCTTTATATAGTCCATAACTCCTAACAACCCTTCATAATTAACCATAACCTATCACAACCCTTCATAATGGTCAATAACCCATCATAATCCTTGATAATGGTTCATAACCCATCACAACCTTCATAATAGTACATAACCCATACAACCCTTCATAACGGTCCGTAACCTATGACAACCGTTTCTAATGGTCCATAACCCATCACAACGCTTTCTATGGGCTATAACCCATCGCAACCGTACATAATGGTCCATAACAATAACAACCCTTCATAATGGTCATAACCCATACTGTCACACCCAAAAAATTTCACAAATATTTGAACTTTTTAAAACAACTTTTATAGAAGAAGCTATGAGTTTACAAAAGGTAAGTATCACAAAACCAAATTATGACAAAATAAACATAATAATGTGCGGAAGCAAAATAATAATAATGTCCCGAAATGGAAATTCTTCTAGTAGTGGTATCCCGGTGCTCCAAGTCACGCCTCAGCCTCTTTAATCTTAATACCTGAAAATGTTAGGGAGAACCGTAAGCATAAAGCGTAGTGAATTCAAACACAGGCGTCATATCAATATTCATATTTACTAATTCAAATCCAATTCCAATTATAATTACATTAATAAGCAAGGAACGAATCAATGCTTATATTAATAGGGAGGACTTGTAGGTTTGAGCCGCACCGGGTAAATCCCGTATCCTTTGGCCCCGATCCCCGCACCTCATAAAGAGTATAACGTTGGTGATCTTACCTAACTACCCCTCATAGTATTAATCAATCACATACAGTGCATATGTACGATTTTATAACAATAATATAGCATGCTTTAAATATTATATCTAAACAATCACACACGAGCTATCTAGCAAACATAAACACTAATACAACGGTGTAAGAGAACTCACCTTGAGTGAGTGAGTAACAGATAGGAGTCAATATAAGGCTACCAAGCTTGTGCAAACTTCAAGGCTTCACCTAAATAGAACTAAAGGTTAGAAGGGTGAAGTTGTGAAACTAAGAAATGAGAAGGGAGTAATCACACCAAGGACTCTAAAACAGTCCTGCTGATCAGGACTGAATTACTCCAAAATGCACAATAGAAACATAGGATTACATAATTTTTACAAGAAACTACAATGGCTTAGGTTTCCAGAACCATAGGAACTCCTCATAACTCCAAAGGATGTAAGAGATATGAATTTTACAAAAAGACTTGTCACTGCAGTCTTTGGACGGACATTCAGGTGGTGTTGGCCAATTCTACCCAACTTGTGGGTGGAATTAGCCCTACCAAAAATCAGAGGAACATTAGACACAAACATACAAGTCTCATAGTTGGAATCGATTAAAAAGGGTTTCCCAAGCTCTAGATATAAAAATCACAAGGTGGTCAATCACAGAATCAGCATGAGCTAGTGACTGTCCATTGACCTGGAGTGTGGGTCCATTCTAACCAAGTTACAATGAGTATTAACGACCCATCTTCTCCAGATGTTAAATTAACTATGTAATGTACATGTGGGTATTTGGAATCACTCGGGATCATTTCCCAAACCCTAGTAATGATAAAAACAAAATGGCATATCACAGCAGACCCGGATCAGACCCAACAGAAGAGAAGCTGTTGTTGACCATAGGTATAGTCCTTTTTATCGAGGGTGCCTTTTAAGGAAGTTACCGAACTCGATTTGTGAACTTTGGGCACTGATATGGGGTCCATTTGAGTTCTAGAACTCTAGATATGATTTTTACAAAATGGTTACCGAATCTGATTGAAGCAGAAACATAACCTTTGATGACATATCTTGGCCAATCCACCCTTTTCTCTTTGGGATACATTCTAGGATGTACCAACTCATCCTATTTAGTCCCCATAAATATGGTGGTACTAAAAAGGATTAGAGATCATTAGGGATTCATTTAGCCATATCAAAACTATAAGAACTTAATCATAAATCCAAGTACAAAACCCTAAGATCATGATTTTCAATTTAGGGTTTGTAGTGATCTTTCACATACACTCACACTCATATGTACATCAATGATGATGTAATGAGGTGGTGTATTCAGATCTAACACTAAGATACATACATCTAAAAGAAAGGGTAGAAGTAAAGAGATTACTACATCAAAATAACAACATAAGATGCTACATAAAATGATAGAATTGAAGAACAATCAAAATTACAAACATACCAAGGATTGGAGTTAGGGATGAACACAAGAGCAAAGTTCTTGGTTGGAGGAGAGGGAGAGGGAGCCGTGAAAGAGAGTGTGGAGTGAAGGAATTAGGGTTTTTGAACCCTAATATATTAGATTAGTGGGCTAAACCTTAAAGCCTTTGGGCTAGAAGACCATTTAAGCTTTAATTGGGTTTGGCTATAAACCCATGGACTTAATTATATGATTAAAAGATGGGAATAATTATAAGCCCAAATCTTTTAATTAATCATGCCTTAATTAATTAAATTAATATAATGCCTCATAATTAATTAATTAAAATAAATAACGTACCGAGAAAAACTGGGGCGTTACAAATCTCCCCCACTAGGAACGGACTTCGTCCTCGAAGTCAGTGCCAACAAATAAATCCGGATAATGAGCCCTCATCTCCTCCTCCGGTTCCCACGTCCATTCCGAACCCCATCTATGTCGCCACCGAACCTTAACCAAGTTTATAGTTTTGTTCCGAAGGGTCTTCGTTTCCCGATCTAGAATCGCGACTGGTTGCTCAACATAGTTGAGACGCTCATCAATCTGGATATCCTCCAATGGTACCACTGTGGTCTCATCAACGACACACTTCCGCAGTTGAGAAACGTGGAAGGTGTCATGGATCAACGCAAGCAATGACCTTGTATGGTCCAATGAATCGTGGTCTTAGCTATCCCCGCTTCCGGAAACGGATTATGCCTTTCCAGGGAGAGACTTTTAATAATACAGAGTCTCCCACCTGAAATTCGAGGTCTGAGCGTCTTTTGTCGGCATAGCTTTTCTGACGACTCCTTGCCGTGGCCAAATGGTCTCGTATCACCTAAATCTTTTCCGTAGTTTGCAGCACGATCTCGATACTCCCAAGTACCCTCTGCCCTACCTCGCCCCAACAAACATGCGTTCTACACTTCCTTCCATACAAGGCTTCATACGGGGGCATCTTAATGCTGGAGTGATAACTGTTGTTATAGGAGAACTCGGTTAGATGCAAGTGATCATCACAACTACCCCCAAAATCGATCGCACATGCCCGAAGCATGTCTTCCAGTTTCTGAATCGTCCTCTCACTCTGCCCGTCCGTCTGCGGGTGGAAGGCTGTGCTAAAGTGTAATCGTGTACCCATCTCTTCCTGAAATTTCCGCCAAAACCGAGAAGTAAAACGGGTGTCACGATCGGAGACAATAGAAACGGGCACACCATGCAATGAGACAATCTCACGATCAAATATCTCGGCCAACTTCTTTGCAGATGAACTCTCCTTTATGGCCAAGAAGTGAGCGCTCTTAGTTAGACGGTCGACAATCACCCAAATAGTATCAGCTCCACGGGTAGTCCTAGGCAGCTTAGTTATAAAATCCATGGTCAGATGCTCCCATTTCCATTCCGGAATCTCCAAAGGTTGCAATTTCCCATGCGGTTTCTGGTGCTCCGCCTTGACCTTCCGGCAAGTCATACATTCTTCCACATACCGGGCTACATCATTCTTCATTTCGTGCCACCAGTAACCCTCCCGAAGATCCAGATACATTTTGGCAGCACCTGGATGTATGGAGAATTTAGACTTGTGAGCTTCCTCCATTAAGGTCTTACGGTTGCCTCCTGTAAATGGAACCCAAACTCTACCATGGCGGGTCAACAAACCTCGACTATCGAGTTCCATTTTGGGTAGTTCATTCTCAATTTTCTCCCGCTTGATGTTCGTTGCCTTCTTCTGAGCGTCACGGATCAGGTCTAGCAAGGGCGACACCATCATCATACGGAGGCACTTAGCTCGAATTGGCTCGGCAGACGGTTTGCGACTGAGAGCATCAGCCACCACATTAGCTTTACCGGGGTGGTAGTGAATTTCGCAGTCATAGTCTGTCACCACATCCAGCCATCTAATCTGCCTCATGTTCAGATCTCGCTGATCAAACAAATACTTCAAGCTCTTATGGTCGGTATATACAATAAACTTTACCCCATAGAGATAATGTCTCCAAATCTTGAGGGCAAATACCACAGCTCCAAGCTCTAAGTCATGAGTGGGGTAATTTTGCTCGTGGGGTTTTAGCTGTCGGGAGGCGTAGGCTATAACCCTGCCTCGCTGCATCAGTACTGCACCAAAACCCAGAAGTGATGCGTCACAATAAACCACTATATCCTCCACCCCATCCATTAGGGCCAAGATTGGTGCATCACATAATCGGGATCTCAATTCATCAAACGCCGCTTGTTGTTCCGGACCCCACACAAATTTCTCTGATTTCTTGGTCAGTCGGGTAAGTGGTAACGCAATCTTTGAGAAATTTTCTATGAATCTACGGTAGTAACCAGCCAAACCCAAAAAGCTACGAATTTCGGAAGGCGTTTTTGGAACCTCCCATTGCTTAATGGTTTCAACTTTGGCTTGGTCGACCTTGATACCTTCTTTGTTCACCACATGCCCCGAAAACTGAACCTCTTCTAACCAAAACTCACACTTCGAGAGCTTAGCATTAAGCTTTTCTCTCGCGAGGGTCTCCAAAACTTCCCGAAGATGTTGCTCATGCTCCTCCTTGGTCTTAGAGTAGACTAATATGTCGTCAATAAACACAATAACAGAGTGGTCAAGCATCGGGCTGCACACCCGATTCATGAGGTCCATAAAAGCGGCCGGTGCGTTGGTGAGCCCAAAAGGCATCACCATGAACTCATAATGCCCATAGCGAGTACGGAATGCGGTATTCCCAATGTCTTCTTCTCGGACTCGCATCTGGTGGTAACCGGACCGTAAATCAATCTTGGAGAACCAAGATGCTCCCTGCAGCTGATCAAAAAGGTCGTCAATACGTGGTAGTGGGTATCTGTTCTTTATCGTGCGCTTGTTCAGCTCCCTATAATCGATACACATACGCTGGGTGCCATCCTTCTTCTTGACAAAAAGAATAGGAGCACCCCATGGCGAAGAACTAGGCCGTATAAAACCCTTACTACTTAACTCTTGAAGTTGCTCCTAGAGTTCTTTCATTTCGGGTGGCGCCAACCGATACGGAGCTTTAGCTATCGGAGTCGCACCCGGCAATAGATCAATGCGGAACTCCACTTGCCGAATAGGGGGCAAGCCAGGGAGTTCCTCCGGAAAAACAACGCTGAAGTCGGAAACAACCGGGATTTCATTAAGTACCCTGGCAGCAGAACAAGAAGCGATGGCCAAACGAGGAGTATCTCCCTGAATGATAAGTTCTCCGCCCTTAGGGTTTCGAACACGAACTTGTTTCTTACGACAGAGAATTTCTGCATCAAACGCGTCAAGCCAATCCATACCCATGATAACACAAAGATCTCACATCGCAATGGGAATAAGATCAATAGGGAATTCAACCCCGGAAAATTCGAGAGTACAGCCCCGATACACGTCGGTGACATAAATCATATGATTATCGGCAACTTCGATAACCATTGGGCGAGCCAGTTTTCCGATACTACGACCCAGACGATTAATGAATGTGCGAGATACAAAAGAATGAGTTGCACCGCTGTCGAACATGACAACAGCGGGCTCGGAGTCTAATAAATAAGTGCATGATCCACAACATATAAACAATATTTAAACAACCATCAAGTTTAAACAATACAAGAGTGAAGGAGAATGAAGGAAAGGGGATTTTACCCACCATAGTCGCGGTAATCGCCGGCTCCTCTGCAGTCAGTTGGTGAACACGTCCTCGTGTCACCATGGTAGTTCCCTTAGATGACGATGCACCCGCGGGTTTCATACCCCCGCCTCCACCACTATTCTTTAACAGTGGGCAATCAGGCTTCTTGTGTCCCTTCTCATTGCAGTTAAAACAGGTAGGAACCGAAGAGGGAACCTGTGGTGATGCCACCACCACTGAGGACTTGCAATTCTTCCAATGATGACCCGGCTTCTTATAGTTGTAACATACTAACCGACTCTTGTCGTCCTATCCTGCAGACGGCCTATACTCGTATCTCGTCTTCCCACAGTTCTTCTACTTCTTATGTGCATCACCGGACGTCTTGGTCAGGGCATGGTCCGCCTTCCTCTTGTGCTGCTGGGTCTGTAACTCAATCTCCCTCCTCCTAGCGGCATCCATAACAGCTGACAGTGTTGTGAACTCCTGCATGCTCACAAACTCACGTATCTCCGTACGAAGGGCATCCTTATACCTGCTAACCAACCATGCCTCATCTCCGGCAAATGAGGGACAGAAAGAAATCATCTCCAGGAACTTGGCATTCAGATCTGACACGCAATCTGAAGTCTGCTCAAAGGTCATAAACTGCTGCAGCATCCGCTGCTGCTCCACCTTGGGCACATACTGCTTCTCAAACCTCTCCACAAACTGGGCCCAAGTCATGGCTCTCAGCTCATCCTCAGTCAACAATGTCGTAACAGTCTTCCACCAGGCATTCGCCTTCTTCCTCAGCTGGCTCATCGCAACAACAACCTTGAACTGGTCTGGGCACCCGCAAGTCATGAGGGCGCTTTCAATATCGGCAATCCAGTGCTTAGCCTCTACTGGATTCAAGTCACCATTCCACTGAGGGGGGGTGGCACTTAGGGAACTTCTCATAGTAGTAGGCTGAGTCGCGAACAGGCGGCGCTGGTAAAGCTCCTCCGTGAACAGCTGCGAAACGCTCATCCAAGAGGGCACGAACTTGGGTAATGATGTCAGTAGTGACATTCGAAATGAGGTCGTTGAAGGCATTGTTAAATTCTTCAGCGATGAGTTCCCTAACTTGCTCCATTTGGGTCTGATTTAGACGAGTAGCCGGAGCCATCTATATTCGCAGAGTAAAGAGATTATTAGGATTTATTCGTCCTAGATATTTCTACGAAGACGGAACACTCAGCTCACTGGACATTTTCAACCTTGCCCCGACACGAGATCGGCATCGGTGCTTCAAATAGTAGGGGCCCTTCTACTACCTTCCACACAAATTCCAATCTTGCATTCGCGTCTAATTTCAAATGTTCTAGTTCGCTCTAGCCGGTTATTTAAACAACTCTCTCTCACATGGTATTACTAGCCTAGGTGAAATTTTAACAATTTTAGGGCTAGCTAATGATAAGTCTAAAGGCAAAGCTCCTAATAACAATTCAAGGTGCAAAAATCTATCAAAATAAAAGTATAAGAAACAAGGCTTACTTGGCTGACCGGCACACCCTGGGATCTTCCACTACTAGTCTTCAAAATTTTAAAGAAAATTCTTTTAGAAATTATTTTAAGGGAAACAAAATTTTAAGAGCCTCAAATTTGAGTCTAGAACATTCCTAAGAATGCCTAGTTCTCTCAAACGTGTGCTCTGATACCAACTTGTCACACCCAAAAATTTTCACAAATATTTGAACTTTTTAAAACAACTTTTATAGAAGAAGCTATGAGTTTACAAAAGATAAGTATCACAAAACCAAATTATGACGAAATAAACATAATAATGTGCGGAAGCAAAATAATAATAATGTCCCAAAATGAAAATTCTTCTAGTAGTGGTATCCCGGTGCTCCAAGTCATGCCTCAGCCTCTTTAATCTTAATACCTAAAAATGTTAGGGAGAACCGTAAGCATAAAGCTTAGTGAATTCAAACACAGACATCATATCAATATTCATATTTACTAATTCAAATCCAATTCCAATTATAATTACATTAATAAGCAAGGAAAGAATCAATGCTTATATTAATAGGGAGGACTTGTAGGTTTGAGCCGCACCGGGTAAATCCCGTATCCTTTGGTCCCGATCCCCGCACCTCATAAAGAGTATAACGTTGGTGATCTTACCTAACTACCCCTCATAGTATTAATCAATCACATACAGTGCACATGTACGATTTTATAACAATAATATAGCATGCTTTAAATATTATATCTAAACAATCACACACGAGCTATCTAGCAAACATAAACACTAATACAACGGTGTGAGAGAACTCACCTTGAGTGAGTGAGTAACAGATAGGAGTCAATATAAGGCTACCAAGCTTGTGCAAACTTCAAGGCTTCACCTAAATAGAACTAAAGGTTAGAAGGGTGAAGTTGTGAAACTAAGAAATGAGAAGGGAGTAATCACAGCAAGGACTCTAAAATAGTCCTGCTGATCGGGACTGAATTACTCCAAAATGCACAATAGAAACATAGGATTAAATAATTTTTACAAGAAACTACAATGGCTTAGGTTTCCAGAACCATAAGGAACTCCTCATAACTCCAAAGGATGTAAGAGATATGAATTTTACAAAAAGAATTGTCACTGCAGTCTTTGGACGGACATTCAGGTGATGTTGGCCAATTCTACCCAACTTGTGGGTGGCATTAGCCCCAACCAAAAATCAGAGGAACATTAGACAAAAACATACAAGTCTCAGAGTTGGAATCGATTAAAAAGGGTTTCCCAAGCTCTAAATATAAAAATCACAAGGTGGTCAATCACAGAATCAGCATGAGTTGGTGACTGTCCATTGACCTGGAGTGTGGGTCCATTCTAACCACGTTATAATGAGAATTAACGACTCATCTTCTCCAGATGTTAAATTAACTATGTAATGTACATGTGGGTATTTGGAATCACTCAGGATCATTTCCCAAACCCTAGTATTGATAAAAACAAAATGACATATCACAGCAGACCCGGATCAGACCCAACAGAAGAGAAGCTGTTGTTGACCATAGGTATAGTCCTTTTTATCGAGGGTGCCTTTTAAGAAAGTTACCCAACTCGATTTGTGAACTTTGGGCACTGATATGGGGTCCATTTGAGTTCTAGAACTCTAGATATGAGTTTTACAAAATGGTTACCGAATCTGATTGAAGCAGAAACATAACATTTGATGACATATCTTGGCCAATCCACCCTTTTCTCTTTGGGATACATTCTAGGATGTACCAACTCATCCTATTTAGTCCCCATAAATATGGTGGTACTAAAAAGGATTAGAGATCATTAGGGATTCATTTAGCCATATGAAAACTATAAGAACTTAATCATAAATCCAAGTACAAAACCCTAAGATCATGATTTTCAATTTAGGGTTTGTAGTGATCTTTCACATACACTCACACTCATATGTACATCAATGATGATGTAATGAGGTGGTGTATTCAGATCTAACACTAAGATACATACATCTAAAAGAAAGGGTAGAAGTAAAGAGATTACTACATCAAAATAACAACATAAGATGCTACATAAAATGATAGAATTGAAGAACAATCAAAATTACAAACATACCAAGGATTGGAGTTAGGGATGAACACAAGAGCAAAGTTCTTGGTTAGGGGAGAGGGAAAGGGAGCCGTGAAAGAGAGTGTGGAGTGAAGGAATTAGGGTTTTTGATGTTGGATATCCATGTTCATGTTATGAGTTTCAAAAACTAGAAGTTGCAACGGAAGCAAAAATACATGAACACGAATTCCATTCCAAGAGGATCATGCTATATGCATGTAGAGATAAGATGAAGAACAAGCATAGATTAAGTTCAAGATTAGAACCTTTGTTCTTGGATTGATATGGATGAAATTTGATGGCTAGGAATCAAGTTAGAATCCCTCTATAGTTGATCCACCACAAGCTTGAACAACCTTAGATGATAGTCTTCAAAACTTGCAAGATAAAGCTCCTTTTCCTTCAAAGCAAAAAAACGATTTTGCTTGTGTTCTTGAGAGAGTTTTGGAGTATTATGGCTGATCAATGTTCAAGTATGAAAAGTCTCATTTTGCCCTCTATATGCCCGGATTTGCTTCACCAAGGAAGGAGAGAAAGTGGTTGATTATTATAATCAAGAGCATGCATCATATCTTGGTCAAATAGAGAATAATCCCATGCTTATACACCTTTCCATACACATGTCATGTGACATGTAAAATCCGGCCATATTAAGGCTTTTAAAAGATATAATTTCCAAATTCTATTATTTATAAACTTATATTACAAAGTTTATAAATAATAAATCTTCATACTTGTGTTTAATGGGATAACATTTAAACCATTAATCATGTACATAAACCTTTTAAAGAATATATATAAATGTAGATATATAAATATATATATATACACATATATCATATATATATATATATATATATATATATATATATATATATATATATATATATATATATATATATATATATATATATATATATATATGTTCTTTTATTAATTTATCAAATAAATTAAATAAAGGGTTTACTTATAATTCAATTAAATCATTTCACAATTTAAACAATTTAATTATTATACATGATTAATCCTTTAATTTTGGGGTCATTATTATTTAACTTAAATAATAATAATAACCACAAAATCAAATTGCAAGTTTAGTATCATTTGATGTTTAATCAAATTTAACATTCCAAATGATCAATTGGTGTCAAACTTGTTGTTGGTGTGACCCTATAGGATCATTTATTATTAGTAGTATCATTTTATGATCATCCTTGGGCATATTAGAACTAACAATCTCCCACTTGCACAAGGTTGCATCATAGAATGATACCGACAGTGATAAACGTCTAGCAACATTTCACTGCCCCCGATAATACATGACATAATGCCATTCAACAACATGCAATTCTACAGAAAGCCCGAGGCTCTAATTGATGTAATAGGTTATGTATCAATTATCCCTTTGTTACAGACATCATGTTGAACATGAGACATGGATCTTAATCATTCTCATTTTATGTTCAACTTTCATTCAGACGCCTTAGATGTCTAACTCTCAACACATAAGAGGAACAAATCCCATCTTGACTACATATGCCCCTCATGTAGTCAGTACTGTACTTGAGAATGGTCTGTATGGTTGTCTGTATTTCAAGAACAACGGTGAACCATATCAAAGGACAGCACTCTCAACACTTGAGTCCTAAATATGTATCTCAGGTCTAAGGATACAATGATAATACCTATGTTCAAGAATCACTTATGATAATGATCCATGAAGTGATCTTGAAACGGGTCAAGTCCAATACTTGTTCACTGACAAGTACCTATGAATTTGGTTGCAACCTTTTGCTACTTTTACCCATAAAAGTCAACCAATCCAATTCACATTAGTCTTACTTCATAATTGCTCCCACAACTATGACCGATTATGGACATTTAGAATAATCAAATTATTCGAGGATTAAACATGCTAATATTAAAACACAAAATTATGAATGAAATATCACCTTTCATATATTACATAATTCTTGTTATTTACATAAGTTCATATTCATAAAACACTAAACACAAATCAAATCCATTCATTAGAAAAACGAAGTCCTATACCCTTAGCGTGACTTTCATGCTTAGCTTGGGGTAAAGGCTTCGTGAATGGGTCTGCCAAATTCTGATCTGTATGAACCTTGTGAATACTTATTTCACCATTCTTAACTTCATGTCGTATGTAGTTATATCTTCGGTGAATGTGTTTGGTCTTTTGATGCGACCTAGGTTCCTTTGCTTGAGCTATAGCACCTAGATTGTCACAAAAGATTTCTATAGGGTCCCGAATGGAAGGAACAACCCCTAGATCTCCAATGAACTTTCTCATCCAGATAGCTTCTTGAGCAGCTTCCGAAGCAGCAACGTATTCTGATTCTGTAGTGGATTGTGCAATCACTTCTTGTTTGGAACTCTTCCAAGACACGTCTCCTCCATTTAAAATAAAGACATACCCAGATTGAGATCTCGAATCTTCCCTATCTGTTTGGAAGCTTGCGTTAGTGTAACCCTTTACCTTTAAGCTTTCTTCCAATCCACCGTAAACTAAGAACATATCTTTGGTTCTTATCAAGTACTTAAGAATGTTATTTACAGCAGTCCAGTGGGCTTCACCTGGGTTCTGTTGATATCTACTAGTCATGCTTAAGGCACATGAGACGTCGGGCCTAGTGCATAACATGACATACATGATAGACCCTGTTGCCGAAGCATATGGGACATGTTTCATCCTTTCAAGTTCAGTCCTAGTGCTTGGGCACTGAGACTTACTTAGGATGGTGCCATGTGGTATTGGCAAGAATCTTCTTTTGGAGTCTTGCATCTTGAACCTTTTCAAGATTTTATCAATATATGCACTTTGGCTTAGACCAATAAGTCTCTTAGATCTATCTCTATAGATCTTTATGCCTAATACATAAGCAGCTTCTCCTAAGTCCTTCATTGAGAAACAGTTCTCAAGGAACGCTTTGACACCTTTTAAGGTTGGGATGTCATTTCAAAATAAAAGTATGTCATCTACATACAGTACTAGGAATATGACTATGCTCCCACTAGCTTTCTTGTAAACACAGGAGTCATCCTCATTTTTGATGAATCCAAAATTTGTAATCTTTTCATCAAAACGGATGTTCCATGTTCGAGACGCTTGCTTCAATCCATAGATAGATCTTTTAAGCTTGCACACTTTGTTTGGATGCTTAGGATCGACAAAACCTTCAGGTTAATCCATATAGACATCTTCCAATAAGTGTCCATTAAGGAAAGCGGTCTTGACATCCATTTGCCATATCTCATAATCATAGTATGCGGCTATGGCAAAAAGTATCCTAATTGACTTGATCACTGCCACTGGTGAAAAGGTCGCATCATAGTCAATACCATGAGTTTGTGAGTATCCTTTAGTGATAAGTCTCGCCTTAAAGGTGTGTACATTTCCATCCACGTCGGTTTTCTTCTTGAAAACCCATTTGTTCCCAACGGTCTTACCATTGGTGGGAAGATTAACCAAGTCCCAAACTTGGTTATCGTGCATGGATTGCATCTCTGTGTTCATGGCTTCAAGCCATTTATCAGATTCAGGATCTGACATTGCACTCTGGTAGTTGACGGGTTCATCAGAATCTATCGTATAACATTCATCTTCCATCATAAGGTAACCATACCTTTCAGGTTCAAATCGAACCGTACCAAATCTGCGAACACCTTGTGTTACAATTTGTTCCTGGTCAACTGTTTGTTCAGGTTCAACAATTTCTTGTTGAATGCTAGATCCAATTTCTTGTGTATCAGGATGTGGTTCCTGAAGTTCTTCAAGCTCTACAAACCTCCCACCAGCCTCTTCCGTCAGAAACTTGTTTTCTAGGAATTCAGCTTTTCGAGAAATAAATATCTTATTCTCGATGGGATTGTAGAAGTAGTATCCAAGACAATCTTTCGGATACACTACAAAGATACATTTAGTTGAACGGGGCTCTAGTTTGTTTGAAGCTTCTTTTCTAACATAAGCTTCACAACCCCACACCTTGAGATAGGATAAAGATGGAACCCTTCCATGCCATATCTCATAAGGCGTTTTATCAACCTTCTTAGTAGGTGCCATGTTTAGGAGACGAGCAGCTGTTTGTAAAGCATAACCCCAAAATGATAAAGGTAGAGTACTTCTACTCATCATGGATCGAACCATATCCAATAGTGTTCGGTTCCGCCTCTCGGATACACCATTATGTTGTGGTGTTCCAGGTGGAGTAAGTTGTGAAACAATTCCACAAGTCTTAAGATGATCCATAAAGTTTGTAGTTAAGTACTCACCTCCTCTATCAGAACGTAGAACTTTAATTGTTTTGTTGAGTTGGTTTTCCGCTTCACTTTGAAACGTTTTGAACATTTCAAATGCCTCATGTTTATGTTTAATCAAATAAACATCTCCAAAACGACTAAAGTCGTCAGTGAAAGTGATGAAATATCTTTCACCATATCTAGTCATTGGCTTGAAAGGACCACATACATCCGTATGTATGATTCCTAACAAGTCCTTTGCCCTCTCATTGGTTCCGGAGAAAGGAGCTTTAGTCATCTTGCCATGTAAACAAGATTCACATATATCAAATGAGTCATTCTCATTTGCCTTCAAAAGTCCACTCTTTTGAAGTTGGGATATGCGTTTCTTGTTTATATGCCCAAGTCGACAATGCCATATATAAATTTGACTCAAATCACATTTGAGTCTCTTGGTGAAAGTGTGGTATAAAGAGCTATGGTTAGTCTTTTCATCAAGTTTTACTTCATAAATACCATTTAAAGGCCTAGCCTCAAAATAGAACACATTGTTTTTGTAAACACAAATGTCATCATTCATAAAGCAAAGATCAAATCCACATTGTCTCAACTTAGCAACCGAAATAATATTCCTAGTCAAGCTAGGAACATAATAAACATTCAACAATGTCAAATACAAGCCATTAGGTAGTAATAAATCAAAACTTCCAATTGAATCCACCGCAACCCTTGCACTGTTTCCAACCCGGAGTACTACCTCGTTTGCCTTCAGTCGCCTACTCCTTTTGAACCCCTGCAACATATTACAAATGTGAGTTCCACAACCAGTATCAAATACCCATGTGTTAGGAGATAAATTATAAAGTTCTAGGTCTATCACATAGATACCTGAAGTGCCCTCACCGGCCTTCTTCTTCTTCAACTCCGCAAGATAGGTAGGGCAATTTCTCTTCCAATGCCCAACTTTGCCACATTCGAAGCACGCGTCTTCTTTGGCAACCTTTGCCTTCTTCTTGGGCAGACGGGATGGTTGGACAACTTTCTTGCCCTTTCCTTTGACAACCTTTGCCTTTCCCTTGCCCTTGGAGTTGTTGGGGTGTTCGGGTCTAGTCCTCTTTGTACCACCTTCCTTGATCATGAGAACTTGAGTGGTTTTCTTAGGCAGATTCTTTTCCGCGGTAATTAGCATCCCATGCAATTCCGGGATTGTCTTGTTCAAACCATTCATGTTATAATTCATGACGAAGGGATCAAAAGACTTTGTCAAGGAGTTAAGGATCATATCCGTTGCTAGCTCTTCGGGCATCACTACTCCAAGACGTGTCAAATGATCAATGTGACTCTTCATTTTGAGCACATAAGAGCTAACCGACTGCCCATCCTCCATCTTGCAAGCATGGAAAGCCCGAACAGTTTCGAACCTTTCCGTTCTTGCAAGTTGTTGGAACATTTCCTTCAATTGATTAATCATGTCATAGGCCGAATGATTCTCTAAATCCTTCTGAAGGTCAGGAATCATAGTTGCCAACATTAGACATGATGCATCAATGGAGTCATCCATCTTTTTAAGCCATGCATCGTGTGCGGGCTTAGGAATGGCAGGGGGCTCTTCAGGAAGTGGTTCATTGAGAACATATTCTTTCTTTTCTTGTTTGAGAACTATTCTCACACTACGATACCAATCCAAGAAGTTGGTATGGTTGAGTTTTTCTCCCTCAAGGAGAGACCGTAGTGAAGTTTTGTTTGGAGCCGGGTTTGTTGTGTTTGGTGCCATCTACAAACTTTTAACAAGGTTCAATTTAGTAAATTATGATATTAAGTCCTTAATGATTAATACCCTTTCTTGTTTCATAAACTTTAATTGATTAAGGTCTAGAATCCAAGTTGCAATACGAATAAGTGGTTAGGTATCCTTTATCCCGCCTATTCGAATCAACAAGGTAGGTAACGGTTTACCAATTATATCCAAATATAATTTCTAGAGTTATGGGATCCTATTATAACATTTATAAGTTTGGCATGTTTGATCCCATCTATGCCTTGGATTTCTAATGCTTAGGTGACCTTTATCACAAAAGATTTCCCAACAAATCATCCCAATTAATGGACGTGTAGTTTTGCCAACTATTAATGGTTAGGTTTCCTTTATCCCATTAATATTGCAAAGCTACCTCTTGTATCAAAAGAAAAACTCCAAGTGGTTAGGTAACCTTTATCCCACAAGGATATACAAGTGATATATGAGTGTTTTAAGACGGACGGCATTGATTTATATTTCAAAAGGGATTTGTATGTTTTACAATTCTAATTTCGAAAAACATATGGTATCATGTAGATTTCATGCATCTAATGAACATGGTACCATTAAAATTTTATTTTGTTAATTGGTTCCTTTAATCATAAAATCTCCATTTTATTAATTCTTTGTTTGTGGTCAAGATTACAATTAATATCCAATATTAAGTTTGAGTTTGATCACATACATTAAGAACCAATTTTAATACTAAATAGTTACCATTATTATTTAGGGTTGGAGTTTGTAAGAATTCATAAAATCTCCATTTTAATTCATTAATTTTCAAATCTTGACTTTTATAGGTTTTATAACAAAACCCATTTTAATAAAACCAATTATAGCACATCTTATGTTTTAAATGTCAATTTGAAAAATACAAACTCCTTGATGATTATGTTTGATTATCTAGGTTGTCTAGCATGCAAAATCTTATTTTCATTCACAACATAACATAATAAAACATTCAATCATCACATGCATGCATGGGTGCATAAACACAAGCCAACTAGTTTGATATTTCATGTGAGCCACACATGAAATATCAAGTCCAAACCTAGGGACAAAAGGTGACCAAAAATACATCCAAATGATCTTCAATTGAGCCACAACTTTGCCTATCCTTTTATGCCATCAAATGACACTTGAACCACCCTTTCTAGGAACCATAGGATGAGCCATGAATTAATTTGATCACCCAAATCAGATCCGACAGCAACAGTGGCAGCAGGAAGAAAATGTTGTGTTTTTGTGGCTTCCTTCACTTCATTCTTGGTCATATTGATGCTTATTCTTGAGAAAACTTAATGTATATACTAGATAATTAAGTTACTAACAAGAATAGCATCAAAATACCAAGATATGAATTTTATTTCTCCCCCTTAACAGGTCCGAAAATGGCAGACTTGGCAGGAAAAAATCGTTGCTTGTTGGTTGTAGTCTTCTCATGCCTTTATCTCCTTCTCTTGTTACATTTTGTGAAAGATATAAAATACAACTATTCTAATAGTTACAAAATGAATAAAAGAAGGAAATAACTAATTATTATTACAAACCATTTGAATAAAAGATTAGATTACAACCAAATTGAATTTAAACACAAAACATGCAACACATAGTCCTTGGCTTGTTTATGCACCATTTTATCACATAAAATCATAAGAAAATCAACACTTTGTTTTTCTAAGGCAACAATTATGTAACCAAATGCATGCAAACATAAATTTTAGTTGGTTACATAAAATCATAGATAGTATACTTGCATGTTGCCAATGAAGCCATGCATGAAACTTTCATTGAAGAAAATGGACATTCATGGCTTCCAAACACCAAGTTTATCCAAATAAACTTATTATCTAAACATGCAATATAGCCATGGCTCTGATACCAATTGTTGGATATCCATGTTCATGTTATGAGTTTCAAAAACTAGAAGAAGAACAAGCATAGATTAAGTTCAAGATTATAACCTTTGTTCTTGGATTGATATGGACGAAATTTGATGGCTAGGAATCAAGTTAGAATCCCTCTATAGTTGATCCACCACAAGCTTGAACAACCTTAGATGCTAGTCTTCAAAACTTGCAAGATAAAGCTCCTTTTCCTTCAAAGCAAAAAAATGATTTTGCTTGTGTTCTTGAGAGAGTTTTGGAGTATTATGGCTGATCAATGTTCAAGTATGAAAAGTCTCATTTTGGCCTCTATATGCCCGGATTTGCTTCACCAAGGAAGGAGAGAAAGTGGTTGATTATTATAATCAAGAGCATGCATCATATCTTGGTCAAATAGAGAATAATCCCATGCTTATACACCTTTCCATACACATGTCATGTGACATGTAAAATCCGGCCATATTAAGGCTTTTAAAAGATATAATTTCCAAATTCTATTATTTATAAACTTATATTACAAAGTTTATAAATAATAAATCTTCATACTTGTGTTTAATGGGATAACATTTAAACCATTAATCATGTACATAAACCTTTTAAAGAATATATATAAATGTAGATATATAAATATATATATACACATATATCATATATATATATATATATATATATATATATATATATATATATATATATATATATATATATATATATATATATATATATATATATATATATATATATATATATATATATATATATATATATATGTTCTTTTATTAATTTATCAAATAAATTAAATAAAGGGTTTACTTATAATTCAATTAAATCATTTAACAATTTAAACAATTTAATTATTATACATGATTAATACATCACATATGAATTAATAATCAACCTTTAATTTTGGGGTCATTATTATTTAACTTAAATAATAATAACCACAAAATCAAATTGCAAGTTTAGTATCATTTGATGTTTAATCAAATTTAACATTCCAAATGATCAATTGGTGTCAAACTTGTTGTTGGTGTGACCCTATAGGATCATGTATTATTAGTAGTATCATTTTATGATCATCATTGGGCATATTAAAACTAACATTTGAACCCTAATATATTAGATTAGTGGGCTAAACCCTAAAGCCTTTGGGCTAGAAGACCATTTAAGCTTTAATTGGGTTTGGCTATAAACCCATGGACTTAATTATATGATTAAAAGATGGGAATAATTATAAGCCCAAATCTTTTAATTAATCATGCCTTAATTAATTAAATTAACATAATGCCTCATAATTAATTAATTAAAATAAATAACGTAACGAGAAAAACTGGGGCGTTACACATACAAACCTTCAAAATAGTCAATAACCCATCACAACCCTTCATAAATTGACCATAACCCATCACAACCCTTCATAATTGACCATAACCCATCATAACCCTTCCTATGGTCCATGTCCCAGGACAACCCTTTCTATGGTCCATAACCCATCACAACCCTTCATAATAAACCATAACCCATCACAACACTTCATAATGGTCCATAACACATCGCAACCCTGCATAATGGTCCATTACCATAACAACCCTTCATAATGGTCCATAACCCATACAAACCTTCATAATGGTCCATAACCCATCACAACCCTTTCTATGGTCCATAACCCATAACAACCCTTCATAATTGACCATAACCTATCAGAACCCTTCATAATGGTCAATAACCCATCATAATCCGAGATAATGGTTCATAACCCATCACAACCTTCATAATAATACATAACCCAGACAACCCTTCATAACAGTCCATAACCTATCACAACCCTTTCTAATGGTCCATAACCCATCACAGTCCTTTCTATGGTCCATAACCCATCGTAACCCTGCATAATGGTCCATAAACATAACAACCCTTCATAATGGTCCATAACCTATACAAACCTTCATAACAGTCCATAACCCATCACAACCCTTCATAATTGACCATAACCCATCACAACCCTTCATAATTGACCATAACCCATAACAAGCCTTCCTATGGTCCATAACCCAGCACAACCATTTCTAAGGTCCATAACACATCACAACCCTTCATAATTAAGCATAACCCATCACAACACTTCATAATGGTCCATAACCCATCGCAACCCTACATAATGGTTCATAACCATAACAACCCTTCATAATTGTCCATAACCTATACAATCCTTCATCATGGTCCATAACCCATCACAACCCTTCATAATGGTCCACAACCCATCACAACCCTTCATAATGGTCTATAACCCAACACAACCCTTTATATGGTATATAACCCATCACAACTCTTCATAATTGAACATAAACTATCAAAATCCCTCATAATGGTCCATAACCCTTCATAGTGGCTCATAACCCATCACAACCTTCATAATGGTCTGTAACCCATCACAACCCTTTATAATGGTCCATAACCCATCACAACCTTCATAATGGTCCATAACTCACCACAACCCTTTATAATCGTCCATAACCCATCACAACCCTTCATAATTGAGCATAACCCATCACAATGCTTAATAATGGTCCATAACCCAACACAAACCTTTATATAGTCCATAACCCATAAGAACCATTCATAATTGACCATAACCGATCACAACCCTTCATAATGGTCAATAACCCATCATAATCCTTGATAATGGTTCATAACCCATCACAACCTTCATAATAGTACATAACCCATACAACCCTTCATAACGGTCCGTAACCTATGACAACCGTTTCTAATGGTCCATAACCCATCACAACCCTTTCTACGGTCTATAACCCATCGCAACCGTGCGTAATGGTCCATAACAATAACAACCCTTCATAATGGGATAACCCATATAAACCTTTAAAATAGTCAATAACCCATCACAACCCTTCATAAATTAACCATGACCCATCACAGCCCTTCATAATTGACCATAACCCATCACAACCCTTCCTATGGTCCATATCCCAAGACAACCCTTTCTATGGTCCATAACCCATCACAACCCTTCATAATTAACCATAACCCATCACAACAGTTCATAATGGTCCATAACACATTGCAAACCTGCATAATGGTCCATTACCATAACAACCCTTCATAATGGTCCATAACCCATACAAACCTTCATAATGGTCCATAAACCATCACAACCCTTTCTATGGCCCATAACCCATAACAAGCATTCATAATTAACCATAACCTATCAGAACCCTTGATAATGGTCAATAACCCATCATAATCCTTGATAATGGTTCATAACCCATCACAACCTTCAGAATAGTGCATAACCCAGACAACCCTTCATAACAGTCCATAACCCATCACAACCCTTTCTAATGGTCCATAACCCATCACAGTCCTTTCTATGGTCCATAACCCATACAAACCTTCATAACAGTCCATAACCCATCACAACCCTTCACAATTGACCATAACCCGTCACAACCCTTCATAATTGACCATAACCCATCACAACCCTTCCTATGGTCCATAACCCAGCACAACCATTTCTATGGTCCATAACACATCACAACCCTTCATAATTAACCATAACCCATCACAACACTTCATAATGGTCCATAACCAATCGCAACCCTGCATAATTGTCCATAACCTTAACAACCCTTCATAATTGTCCATAACCTATACAAACCTTCATCATGGTCCATAACCCATCACAACCCCTCATAATGGTCCATAACCCATCATAGTGGTCCATAACCCATCACAACCTTCATAATGGTCTGTAACCCATCACAACCCTTTATAATGGTTTATAACCCATCACAACCTTCATAATGGTACATAACTCACCACAACCCTTTCTATGGTCCATAACCCATCACAACCCTTCATAATTGACCATAACCTATCACAACCCTTCATAATGCTCAATAACCCATCATAATCCTTGATAATGGTTCATAACCCATCACAACCTTCATAATTGAACATAACCCATACGACCCTTCATAACGGTCCGTAACCTATGACAACCCTTTCTAATTGTTCATAACCCATCACTACCCTTTCTATGGTCTATAACCCATCGCAACCGTGCATAATGGTCCATAACAATAACAACCCTTCATAATGGTCATAACCCATACAAACATTCAAAATAGTCAATAACCTATCACAACCCTTCATAAATTGACCATAACCCATCACAACCCTTCATAATTGACCATAACCATCACAACTCTTCTTATGGTCCATAACCCAGGACAACCATTTCTATGGTCCATAACCCATCACAACCCTTTATAATTAACCATAACCAATCACAACACTTCATAATGGTCTATAACACATCGCAACCCGGCATAATGCTCCATTACCATAACAACCCTTCATAATGGTCCATAACCCATACAAACCTTTATAATGGTCCATAACCCGTCACAACCTTTCATAATGGTCCATAACCCAACACAACCCTTTCTATGGTCCGTAACCCATCACAACTCTTCATAATTGACCATAACCTTTCACAACCCCTCATAATGGTCCATAACCCATCATAACCCTTCATAGTGGTCCATCACCCATCACCACCTTCATAATGGTCAATAACCTATCACAACCCTTTATAATGGTCCATAACCCACCACAACGCTTCATAATTGAGCATAACCTATCACAACCCTTCATAATGGTCCATAACCCACCAATGAAGGATAAGTCCGCTACTGTTGGATTCCCTAGCCCTATCATTCATATTTCATCCTCCCAGCCCATTTATTAGTCTGAATCCCCCACCCCTTTATTCAACGCCTTCTCCATTCTAGAAGCTTGTTCCTCTGACGTCACGGATATTCTCTCTACTTCTGTAACCCTGACCCATACTGGTGCGCCTCTCCATTCTAGTCCTGATGATTTTGATCCTGATGCTGATGACCTTATCGTTGAGGATTGTATTGAGGTTGATTCTGATGATGGTGACACTGCCCAGTTCATTGTTAATGAGTCTGGATCCTATAATGATCAACCTATGATAACTCCGGTGTCCGAGCAGATGGACTCCACCCCCCTCAATGTTTCCATATGACGCACATCGCTGCTTGGAATACTCGCGGTCTCTGTAAGCCTTCTCATCAGAAAGCCTTGAGAGATCTTATCCGCGATCAAAATCTTCATATTTGTGCTTCTCTTGAGACTCGTGCTTCCTTCCATAACCTCCCTCTTATCTGTAGTCGTACTTTTGGCTCTTGGTCGTGGTCGTCCAAATGTCTCTTCTCCCCTAGAGGGACTAGAATTGTGGTTGCCTGGGATCCGCTTGCCATTGATATGATGCTTATCGACTTAAATGATCAGGTTATGCATTTTAAAGTTAATATTCGTGATTCTAATAAATCCTTTTTCTGCTCTTTCGTCTATGCTCATAATGATCACATGATGCGTCGCTCTCTCTGGCATTCTCTTGCGGTCCATAAGAATATGGTTAGAGATACCCCTTGGATTATTTTGGGTGATTTCAATGTTGCTCTTGATATTAAATATAGCACCTCCGGGTCGTCTGGGATTTCTCGTGCCATGGAGGACTTCAGGGACTGTGTTAATCTGATGGAAATGGAGGATCTCAACTATAAATGTCTCTTCTACACATGGACCAAGTCTCCTAATGGTTCGGGTGGCATCCTCAAAAAGATCGATCGTGTTATGGGAAATACTCACTTCGTTGCTTCTTTCCCCTCCTCTACTGTCAATTTTCTCCCTTACCGTTCGTCCGATCATACTCCTACTGTGCTTTCTCTCCCCCATCGTGCCCCTTTCCAACCAAAGCCTTTCAAGTTCCCTAATTTCCTGACTTATAAGAACGATTTCAAGCAGATTGTTGCCTCTTCTTGGAACCCCAATATCACTGGATATCGGATGTATAAGGTTTTCAAAAACCTTAAAAATCTGAAAGTGCCGATATGTAAGATGCTTCGCAACCAGGGAAACCTCTTTTCTAAGGTTATCTCTCTTCGTAGTGAGCTTGATAGAGTTCAGATTGCTTTGGATCGGGATCCTTTCAACAAGGATCTTCGTGAAGAACAATGCAGGTATCTTCTCGCTTATAACGAGGCTAGCCTGGATGAAGAGAGGTTCCTGAAACAAAAGGCTAAGGTTAACTGGCTGCGTGAGGGTGATAAAAATTCGGCTTTTTTCCACAAAGCGGTTAAAAGTCGTAATTCTCGCAATCGTATTAATTCTATCCAGGATGCTCAAGGTAACTGGATCTCGGGGAACGATCTTCCTAATCTTTTTGTTTCTCACTTTCAAGCCTTCTTGGGTTCTGCCCAGCCTTCCACTGCTATTCGTGATCCTTCTTCCCTCTTCTCTAATAAGCTCTCCCCCCTCCAGTCTGCCGCCATGCTTACTCCTGTTACTGATGCGGAGGTTAAGTGTGTCCTATTCCAGATGGGTGATGATAAAGCTCCTGGTTCTGATGGTTTCTCTGCTAAGTTCTTCAAGTCGGCTTGGGATATTGTGGGTCCTGATTTCTGTATGGCTGTTAAGGAATTCTTCTATTCTGGCAAACTTCTTAAGTCCTTCAACAGCACCATCCTTGCGCTCATCCCTAAAGTTGATTCCCCCTCCAAAGTCACTGATTTCCGCCCTATAGCCTGTTGTAACGTTGTTTACAAATGTATCAGCAAGCTTATTGCGGATCGTATCAAAATCCATCTTTCTTCTCTGGTTAACGAAAACCAGTTTGCTTTCATCCCTGGTCGTTTGATCACCGACAACGTCCTTCTTGTCCACGAACTCATGCGTGATTATCATCGTCATCGTGGTCCTCCTAGGTGTGCTTTTAAGGTTGATATTCAAAAAGCCTACGACACGGTTGACTGGACGTTTCTGCGGACCATCTTGTTTGGGTTTGGATTCCCTGATCGTATGATTGACTGGATCATGACATGTGTTTCCACGGTGGCTTACTCTGTAAGTATCAATGGGAATACTCATGGTTATTTCGACGGTAAAAGGGGCCTTCGGCAGGGTGACCCCCTCTCTCCTTATCTCTTCACTCTTGTCATGGAGGTGCTTAACCTTATGATCAAGAGAAACATTCATGATTCTGATTCTTTTAAATTCCACAGACAATGTGATGATCAAAATATCACCCATCTCTGCTTTGCCGACGATCTCCTTCTCTTCTGCCATGGTGATAGCTCTTCGGTTAAACTCTTATGTGATTCTCTTGACGAATTCTCTGGGGTTTCTGGCCTCCATCCCAATACTACGAAGAGTGAAGCCTTCTACTGTAATGTTGGTGAGAGGACCAGGGCTGCCATTGACCTTATTGTTAAGTTTCCTGAGGGCTCTTTCCCTGTCCGATACCTTGACGTTCCTCTTATCACCACCCGTCTTGCCCACAAAGACTGTAAAGGCCTTGTTGACAAAGTCAAATGCAGGATTAATGACTGGAAAAACAAGTCTCTTTCCTTTGCTGGGCGTCTCCAGCTCATCCTCTCTGTCCTTTCTACTACTCAAATCTATTGGGCTTCTGTCTTTATTCTTCCTAAATCTATCTCTAACGATATTGAGAAGCTCATGAGAGGTTTCCTCTAGTGCCATGGTGAGTTGAAGCGTGGTAAAGCTAAAGTCTCCTGGAAAACTGTATGCCTTCCTAAAGAACATGGTGGTCTTGGCATTCGTAATCTTGCTATCTGGAATGTTGCACTTATGGCTTCCCATGTTTGGAGACTTCTTTCCAAGAAAGAGTCACTATGGGTTAAGTGGATCCACTCATACCGTTTATGTGGCCGTAACTTTTGGGATGCCCCCAAAAAATACGGTACTGGATTTGCCTGGCGTAACATCCTGGATATGCGGGATAAGATAAGGGAGTATATAGTTTCCCAGATAGGTGATGGATGCTCTACTTCTGCTTGGTTCGATAACTGGCACCCTGCGGGCCCTCTTTCTAAATTCTTGTCTGTAAGTGACATCCATAATGCGGGTTTCACTACTGATACTAAGGCTGCTGACCTGGTTCTTAACGGATCTTGGGTTCGCCCTCAGTGTTGGAGGGATTCCCATGGTGCTCTTCTTTCTCATAACCCTCCTACTATTTCCACGTCCGTCCCTGATAAACTCCTTTGGAGATCTAGAGACGGTCAACTCTCTCCTTTCTCTGTTCGATCTGTGTGGCAGTCTATTCGCCCTTATCACCAACCGGTCATTTGGTTTCATCTTGTTTCGTTCTCCCAGAACATCCCCAGACATGCTTTCATTCTTTGGGTTGCTCTTAAAGATCGTCTTAAGACTCATGATAAAATCAAAATTTGGGACACTAATTCCAATCTCATTTGTGCGTTCTGCGGGGATTGTCCGGATTCCCTTTCCCATCTCTTCTTTGAATGTTCTTTCACTTCTTTGGTTTGGCATGACCTCCATCATGTCATGAATCTCTCCTTCTCCACTGATAGCTGGTCTGATATCATTAGTCAACTCAACCCCTTTAATAAAAACAAGACCATTTGGTCCATCATTAGAAGACTTGTTTTTGCTGGAGCAATCTACCACATCTGGCGGGAAAGAAATTTACGCATTTTTAAAAAAAATAAAAAGATCTCATCATGCTGTCGTGAATTGTGTTAAGGATGATATTCGCTGTAGACTGCTGAGTCTTTCTTTGAAAACTTGCACTAATGTTGATTTGGCTAAAACTATTTGGACCCTCCCTTAATTTTCCCCCTCTGCGCTTTCTTTTTTTCTCTGCTTGTTTTGGCTTGTATGGTTTGTTTCTTTTGCAGGTTGCTTTCCTTTATGTTCTTCTTTGCTTATGGTTCCTTCTCTTGGTTTGGTTCCTAGTTTAGCTTGTTGTCCGTTGGGGCCTGTCCTGATGGATTTTCTGTTTTTTGGTGGGGAGTCCCCAGCCTTATATTGTATTTATTCTTTTTATTAATAAAATTTGCCAGAGGTGCCGCCCTCTTTACCCAAAAAAAACCCATAATAAACCTTCGTAATTAACCATAACCTATCACAACCCATCATAGTGGTTAATAACCCATCATAATCCTTCATAATTGTTCATGACCCATCACAACCTTCATAATAGTACATAACCCATACAACCCTTCATAACGGTCCATAACCCATCACAACCCTTTCAAATGGTCCATAACCCATTACAACCCGTTCTATGGTCCATAACCCATTGCAACTCTGCGTAATGGTCCATAAGCATAACAACCCTTCATAATGGTCCATAACCCATACAAACATTCATAACAGTCAATAACCGATCATAACCCTTCATAATTGACCATAACCCATCACAACCCTTCATAATTGACCATAACCCATCACAACCCTTCCTATGGTCTATAACGTAGCACAACCTTTTCTATGATCCATAACCCATCACAACCCTTCATAATTAACCATAACCCAACACAACACTTCATAATTGTCCATAACCCATCACAACCCTGCATAATGGTACATAACCATAACAACACTTCATAATTATCCATAACTCATACAAACCTTCATCATGGTCCATAACCCATCACAACCCTTCATAATGATCCATAACCCATCACAACCCTTCATAATGGTCGATAACCCAACACAACCCCTTCTATGGTCCATAATCCATCACAAATCTTCATAATTGACCATAACCTATCAAAGCCCCTCATAACGGTCCATAACCCATCGTAACCCTTCATAGTGGTCCATAACCCATCACATCCTTCATAATGATCCATAACCCATCACAACCCTTTATAATGGTCCATAACCCTTCACAACCTTCATAATGGTCCATAACCCATCACAACCCTTTATAATGGTCCATAACCCATCACAACCCTTCATAATAGAGCATAACCCATCACAACCCTTCATAATGGTCCATAACCCAACACAACCCTTTCTATGGTCCATAACCCGTAATAACCCTTCATAACTGACCATAACCTATCACAACCCTTCATAATGGTCAATCACGCATCATAATCCTTCATAATGGTTCATAACCCATCAGAACCTTCATAATAGTACATAACCCATACAACCCTTCATAACGGTCCACAACCCATCACAACCCTTTCTAATGGTCCATAACCCATCATAACCCTTTCTATGGTCCATAACCCATCACAACCCTGCATAATGGTCCATAACCATAACAACCATTCATAATGGTCCCTAACCCATACAAACCTTCATAGTAGTTAATAACCCATCAGAACCCTTCATAATTAACCATAACCCATCACAACACTTCATAATGATCCATAACACATCGCAACCCTACATAATGGTGCATACCCATTACAACCCTTCATAATGGTCCATAACCCATACAAACCTTCAAAATGGTGCATATCCTTTCACACCCTTCATAATGGTCCATAACCCAACACAACCCTTTCTATGGTCCGTAACCAATCACAACTCTTCATAATTGACCATAACCTATCACAACCCCTCATAATGGTCCATAACCCATCATAACTCTTCATAGTGGTCCATAACCCATCATAACCTTCATAATGGTCCATAACCCATCGCAACCCTTTATAATGGTCCATAACCCATAACAAACTTCATAATGGTCCATAACCCATCACAACCCTTTATAATGGTCCATAACCGATCACAACCCTTCATAATTGAGCATAACCCATCAAAATCATTCATAAGCGTCTATAACCGAACACAACTTTTTCTATGGTCCATAACCCATAACAACCCTTCATAATTGACCATAACCTATCACAACCCTTCATAATGGTCAATATCCCATCAAAATCCTTCATAGTTGTTCATAACCCATCACAACCTTCATAAGAGTACATAACCCATAGAACCCTTCATAACGGTCCATAACCCATCAAAACCCTTTCTAATGGTTCATAACCCATCACAAGTCTTTGTAATTGACCATAACCTATGAATATCCGTCATAATGGTTCATAACCTATAATAACCCTTCATAGTGGTCGATAACCCATCACGACCATCATAATGGTCCATAACCCATCACAACCCTTTATAATGGTTCATAACCCATCACAACCTTCATAATGGTCCATAAACCATCACAACCCTTTATAATGGTCCATAACCCTTCATAATTGAGCATAACCCATCACAACCCTTCATAATGGTTCATAACCTAATACAACCCTTTCAATGGTCCATAACCCATAATAACCCTTCATAATTGACCATAAACTATCACAACCCTACATAATGGTCAATAACCCATCATAATCCTTGATAATGGTTCATAACCCATCACAACCTTTGGAATGGTACATAACCCATACAACCCTTCATAATGGTCAATAACCCATCATAACCCTTTCTAATGGTCCATAACCCATCACAACCCTTTCTACGGTCCATAACCCATCGCAACCCTGCATAATGGTCCTTCATAATGGTCCATAACACATACAAACCTTCATAATAGTTCATAACAGCCCTTCATAATGGTCCATAACCCATTCAAACCTTCATATCAGTCCATAACCGATCACAACCCTTCATAATTGACCATAACCCATCACAATCCTTCATAATTCACCATAACCCATCACAACCCTTCCTATGGTTCATAACCCAATATAGCCCTTTCTATGGTCCATAACCATAACAACACTTCATGATTGTCCATAACCCATACAAACCTTCATCATGGTCCATAACCCATCACAACCCTTTCTACGGTCCATAACCCATCGCAACCCTGCATAATGGTCCATAACCATAACAGCCCTTCATAATGGTCCATAACCCATACAAACCTCCATAACAGTCCATAACCGATCACAATCCTTGATAATTGACCATAACCCATCACAATCCTTCATAATTCACCATAACCCATCACAACCCTTCCTATGGTCCACAACCCAGCATAACCCTTTCTATGGTCCATAATCCATCACAACCCTTCATAATTGACTATAACCCAGCACAACACTTCATAATCGTCCATAACCCATCGCAACCCTTCATAATGGTCCATAACCATAACAACACTTCAATATTGTCCATAACCAATACAAACCTTCATCATGGCCCATAACCCATCACAACCCTTCATAATGGTCCATAACCCATCACAACCCTTCATAATGGTCCATAACCCAACACAACCCCTTCTATGGTCCATAATCCATCAGGACTCTTCAAATTGACCATAAGCTATCAAAACCCCTCATAATGGTCCATAACCAATCATAACCCTTCATAATGGTTCATAACCCATCACAACCTTCATAATGATTAACCCATCACAACCCTTTATAATGGTCTATAACCCTTTACAACCTTCATAATGGTCCATAACCCATCACAACCCTTTATAATAGTCCATAACCCATCACAACCATTCATAATAGAGCATAACCCATCACAACCCTTCATAATGGTCGATAACCCAACACAACCCCTTCTATGGTCCATAATCAATCACAACTCTTCATAATTGACCATAACCTATCAAAACCCCTCATAATGGTCCATAACCCATCATAACCCTTCATAGTGGTCCATAACCCATCACAACCTTCAAAATGATCCATAACCCATCATAACCCTTTATAATGGTCCATAACCCTTCACAACCTTCATAATTGGCCATAACCCATCATAACCCTTTATAATGGTCCATAACCCATCACAACCCTTCATAATAATGCATAACCCATCAAAACCTTTCATAATGGTCCATAACCCAACACAACCCTTTCTATGGTCCATAACCCATAACAACCCTTCATAATTGACCATAACCTATCACAACCCTTCATAATGGTCAATAACCCATCATAGTCCTTGATAATGGTTCATAACCCATCACAACCTTCATAATAGTACATAACCCATACAACCCTTCATAACAGTCCATAACCCATCACAACCCTTTCTAATGTTCCTTAACCCATCACAACCCTTTCTATGGGCGATAACTCATCGTAACCCTACATAATGGTCTATAACCATAACAACCCTTCTTAATGGTCCATAACCCATGCAAACCCATCACAACCCGTCGTAATGGTCCATAACCCAACATAACCCTTTCTATGGTCCATAACCCATCACAACTCTTCATAATTGACCATAACCAATCAAAACCCCTCATAATAGTGTATATCCCATCATAACCCTTAATAGTGGTGCCTAACCCATCACAACCTTCATAATGGTCAACGACCCATCACAACCTTCATAATGGTCCATAACCCATCACAACCCTTCATAATGGTTCATAACCTAATACAACCCTTTCTATGGTCCATAACCCATAACAACCCTTCATAATTGACCATAACCTATCACAACCCTACATAATGGTCAATAACCCATCATAATCCTTGATAATGTTTCATAATCCAACACAACCTTTGGAATGGTACATAACCCATACAACCCTTCATAATGGTCAATAACCCATCATAACCCTTTCTAATGGTCCATAACCCATCACAACCGTTTCTACGGTCCATAACCCATCGCAACCCTGCATAATGGTCCATAACCATAACAGCCCTTCATAATGGTCCATAACCCATACAAACCTTCATAACAGTCCATAACCGATCACAACCCTTCATAATTGACCATAACCCATCACAATCCTTCATAATTCACCATAACCCATCACAACCCTTCCTATGGTCCACAACGCAGCATAACCCTTTCTATGGTCCATAACCCATTACAACCCTTCATAATTAACTATAACCCAGCACAAAACTTCATAATCGTCCATAACCCATCGCAACCCTTCATAATGGTCCATAACCATAACAACACTTCAAGATTCTCCATAACCCATACAAACTTCATCATGGCCCATAACCCATCACAACCCTTCATAATGGTCTATAACCCATCACAACCCTTCATAATGGTCGATAACCCAACACAACCCCTTCTATGGTCCATAATCCATCACAACTCTTCAAATTGACCATAAGCTATCAAAACCCCTCATAATGGTCCATAGCCCATCATAACCTTTCATAAGGGTCCATAACCCATCACAACCTTCATAATGATTAACCCATCACAACCCTTTATAATGGTCTGTAACCCTTCACAACCTTCATAATGGTCCATAACCCATCACAACCCTTTATAATGGTCCATAACCCATCACAACCATTCATAATAGAGCATAACCCATCACAACCCTTCATAATGGTCGATAACCCAACACAACCCCTTCAATGGTCCATAATCCATCAAACCTCTTCATAATTGACCATAACCTATCAAAACCCGTCATAATGGTCCATAACCCATCATAACCCTTCATAGTGGTCCATAACCCATCACAACCTTCATAATGATCCATAACCCATCATAACCCTTTATAATGGTCCATAACCCTTCACAACCTTCATAATGGTCCATAACCCATCACAACCATTTATAATGGTCCATAACCCATCACAACCCTTCATAATAGAGCATAACCCATCAAAACCCTTCATAATGGTCCATAACCCAACACAACCCTTTCTATGGTCCATAACCCATAACAACCCTTCATAACTGACCATAACCTATCACAACCCTTCATAATGGTCAATAACCCATCATAGTCCTTGATAATGGTTAATAACCCATCACAACCTTCATAATAGTACATAACCCATACAACCCTACATAACGGTCCATAACCCATCACAACCCTTTCTAATGTTCCATAACCCATCACAACCCTTTCTATGGGCGATAACCCATCGTAACCGTGCATAATGGTCTATAACCATAACAACCCTTCATAATGGTCATTAACCCATGCAAACCCATCACAACCCTTCGTAATGGTCCATATCCCAACATAACCCTTTCTATGGTCCATAACCCATCACAACTCTTCATAATTGACCATAACCTATCAAAACCCCTCATAATAGTGCATATCCCATCATAACCCTTAATAGTGGTGCCTAACCCATCACAACCTTCATAATGGTTAATAACCCATCATAACCCTTTATAATGGTCCATAACCCATCACAACCTTCATAAAGGTCCATAAGCCATCACAACCCTTTATAATGGTCCATAAACCATGACAACCATCTCTATGGTCCATAACCTATAACAACCCTTCATAATTGACAATAACCTATCACAACCCTTCATAATTGACAATAACCTATCACAACCCTTCATAATGGTCAACGACCCATCATAATCCTTCACAATGGTTCGTGACCCATCACAACCTTCATAATAGTACATAACCCATACAACCCTTCATAACGGTCCATAACTCATCACAACCCTTTCTAATGGTCCATAACCCATCATAACCCTTTCTATGGTCCATAACCCATCGCAACCCTGCATAATGGTCCATAACCGTAAAAACCATTCATAATGGTCCATAAGCCATACAAACCTTCATAGTAGTTAATAACCCATCACAACCCTTCATAATTAACCATAACCCATCACAACACTTCAGAATGGTCCATAACACAACGCAACCCTGCATAATGGTCCATACCCTTTACAACCCTTCATAATGGTCCATAACCCATACAAACCTTCAAAATATTCCATATCCTTTCACACCGTTCATAATGGTCCATAACCCAACACAACCCTTTCTATGGTCCATACCCAATCACAACTCTTCATAATTGACCATAACCTATCAAAACCCCTCATAATGGTCCATAACCCATCATAACCCTTCATAGTGGTCCATAACCCATCATAACCTTCATAATGGTCCATAACCCAGCCCAACCCTTTATAATGGTCCATAACCCATAACAAACTTCATAATGCTCCATAACCCATCACAACCCTTTATAATGGTCCATAACCCATCACAACCCATCATAATTGAGCAAAACCCATCAAAATCATTCATAAGGGTCCATAACCCAACACAACTTTTTCTATGGCCCATAACCCATAACAACCCTTCATAATTGACCATAACCTATCACAACCCTTCATAATGGTCAATAACCCAGCAAAATCCTTCATAGTGGTTCATAACCCATCACAACCTTCATAAGAGTACATAACACATAGAACCCTTCATAACGGTCCATAACCCATCACAACCCTTTCTAATGGTCCATAACCCATCACAACTCTTTGTAATTGACCATAATCTATGAATACCCCTCATAATGGTTCATAACCTATCATAACCCTTCATAGTGGTCGATAACCCATCACAACCATCATAATGGTCCATAATCCATCACAACCCTTTATAATGGTTCATAACCCATCACAACCTATAATAATGGTCCATAACCTAATACAACCCTTTCTATGGTCCATAACCCTTAACAAACCTTCATAATTGACCATAACCTATCACAACCCTTCATAATGGTCAATAACCCATCATAATCCTTGATAATGGTTCATAACCTATCACAACCTTTGGAATGGCACATAACCCATACAACCCTTCAAAATGGTCTATAACCCATACAAACCTTCATAACAGTCCATAACCCATCACAACCCTTCATAATTGACCATAACCGATCACAATCCTTCATAATTGACCATAACCCATCACAAACCTTCCTATTGTCCAAAACCCAGCATAACCCTTTCTATGATCCATAACGCATCACAACCCTTCATAATTAACTATAACCCAGCACAACACTTCATAATCGTCCATAACCCATTGAAACCCTTCTTAATGGTCCATAATCATAACAACACTTCACAATTGTTGATAACCCATAAAAACCTTCATCATGGTCCTTGGCTTGTTTATGCACCATTTTATCACATAAAATCATAAGAAAATCAACACTTTGTTTTTCTAAGGCAACAATTATGTAACCAAATGCATGCAAACATAAATTTTAGTTGGTTACATAAAATCATAGATAATATACTTGCATGTTGCCAAAGAAGCCATGCATGAAACTTTCATTCAAGAAGATGAACACTCATGGCTTCCAAAAACCAAGTTTATCCAAATAAACTTATTATCTAAGCATGCAATATAGCCATGGCTCTGATACCAATTGTTGGAAATCATGTGTTCATGTAATTAGTTTCAAAAACTTGAAGTTGCAACGGAAGCATAAAATCATGAACACAAGTTCCATTCCAAGAGGATCATGATACATGCATGTAGAGATAAGATGAAGAAGAAGCATAGATAGAGTTCAAGATCATAACCTTTTGATCTTGGATTGATATGGACGAAATTGATGAGGCAAGGAATCAAGTTAGAATCCCTCTATAGCTTAGTCCACCACAAGCTTGCAAAATGAAGCTCTTATTTCCTTGAAGCAAAAAACGATTTTTCCCTTGAGCTCTTGAGAGAGTTTTTGTTCAATTCTCTTCACTTGAGAATGCTATGTGTGTATGTAGTAGTATATTACGGCCAAAAACCCAACACAACCATCATATGGATGTTTATTGTATTTTATGTCCACTAGCTACTAAACCCCATGGTCAAACCTTGGGTATCCAAGAGAATATGTCAAAAAGCAAGTGTTTTATGTCTCCCACCCTCTCCATATGATGTGCACGTTCAAACATGGAAAGGACAAGAACAAAAGGTGTTTCCCACTTGATAAACTCTTGGTCTAGTTTATTTAGCTTTTACATTTACACACACACATATATACATATATATATATGTATGTATATATATATATATATATATATATATATATATTATATATATATATATATATATATATATATATATATATATATATATATATATATATATATATATATATATATATATATATATATATATATATAATTTTCATAATTATATAAATAAATAAATATATATATATATATATATATATATATATATATATATATATATATATATATATATATATATATATATATATATATATATTCATACATACATATAATATATATATTATATATATATATGTGTATATATATATATATATATATATATATATATATATATATATATATATATATATATATACATATATGTATATATATATTTGTATCAAGTTTCAAATAAATGAAGCAAATATATATTTATATATATATATATATATATATATATATATATATATATATATATATATATATATATATATATATATATATAACTCTCAAAATTAATTCATCTTATATGAATCAATTATTGAAGCAATTATTATTTGTATAAATAATAATTCTTCAAAATTAAATTGCAAGCATGTTATCATTTTTATTATGATTCATAATCCAATGTTAAAATGATATAATTGTGTCAAACTAGTTAATGGTTGTGACCCTATAGAATCATGTGTTATTAGTAATATCATTTTATGATCATCCTTGGGCATACATAACTAACACCCTTCATAATGGTCCATAACCCATCGCAACCCCTTCATTAATGTTCGATTAACCCAACACAACCCCTTCTATAGTCCATAATCCATCACAACTCTTCAAATTGACCATAAGCTATCAAAACCCCTCATAATGGTCCATAACCCATCATAACCTTTCATAGTGGTCCATAACCCATCACAACCTTCATAATGATCCATAACCCATCACAACCCTTTATAATGGTCTATAACCCTTCACAACCTTCATAATGGTCCATAACCCATCACAACCCTTTATAATGGTCCATAACCCATTACAACCCTTCATAATAGAGCATATCTCATCACAACCCTTCATAATGGTCCATAACCCAACACAACCCTTTTTGTGGTCCATAACCCATAACAACCCTTCATACTTGACCATAACCTATCACAACCCTTCATAATGGTCGATAACCCATCATAGTCCTTGATAATGGTTCATAACCCATCACAACCTTCATAATAGTACATAACCCATAAAACCCTTCATAACGGTCCATAACCCATCACAACCGTTTCTAATGGTCCATAAGCCATCACAACTCTTCGTAATTGACCATAACCTACGAATACCCCTCATAATGGTTCATAACCTATAATAACCCTTCATAGTGGTCGATAACCCATCACAACCATCATAATGGTCCATAACCCAACACAACCCTTTATAATGGTTCATAACCCATCACAACCTTCATAATGGTCCATAACCCATCACAACCCTTTATAATGGTCCATAACCCATCATAATTGAGCATAACCCGTCACAACCCTTTATAATGGTTCATAACCTAATACAACCCTTTCTATGGTTCATAACCCATAACAACCTGTCATAATTGACCATAACCTATGACAGCCTTTTATAATGGTCAATAACCCATCATAATCGTTGATAATGGTTCATAACCCATCACAACCTTTGTAATGGTACATAACCCATACAACCCTTCATAATAGTCAATAACCCATCACAACCCTTTCTAATGGTCCATAACCCATCACAACCCTTTCTACGGTCCATAACCCATCGCAACCCTGCATATTGGTCCATAACCATAACAACCCTTCATAATGGTCCATAACCCATACAAACCTTCATAACAGTCCATAACCCATCACAACCCTTCATAATTGACCATAACCCATCACAATCCTTCATAATTGACGATAACCCATCACAACTCTTCCTATGGTCCATAACCCCGCATAACCCCTTCTATGGTCCATAACCCATCACAACCCTTCATAATTAACTATAACCCAGCACAACACTTCATAATCATCCATAACCCATCGCAACCCTTCATAATGGTCCATAACCATAACAACACTTCAGAATTCTCCATAACCCATACAAACCTTCATCATGGTTCATAACCCATCACAACCCTTCATAATGGTCCATAACCCATCACAACCCTTCATAATGGTCCATAACCCAACACAATCCCTTCTATGGTCCATAATCCATCACAACTCTTCATAATTGACCATAACCTATCACAACCCTTCATAATGGTCAATAACCCATCATAATCCTTCGTAATGGTTCATAACCCATCACAACCTTTATAATAGTACATATCGCATACAACCCTTCATAACGGTCCATAACCCATCACAACCCTTTCTAATGGTCCATAACCCATCATAACCCTTTCATGGTCCATAACCCATCGCAACCCTGCATAATGGTCCATAACCATAACAACCATTCATAATGGTCCATAACACATACAAACCTTCATAGTAGTTAATAACCCATCACAACCCTTCATAATTAACCATAACCCATCACAACACTTCATAATGATCCATAACACATCGCAACCCTGCATAATGGTCCATACCCATTACAACCCTTCATAATGGTCCATAACCCATACAAACCTTCAAAATGGTCCATATCCTTTCACACCCTTCATAATGGTCCATAACCCAACACAACCCTTTCTATGGTCCATAACCAATCACAACACTTCATAATTAACCATAACCTATCACAACCCCTCATAATGGTCCATAACCCATCATAACCCTTCATAGTGGTCCATAACCCATCATAACCTTCATAATGATCCATAACCCATCACAACCCTTTATAATGGTCCATAACCCATAACAAACTTCATAATGGTCCATAACCCATCACAACCCTTTATAATGGTCCATAACTGATCACAACCCTTCATAATTGAGCATAACCCATCAAAATCACTCATAAGGGTCCATAACCCAACACAACTTTTTCTACGGTTCATAACCCATAACAACCCTTCATAATTGACCATAACCTATCACAACCCTTTATAATGGTCAATATCCCATCAAAATCCTTCATAGTGGTTCATAACCCATGACAACCTTCATAAGAGTACATAACCCATAGAACCCTTCATAACGGTCCATAACCCATCACAACCCTTTCTAATGGTCCATAACCCATCACAACTCTTCGTAATTGACCTTAACCTATGAATACCCCTCATAATGGTTCATAACCTATAATAATCCTTCATAGTGGTCGATAACCCATCACAACCATCATAATGGTCCATAACCCATCACAACCATTTATAATGGTCCATAACCCATAACAAACTTCATAATGGTCCATAACCCATCACAACCCTTTATAATGGTCCATAACCCATCACAACCTTCATAATGGTCCATAAACCATCACAACCCTTTATAATGGTCCATAACCCTTCATAATTGAGCATAACCCATCATAACCCTTCATAACGGTTCATAACCTAATACAACCCTTTCTATGGTCCATAACCCATAACAAGCCTTCATAATTGACCATAACCTATCACAACCCTTCATAATGGTCCATAACCCATCACAGCCCTTCATAATGGTGGATAACCCAACACAACCCCTTCTATGGTCCATAATCCATCACAACTCTTAAAATTGACCATAAGCTATCAAAACCCCTCATAATGGTCCATAAACCATCATAACCCTTCATAATGGTCCATAACCCATCACAACCTTCATAATGATTAACCAATCACAACCCTTTATAATGGTCTATAACCCTTCACAACCTTCATAATGGTCCATAACCCATCACAACCCTTTAAAATGGTCCATAACCCATCACAACCATTCATAATAGAGCATAACCCATCACAACCCTTCATAATGGTCGATAACCCAACACAACCCCTTCTATGGTCCATAATCCATCACAACTCTTCATAATTGACCATAACCTGTCAAAACCCCTCATAATGGTCCATAACCCATCATAACCTTTCATAGTGGTCCATAACCAATCACAACTTTCATAATGATCCATAACCGATTATAACCCTTTATAATGGTCCATAAACCTTCACAACCTTCATAATGGTCCATAACCCATCACAACCCTTTATAATGGTCCATAACCCATCAGAACCCTTCATAATAGAGCATAACCCATCAAAACCCTTCATAATGGTCCATAACCCAACACAACCCTTTCTATGGTCCATAACCCATAACAACCCTTCATAATTGACCATAACCTATCACAACCCTTCATAATGGTCCATAACCCATCACAACCCTTCATAATGGTGGATAACCCAACACAACCCCTTCTATGGTCCATAATCCATCACAACTCTTAAAATTGACCATAAGCTATCAAAACCCCTCATAATGGTCCATAAACCATCATAACCCTTCATAATGGTCCATAACCCATCACAACCTTCATAATGATTAACCAATCACAACCCTTTATAATGGTCTATAACCCTTCACAACCTTCATAATGGTCCATAACCCATCACAACCCTTTAAAATGGTCCATAACCCATCACAACCATTCATAATAGAGCATAACCCATCACAACCCTTCATAATGGTCGATAACCCAACACAACCCCTTCTATGGTCCATAATCCATCACAACTCTTCATAATTGACCATAACCTGTCAAAACCCCTCATAATGGTCCATAACCCATCATAACCTTTCATAGTGGTCCATAACCAATCACAACTTTCATAATGATCCATAACCGATTATAACCCTTTATAATGGTCCATAAACCTTCACAACCTTCATAATGGTCCATAACCCATCACAACCCTTTATAATGGTCCATAACCCATCAGAACCCTTCATAATAGAGCATAACCCATCAAAACCCTTCATAATGGTCCATAACCCAACACAACCCTTTCTATGGTCCATAACCCATAACAACCCTTCATAATTGACCATAACCTATCACAACCCTTCATAATGGTCCATAACCCATCACAACCCTTCATAATGGTGGATAACCCAACACAACCCCTTCTATGGTCCATAATCCATCACAACTCTTAAAATTGACCATAAGCTATCAAAACCCCTCATAATGGTCCATAAACCATCATAACCCTTCATAATGGTCCATAACCCATCACAACCTTCATAATGATTAACCAATCACAACCCTTTATAATGGTCTATAACCCTTCACAACCTTCATAATGGTCCATAACCCATCACAACCCTTTAAAATGGTCCATAACCCATCACAACCATTCATAATAGAGCATAACCCATCACAACCCTTCATAATGGTCGATAACCCAACACAACCCCTTCTATGGTCCATAATCCATCACAACTCTTCATAATTGACCATAACCTGTCAAAACCCCTCATAATGGTCCATAACCCATCATAACCTTTCATAGTGGTCCATAACCAATCACAACTTTCATAATGATCCATAACCGATTATAACCCTTTATAATGGTCCATAAACCTTCACAACCTTCATAATGGTCCATAACCCATCACAACCCTTTATAATGGTCCATAACCCATCAGAACCCTTCATAATAGAGCATAACCCATCAAAACCCTTCATAATGGTCCATAACCCAACACAACCCTTTCTATGGTCCATAACCCATAACAACCCTTCATAATTGACCATAACCTATCACAACCCTTCAGAATGGTCAATAACCCATCATAGTCCTTGATAACGGTCCATAACCCATCACAACCCTTTCTATGGGCGATAACCCATCGTAACCCTGCATAATGGTCTATAACCATAACAACCCTTCATAATGGTCCATAACCCATGCAAACCCATCACAACCCGTCGTAATGGTCCATAACCCAACATAACCCTTTCTATGGTCCATAACCCATCACAACTCTTCATAATTGACCATAACCTATCAAAACCCCTCATAATAGTGCATATCCCATCATAACCCTTAATAGTGGTGCTAAACCCATCACAATCTTCATAATGGTCATTAACCCATCACAACCCTTTATAATGGTCCATAACCCATCACAACCTTGATAATGGTCCATAAGCCATCACAACCCTTTATAATGGTCCATAACCCATGACAACCGTTTCTATGGTCCATAACCTATAACAACCCTTCATAATTGACCATAACCTATCACAACCCTTCATAATGGTCAATAACCCATCATAATCCTTCATAATGGTTCATAACCCATCACAACCTTCATAATAGTACATAACCCATACAACCCTTCATAACGGTCCATAACCCGTCACAGCCGTTTCTAATGATCCATAACCCATCATAACCCTTTCTATGGTCCAAAACCCATCGCAACCCTGCATAATGGTCCATAACCATAACAACCATTCATAATGGTCCATAACCCATACAAACCTTCATAGTAGTTAATAACCCATCACAACCCTTCATAATTAACCATAACCCATCACAACACTTCATAATGGTCCATAACACATTGCAACCCTACATAATGGTCCATACCCATTACAACCCTTCATAGTGGTCCATAACCCATACAAACCTTCAAAATGGTCCATATGTTTTCACACCCTTCATAATGGTCCATAACCCAAGACAACCCTTTCTATGGTCCATAACCAATCACAACTCTTCATAATTGACCAAAACCTATCAAAACCCCTCATAATGGTCCATAACCCATCATAACCCTTCATAGTGGTCCATAACCCATCATTACCTTCATAATGGTCCATAACCCAGCACAACCCTTTATAATGGTCCATAACCCATAACAAACTTCATAATGGTCCATAACCCATCACAACCCTTTATAATGATCCATAACCCATCACAACCCTTCATAATTGAGCATAACCCATCAAAATCATTCATAAGGGTCCATAACCCAACACAACTTTTTCTATGGTCCATAACCCATAACAATCCTTCATAATTGACCATAACCTATCACAACCCTTCATAATAGTCAATATCCCATCAAAATCCTTCATAGTGGTTCATAACCCATCACAACCTTCATAAGAGTACATAACCCATAGAACCCTTCATAACGGTCCATAACCCATCACAACCCTTTCTAATGGTCCATAACCCATCACAACTCTTCGTAATTGACCATAATCTATGAATACCCCTCATAATGGTTCATAACCTATAATAACCCTTCATAGTGGTCGATAACCCATCACAACCATCATAATGATCCATAACCCATCACAACCCTTTATAATGGTTCATAACCCATCACAACCTTCATAATGGTCCATAACCCATCATAACCCTTTATAATGGTCCATAACCCTTCATAATTGAGCATAACCCATCACAACCCTTCATAATGGTTCATAACCTAATACAACCCTTTCTATGGTCCATAACCCATAACAAACCTTCATAATGGACCATAACCTATCACAACCCTTCATAATGGTCAATAACCCATCATAATCCTTGATAATGGTTCATAACCCATCACAACCTTTGGAATGGTACATAACCCATACAACCCTTCATAATGGTCAATAACCCATCACAACCCTTTCTAATGGTCCATAACCCATCACAACCCTTTCTACGGTCCATAACCCATCGCAACCCTGCATAATGGTCCATAACCATAACAACCCTTCATAATGGTCCATAACCCATACAAACCTTCCTATGGTCCATAACCCATCACAACCCTTCATAATTAACTATAACCCAGCATAACACTTCATAATCGTCCATAACCCATCGCAACCCTTCTTAATGGTCCATAACCATCATAACACTTAATAGTTGTCGATAACCCGTACAAACCTTCATCATGGTCCATAACCCATCACAACCCTTCATAATGGTCCATAACCCATCACACCCTTCTATGGTCCATAATCCATCACAACTCTTCAAATTGACCATAAGCTATCAAAACCCCTCATAATGGTCTATAACCCATCATAACCCTTCATAGTGGTCCATAACCCATCACAACCTTCATAATGATCCATAACCCATCACAACCCTTTATAATGGTCTATAACCCTTCATAACCTTCATAATGGTCCATAACCCATCACAACCCTTTATAATGGTCCATAACCCATTACAACCCTTAATAATAGAGCATAACCCATCACAACCCTTCATAATGGTCCATAACCCAACACAACCCTTTCTATGGTCCATAACCCATAACAACCCCTCGTACTTGACCATAACCTATCACAACCCTTCATAATGGTCAATAACCCATCATAGTCCTTGATAATGGTTCATAACCCATCACAACCTTCATAATAGTACATAACCCATAGAACCCTTCATAACGGTCCATAACCCATCACAACCCTTTCTAATGGTCCATAACCCATCACAACTCTTCGTAATTGACCATAACCTATGAATACCTATCATAGTGGTTCATAACCTATAATAACCCTTCATAGTCGTCGATAACCCATCACAACCATCATAATGGTCCATAACCCATCACAACCCTTTATAATGGTTCATAACCCATCATAACCTTCATAATGGTCAATAACCCATCACAACCCTTTAATGGTCTATAACCCATCATAATTGAGCATAACCCGTCACAACCCTTCATAATGGTTCATAACCTAATACAACCCTTTCTATGGTCCATAACCCATAACAACCTATCATAATTGACCATAACCTATGACAACCCTTTATAATGGTCAATAACCCATCATAATCCTTGATAGTGGTTCATAACCCATCACAACCTTTGTAATGGTACATAACCCATATAACCCTTCATAGTGGTCAATAACCCATCACAACCCTTTCTAATGGTCCATAACCCATCACAACCCTTTCTACGGTCCATAATCCATCGCAACCCTACATATTGGTCTATAACCATAACAACCCTTCATAATGGTCCATAACCCATACAAACCTTCATAACAGTCCATAACCCATCACAACCCTTCATAATTAACTATAACCCAGCACAACACTTCATAATCATCCATAACCCATCGCAACCCTTCATAATGGTCCATAACCATAAGAACACTTCATAATTCTCCATAACCCATACAAACCTTCATCATGGTTCATAACCCATCACAACCCTTCATAATGGTCCATAACCCATCACAACCCTTCATAATGGTCCATAACCCAACACAATCCCTTCTATGGTCCATAATCCATCACAACTCTTCATAATTGAGCATAACCTATCACAACCCTTCATAATGGTCAATAACCCATCATAATCCTTCGTAATGGTTCATAACCCATCACAACCTTCATAATAGTACATATCTCATACAACCCTTCATAACGGTCCATAACCCATCACAACCCTTTCTAATGGTCCATAACCCATCATAACCCTTTCTATGGTCCATAACCCATCGCAACCCTGCATAATGGTCCATAACCATAACAACCATTCATAATGGTCCATAACACATACAAACCTTCATAGTAGTTAATAACCCATCACAACCCTTCATAATTAACCATAACCCATCACAACACTTCATAATGATCCATAACACATCGCAACCCTGCATAATGGTCCATACCCATTACAACCCTTCATAATGGTCCATAACCCATACAAACCTTCAAAATGGTCCATATCCTTTCACACCCTTCATAATGGTCCATAACCCAACACAACCCTTTCTATGGTCCATAACCAATCACAACACTTCATAATTAACCATAACCTATCACAACCCCTCATAATGGTCCATAACCCATCATAACCCTTCATAGTGGTCCATAACCCATCATAACCTTCATAATGATCCATAACCCATCACAACCCTTTATAATGGTCCATAACCCATAACAAACTTCATAATGGTCCATAACCCATCACAACCCTTTATAATGGTCCATAACTGATCACAGCCCTTCATAATTGAGCATAACCCATCAAAATCACTCATAAGGGTCCATAACCCAACACAACTTTTTCTATGGTTCATAACCCATAACAACCCTTCATAATTGACCATAACCTATCACAACCCTTTATAATGGTCAATATCCCATCAAATCCTTCATAGTGGTTCATAACCCATGACAACCTTCATAAGAGTACATAACCCATAGAACCCTTCATAACGGTCCATAACCGATCACAACCCTTTCTAATGGTCCATAACCCATCACAACTCTTCGTAATTGACCTTAACCTATGAATACCCCTCATAATGGTTCATAACCTATAATAACCCTTCATAGTGGTCGATAACCCATCACAACCATCATAATGGTCCATAACCCATCACAACCATTTATAATGGTCCATAACCCATAACAAACTTCATAATGGTCCATAACCCATCACAACCCTTTATAATGGTCCATAACCCATCACAACCTTCATAATGGTCCATAAACCATCACAACCCTTTATAATGGTCCATAACCCTTCATAATTGAGCATAACCCATCACAACCCTTCATAACGGTTCATAACCTAATACAACCCTTTCTATGGTCCATAACCCATAACAACCCTTCATAATTGACCATAACCTATCACAACCCTTCATAATGGTCCATAACCCATCACAACCTTTCATAATGGTGGATAACCCAACACAACCCCTTCTATGGTCCATAATCCATCACAACTCTTAAATTGACCATAAGCTATCAAAACCCCTCATAATGGTCCATAAACCATCATAACCCTTCATAATGGTCCATAACCCATCACAACCTTCATAATGATTAACCAATCACAACCCTTTATAATGGTCTATAACCCTTCACAACCTTCATAATGGTCCATAACCCATCACAACCCTTTAAAATGGTCCATAACCTATTACAACCATTCATAATAGAGCATAACCCATCACAACCCTTCATAATGGTCGATAACCCAACACAACCCCTTCTATGGTCCATAATCCATCACAACTCTTCATAATTGACCATAACCTGTCAAAACCCCTCATAATGGTCCATAACCCATCATAACCTTTCATAGTGGTCCATAACCAATCACAACTTTCATAATGATCCATAACCGATTATAACCCTTTATAATGGTCCATAAACCTTCACAACCTTCATAATGGTCCATAACCCATCACAACCCTTTATAATGGTCCATAACCAATTAGAACCCTTCATAATAGAGCATAACCCATCAAAACCCTTCATAATGGTCCATAACCCAACACAACCCTTTCTATTGTCCATAACCCAAAACAACCCTTCATAATTGACCATAACCTATCACAACCCTTCATAATGGTCAATAACCCATCATAGTCCTTGATAACGGTCCATAACCCATCACAACCCTTTCTATGGGCGATAACCCATCGTAACCCTGCATAATGGTCTATAACCATAACAACCCTTCATAATGGTCCATAACCCATGCAAACCCATCACAACCCGTCGTAATGGTCCATAACCCAACATAACCCTTTCTATGGTCCATAACCCATCACAACTCTTCATAATTGACCATAACCTATCAAAACCCCTCATAATAGTGCATATCCCATCATAACCCTTAATAGTGGTGCCTAACCCATCACAATCTTCATAATGGTCATTAACCCATCACAACCCTTTATAATGGTCCATAACCCATCACAACCTTGATAATGGTCCATAAGCCATCACAACCCTTTATAATGGTCCATAACCCATGACAACCGTTTCTATGGTCCATAACCTATAACAACCCTTCATAATTGACCATAACCTATCACAACCCTTCATAATGGTCAATAACCCATCATAATCCTTCATAATGGTTCATAACCCATCACAACCTTCATAATAGTACATAACCCATACAACCCTTCATAACGGTCCATAACCCATCACAGCCGTTTCTAATTATCCATAACCCATCATAACCCTTTCTATGGTCCAAAACCCATCGCAACCCTGCATAATGGTCCATAACCATAACAACCATTCATAATGGTCCATAACCCATACAAACCTTCATAGTAGTTAATAACCCATCACAACCCTTCATAATTAACCATAACCCATCACAACACTTCATAATGGTCCATAACACATTGCAACCCTACATAATGGTCCATACCCATTACAACCCTTCATAGTGGTCCATAACCCATACAAACCTTCAAAATGGTCCATATGTTTTCACACCCTTCATAATGGTCCATAACCCAAGACAACCCTTTCTATGGTCCATAACCAATCACAACTCTTCATAATTGACCAAAACCTATCAAAACCCCTCATAATGGTCCATAACCCATCATAACCCTTCATAGTGGTCCATAACCCATCATTACCTTCATAATGGTCCATAACCCAGCACAACCCTTTATAATGGTCCATAACCCATAACAAACTTCATAATGGTCCATAACCCATCACAACCCTTTATAATGGTCCATAACCCATCACAACCCTTCATAATTGAGCATAACCCATCAAAATCATTCATAAGGGTCCATAACCCAACACAACTTTTTCTATGGTCCATAACCCATAACAACCCTTCATAATTGACCATAACCTATCACAACCCTTCATAATAGTCAATATCCCATCAAAATCCTTCCATAACCTATCACAACCCTTCATAATAGTCAATATCCCATCAAAATCCTTCATAGTGGTTCATAACCCATCACAACCTTCATAAGAGTACATAACCCATAGAACCCTTCATAACGGTCCATAACCCATCACAACCCTTTCTAATGGTCCATAACCCATCACAACTCTTCGTAATTGACCATAATCTATGAATACCCCTCATAATGGTTCATAACATATAATAACCCTTCATAGTGGT